>JAOXJM010000041.1:62027628-62040374 GCA_026413425.1 Tringa solitaria | reverse complement strand
CCAGCCCCGCGTCCTCCCCTCCCCGCACACTCCTCCCCCGGCCGCCGCGCTCCGACTGCCACGTAACCCCGCCGCCGGCAGGAACTACCCCCCGCCGCCGCGGCGGGAGGAAGCGCGCCGCCCCGCTACGCCTCCCCTCAGGGCGGCGGAGGTGGTTTGAGGGGGTGGGGGGGGTAAGAGGGAAGGCCTCCCCCCTCACAGGCGGTGAGGGGAACCGGGAGCGTTCCTCCGGGCAAAGAGGGGCGTTCCCCGCGGGGATGGCGGCCGCCTCGGCTCCTCCGGCCGTATGGCGGTGGGGAGTGGGGGGAGGGCAGAATATGTACACGCGATTCATAAGTCTTTTCAATATATTAACAAGTTTTTTTCTCTAGTAATATTTATTATATGTATGATGATGCAACAAAAACTTCTATTTTTCAAATCTAATTAATTCTGTTTCCTTTTCTTCTTGTTTTAGCTACAGATGTATTTACAATAGATATGGATCTACTCTTAAACAAATAGTTAGAAGAAATCTGAAGTCATATGATCCATATCAAGTGAGCTAATTGCATTCTGGCACTAAGGTGTTCACGAATAACGAGGCCAATCAAAAAATAGACTTCTGCTGTTTCGCCCCTGCTATGTTGGAGTAATATTTTGGCATCACTGAAACTTGGTTTACACTATGATTTTATTATGTTGTGATACAGAGTAAGGACAGAAGAAACCTTTGTGGGATCACCTGGCATAATATTTACCACAAGGGTTTTCTATTAAAAATTGATGTATACCTTGAAAAATTTATTCTATTGGTTTACTACTTGCATAAAGACTCTTTAATAATGCTTTCATCCATGTCCTCAGTACCAGCAAAAAAAGAGTTATAAACACATAACTCGGACCTTCTTTTCTATCTTGCGTGTTGCGATCCAGTGTAATTGAAGCCCAGATTCTGCCTGTTCCTAAATAAATATTAATTAGAAGAAATAAGCTGGGTAACTCTCCCTCTGTAGTACATAGTTCAGCTAGGCAGAATTATAACCACCCCTTATTCTCTATTACCCTTAAGTGTATTTTGGTTTTTAGATCTTAGATAAAAGAGCTGAACAAACAAAATCTAGACCAGGACAGTAAATTTCATTGCACAATAATTTAGCATCTGACATATTGCATCATCATCATCTCTGTGTGCCCCGAAAGCATTCTACTGCTCTGAGGAAAATGTCGCCTGAGGCGCTAGGACTTTGCTGTCCAGCCCATTATTATTTATTATTGAAATTGGACTAATGTGAGTTAAGCCCTTTCCAAATGCATGGAATGATGCATTTTGTACTTTTAAGAGCCTGCATGAAAATGTCGTTCCCTGTCAAGCCAATATATCACAACTGACTCCAGTACAGTCCTGGCAAATTGCATACTGGCACCTAATCTAGGCAACAGCCCAAAATGATGAAGAAAAAGGACACAGATAAGCACATGACGTACTACTAAGTCAAAAGTTACTAGGAAAAAATGTGATTAAAGAATTGATGTGGAAACAAATTCATGCATTAGTAAACAGTGCATCCAACAGCTGCCTCCTTTCCTTGTAAATCCTGCCTGTTCTCTGCTACGAAGCTTGCCACTATCTTGATGAAATTTGGGGTTAGATTACCTTTCATTATTCTGGATTGTTTGCTATAGGGTTCATTAGGCATAGGATCAAAAATTATGGAAAACTTTGAAAGATGGATATTTGCGAACTTAAGCTCTTCTAATTATCTAATTATGGTTTGTTTTTTTTTTTTTTTTTTAGTTTCAGATCTTATAATGATAATTATTTCACCAATTGTTTTATGCAAAGGGTCCTTGGAGTACTTAGGTGTATTTTGTAGAATGGCTTTAAAAACTCATTTATGGGGATACAAATATACATGTCAGGTATTTGTAATTTGTCAGAAAGCACACACTCCAGAACAGAAGTGCTATAAACTACAGATACCATCATTCATCATGGCGGAATTTATGTACAAGTGCTGCTGTGCTGGTTATTTAGGCTTCATAACACTAACATGACCATGTAACAGCCAGTTTGGAAATATGGTGTGGCATTCTAGCAGGAATGTATTTTCTGCAGTTTTAGTACCCTTCAAATATTGAGGAGAAGGAGACTGAAATGGTAATTCTTAGTACACAGACATAACTGTAGAGAGTAGAAAGGGCTTTACAGTTTTTATTTTTGCATTCATAAATTTCTGATCCTATTACAGTAATAAAGAGCAAAGAATAACCCCAGCTGTTTTTAATTTAGCTGACCTGAGCATCCAGAAGAGTCCAGCTTCAGCTGATATAAAAAACAGCTGAAGAAGCGAAGAGAACCAGCAGCCTCACTGGTTTAAAGCAAGCTCTGTCTAGCTCAGTGTTTCCCAATTCTTCTTGCTTTGTAGGCAGTTTTGGCAGCCTTTGCTGCCGTTTTTTTTTTTAAGGGCTATTGTAGATTTTTTCCAGTAGTTAGTTACTTGATTGGAAAAGCTCTCAACAGGAATGGAGATAATACTTCTGATACCAGCAGACCTGTGAAGCACATACGGCCATGTGTGCCAGGAGCAGATGATAAACTATGCTTGGAAGTACAACAAAGGGATTAATTCCTTTTAGATGGGAAAGCTTCCTTATATTTTAATTAAACAGTGCAATAAAAAACTTGATGCATTTCTAAAATGCACATTTTTTGATAGAAGCACACAAGCAGAGCTGGGGGTTATAATGCAAAACCCAACAGTATAACATCTTTTTCCTCTATTTCCCCACTGTGTTTGCCTTTGCTTCCCCCAGCCCTGGTAGTTCCAACATTGTCATTAGTGCTTCCATTTTAAAAAATTCAACTAAAAATACAATTGCAAAACACTGACCCCAACCTCCACACCCATCCCCATCTCTAAACCTCTGGGTAGGACGTAAAAGATTTTTGCTAATACCTTTAGTTCCTTTACTCCATTTTACTGTGTTACTTTAAGTGCATGAAGTAAGAGCTTGTTCAATTATTTCAACTTTTTATTGTATTATAGCCCCTGATATGAAATCCATAACAATTTATCATTTTTCTTTCTTGTTTAATCTTTAAAATATATAACTGCTGCTTCAATTTCTTTTCACAAATTCTTCTACTATAAAAGAATATCTGTAATCAAAATTTCAACTACTTCATTTCACTAATATTTATCTGGCTTTGAACAGGGTGCTCATTCTGTATTTTTTGATTTGCAAGGTCATATTCTTAGTCCAAATTAAAGTGGTTTTTTTTAATCCAAATTTTCCAGATATGTCACCAATCAAGAACAATTAGAATGAAAATACCAATGGTTATATGCGGGTTTATATGGATATATGTTTATTACTATATGCATTTATCTATAGTGTTCTTTGTATCATTTTCTCTATTTTGATCAAACTGTCTGCCTTCCAATAACCACTGAAAGTTCTCAATCCATTCCTCTGGGTTTATATACAATGGGTTCTTCTGTGCCTATACAGTAAGAAACATCAGTCATTCATGCATGGTGTGAAGAAAATCTGTCCTACTGCCAATGACAGACTTGTCAGGAGTTTTTGGTCATAGCTTATCTGGGAGGAAAGGTTGATAAGAGAATTTATTCGGTCATTGTTACTAAGACTCATATTGTGAAAATGTTTTAATCGATGAACTTTAAAGATGCCTCATCTCTGGGTCAGAATTCCATTAGCTGCTCATTGAATCCGACACAGAAGAGCCACAAAATGAATTTGCAAATGGGATTGTGATTGCTCATATAAGTGATTGCTCATATAAGTAATTGCTCAAATTATTCAGTTACCTGAAGAAAATCTACCTTCATATTGAGCAGATAGTCTAGCCACAACAAAAACAGTGATAAATATAAACAGATGAACAGATTGTATTTCAACCAACCCATCTTCAGATCTAAACTTTGCTTTAATCTTGGTTTACTGTGAAAAGCCTATGCTGAATAATGAAGTGGGTGGTTCAGTAAATTAAAAAAAAAGCCCATGTAGAAGTGTGGAAAGAACTAATGTAATCTTCATAATTTAACACTGGGAGAGAAGTCTTTTAGCTTTAGAGATTCTTTTGAATTCAGATGGCTAAAAATTGTGCACAATTCAGAAGAAAGCTGATATGAAACCTTGGGTTTATTATTTGTAAACTATTTTGCATATGAAAGGATCGATGTTGTGTCTATGGAAGACCTCATCACTGAAGAAATGTGAGTTAATCCTTCGTTATTGTAAGGCAGCGCGCTTGTACTAGCTGACAAGTTGGCCTAAATTGTCAGTGGTCCAGCGTTGGTATATTATCTGCGAAGAGAAAAGAGCTGTTCTTTTCTTGTGCTTTGTGCTGAGATTTGTGTCCTTGCTTCTGCCATTCAGCGCTTCCAAGGGAGTTACCACAGTAACAAGGGTAGGAAAATAGAAATTGAGGGTAGTCCTTTTGTTACGTTTAGCGGTTTTATGCTCTCAAATATTGACAGAATATTCATGGAGAAGCACTGAGGTAGACACGTGTGTATCACGTGCCTTTCCAAAGCTTTTTCTTTCACCAGTGCCCCTCTGTTTTTTGTACCTTAGGGTGTATGGCACTGGTATGAAGAGCTACAGAAACCTTTTGCATTAAATCTAGTTTCACAACACAGAATTCTGATGTTTTGCACCACGTCCATATACATCCGTAAATGCTCTCCCTACTAAAAGAGCGTAACCAAAATCCACCACACCTATTCTTAAACTTTGAGAATGCTACTCTTCACCCAAAAGTTTTCCCATGGAGGAAGGTTATACATGACTAGTATAAGGTCTTAGAAGTCCAGGTTTTGACCTTGTGCTCATTATTTACTGAGAAAACCTGTTAAAAATTGATTGCAACCCTTAAGATACCTTTTTTCCTGTTGAGAAAACAATTTGCAATGTTTCTTTTCCATGTACTCCCCAGCCCTTTGAACATAAGGGATGCCTTGAATGCTTTATACTGCAAACAGAAATAGCGTCGCAGCATTTGGAAGCATCTTATATGCAATCAAAACTACAAGTGTGTTCTATCCAAATAGAAGTTTTACCTTTTTAACACCTTATTCCTTTATTTTAAAAATTCAGTATGATTTCCAGCTGCTTCAGAATAGCTACAACTGATTGGATCTTATATTGTGGTTTTGGTTAGTTTTCTGATTTTAGACTCATTCTGAAGATACATCAGAACTCCACAGTCCTTGAACATAAGCCTTTCTTGACAGCCCATCTTCCAGAAACACACTCCAGCTTCTCAGTTGATTTGTATCCATATCTATGTTCATTCGTATCAATATTCCTCTGTTTAGGTTACTGGTTATTTCTTTATTAATATTAAGGCTCCTTGTCAGAATAATATATTATTCTTTCAACTCTCAAGTAATTGTGCAGGTCTCACTGGGAACAGAGGGGAAAAACTATTACATTTCTGACACTAGTCTGCTAAAAGTGTGGGCAAAGAAGAAGCAACTTTTGATTTTTCTGTACTTAAGATGACTTTATAGCTGCTGTTGCCCTTTCAAGGTTTGAAAGGAGATATTTAGTATCTTTAGTAATATGTCACATTCATCAGCTTTTGCAGAGTTTAGCCAATTGGGTTTTTTTTTATTAATTTTAAATTGCTGTACTATCAAGTGAACATCAAAGGCATGCAGGATGATACAGTGACTAGGGTTTACCTTACAAATTAATTATTTACCTGTTGGCATCCTCTGCTATCCAATAAATGGCAGATGTCAGAGTACTTCTAGTACTTGGGCTAGAAATTGAGCTCAGTTGCGCAAATCTTAACCTTGAGGGAACCAACTGTCTTCCTCTCCATTTCCACTTGTGAATGTAATATCATAGCTTGGACCGTCATGAAGTTGAGCACAGCTGTAGTTCCGAATAATGTGACAGTTGAAAAAAAATATATCTGATTTGGTGATTCCATGGTTCATCTTCCTTTGTGTTTCTGTCATGATGTGACAAAGCAATGGCCTAGAGAACTACGAAGATAGAAAATTTTCACATCTAACTCCCACTGCAAATCAATTGGGAGAAAAAGTGAAAAGTCAACATCTCAAATGCATGATTTTAGCATCAGGCTGGCCTCAGTAGAGTTGCATAGAATTGTTTCATTACGAATTTATAGCCAAAAATAGCAGAAGCACATCAGCTAGCTTTTGTTTGAAGTAATCTACAAACCAAAGTTACTGACTTTCACAAAAATATCTGTTGAAAGGCAGTAAAGGAGTTACATAAGTGCCAAAAGCAATTAAACTTCACCAAGGTCACCCTTCATCCTCAAACAATAAGTTTGTGCCTAGATGTTTACAGTATATTCAGTATATTCAGTGTACAATATCACACACACTGATCTGAGATTTCCAATCCCAGCAAGAAAGCCTAAATCTCTATTAGGAAGACATTGAAAAAAACCAGCTTCTCTCCAAATATATAATTTAGAGATTGAAATGTAAATGTTATTTATTGAAGAATTTTTGGCTGTTTTTTGTAAGTTTGTTTTTTTTTTTTCTTTTTCAAAGTGCTCAGTAACAGATCTCTAGGCGTTCTGGAGAAATGTGGAATACTGATGGTGTAGATATCTTAGCACATAATACAAACTAAGGTCCAGACCCACTCTGCTCTGTGGTATAGTACAGGTACAACCTGTGTTCTACAGCTGGATATTTTTAATTTTGTAACTTTTTAATGTAGCATATTTCTAAAGCTGTGATATTCCTATGTAGCATGTAAATTGCAGTTTACTTGCCATCCTGGTTTGTATCTGTTTTCATCTTTATATTTTAAATACATGGGGAGTCTCAGGAAGTCTCAAATGTATTCACTCACTTCACATGCTTAGGGCCTAAAAGAATATTTGTGTTTGTTTGGAGATGGAATTAGTTCTGTATTTTACCACAATATTCTTAAACTTAATTGACTGTTATTTCACTTATTGTCCCTGGGTGGGGTGAGCCATGTGAAATGGAGCATGGCCAGCTGCATGAAAAAAAGTTCAGTTCCTATTATTTCCACTAATTAAGTGATCCTGCAGTTTACCATGCTGTACTTCTGTTTTCTCATCTATGAAATAAGGGGCACTGTATGCTGAAAAATATGGGAGGAGAGCTAGTTTGAGCATGCTGATTGTTATCAAGTCCACACTTTTTCATTGTTCCAAGCAAATTTCAATTTATGATGTGACAAACAAGAACTAAAAATAGGGAGATGAGATGGAGACAGCCTTGCGTGAATAACTATGTGCTGCAGTTAGTGGCAATGCAGACACATTATAAAAATATACTGTATTGGTTCTTTTTTTACTTATCATTTTTCTCTAATGCCTCTTTCTCTATTTATTTTTTTTTTTTACACTGGTTGCCTTTTTCCTTATATGCTTTCTGATATCTTGTCCTTAATTTCTGTGTTTAAGTGGGGTGGTTTGGGGTTTTGGGGTGGTTTTTGCTTTTTTAATGAGCAGCACCATCCAGGTGATGAATTTTCAGCTACCCTAAGGCTCTGATTTGCATAGGTCAGTCAGCGCTCTGTATCTCTCTGTCTTCAGCTATTCTGGCTGCTAAATTGCTTATGACTCTGCAGTCTCAAGTTACACGCTCAGGACCATTCTCTTCAAGGTGCACTGTGGAAAAAGACTTT
This sequence comes from Tringa solitaria, assembly GCA_026413425.1. NCBI lineage: Eukaryota > Metazoa > Chordata > Aves > Charadriiformes > Scolopacidae > Tringa > Tringa solitaria. Next base: position 62,032,715 of record JAOXJM010000041.1, on the reverse strand, counting down.
AAAATCTATTGTTTAGGCTTAGAAAGATCTCCTGGAAATGAAGTTCATGTAATATGTTGCCAGAGAGTCATAGAAGACCCTGAAAGTGGTGCTGAAGATTACTTTCTCTTTTTTGGATTTTGAAATTGTACTCAGAAATAAGATTTGACAGACACTTTTGTCAGTGTTAGACAGCAAAACATAGTAGAGCTAATCCAGTCTTTTAAAAAATTATTAGAAAAATATTAATATCTAAGTGCTTTGTGTCAGGTCTATAGCATAGATATTCCACCGAACCGATTCTTTGAATGATTATGGGATATGAAATGTTAGATACAGCTTTTACTATCTACAAAACGCACTTATTTCTCAAGTTGTCCTCAATTCTTTCACTTGACTCATAAAAACAACAAATTAAAACTTTATAATTGAAATACAAATGATTAATGATACGGATGCCAGAAGTCTATTACTCAAACCTTTCACAGGACAATAATTCAAGAAAATCTTGATGTGCTAGGTGGCAAATCCAGTCATATTTCAAGGCCAAATATATAGAGCACTCAGTAATAAATGTAATTCTTTCCTTGGCCATTTTAGAGGTAATTCTAGTTTTCCTTTTGTCTAGGTAATATTGGTTTAGGTGTATTGGGTGCAATAAAGTGCCTTGAAAGCAGTTTAGCAATGATATTTTTATGCTCTTAAATATATCCAATGACATATACATGCCTATATGATGTAAATAAAGGTTTTAGGGTCCACTTCTCCTGAGATATTTATGCAAAAGCTGTCTGTGGACCTTAACAACACACTATCAGGTGAGTTATAAAAATGTCTGCAGCACAACCCGGTGACCTAACTGTAGTGCCATGAGATCTGAACTTTGGACTGAAATCCTGTAGTACTACACGTTTTTGTTAAACTCTGTGACAGAATAGGAAGTTAATCTGAGGGAAATCTCAGACCAGAAAGGTCAAAGAAAAAGGCTACCTTTGGGGATTAAAAAAAGAGAGGCAAGAGATGTCTTATAGGAATTCCACAGGTTTTGGTAAGGCACTGAGCCTGTTCAGCTTCAACTGAAATTGCTGTGGTGGTACCTAGGCGTTTGCAGAACCAAATCCCTGAAGTCTTATCAACACCTTTCCCACAGCAGTCAGCTGTCCTCAAAATACATAATATGTATGCAGCTCACACCTCACTACATCATTAGAGGCAGCACTAGTCTTCAGAAAATGTTTGTATCATTAGCCCAGTTGACTTCAAAGAAAGCAAATTGTATAGTTGTAGAGCATTTGTCTCACCTATAAAAGTCAGGAATAACAAAATCTACGCCTACAGACAGAGTAGAAGTGATCTAATAGGACTTGTTAAATTTCCTAACTGGATTGTATGAAGTCTAATTTAGTTTTTGTTCTTTAAGGCACAAACTGTCATACATTGGTATACACTTGTAAAATAGGAGATCTTTTTCAAAAGATATTTTTCTCTTCTCTACATATCAGCCAAATGATTAAAGCAAGACAGAAGCTGTAGACAGCTGCGGGAACACCTACCCGGTTACAGACAAAATCCCAATAGATAATCATACAAAGCAAATATTTTACCATTTCCACAGGCTTCTGTTATGGAATGCAGTGTCACTTGCTGATGATAATACTGAAGTCTTGCATTGCTTTTTACTGACACGACGTGATTCCCATTTGCATGGGGTCATTTTATAGGTTCTTACATATATACAAATTTTAGCCTGATATTTATGTCAGCGTACTTTAATTTCACTACATGAATAACAGGTTCGGATATTTTTAGCAAAGACTAACCAGTTTGGTTTTGGCACATTGTAAGCCAAGTGTAATTTAAATTCACTTTGCAATTATGTCCTCTATTAAAATAGAGTGGGTAAACAATAGGCTAACTCACTAAAGGTAATAAATGAGAAATTATGAAGACTCTTGATGCTAAATATGTTGCGTTTTTCATTGAATTAAGATAAAATTACTGGGCACAGGTGCTTTTGTAATTGGGACTCATTTGGAAAATGTTAGTGTTCAGTGACCCTCAAAGTTGAATAGCTGGAGTTTGTGGTGGTGTTATGATGCAGTGCCATTTCCAGTACTGTTGGAATGCCATCTGTCCTCACATTGCAATAGTTTTTCTTATATTACAGAGATTTTCTTATGCTGCAGTTCCCAGTTTTGTTATCTGCTGAAAATTCCAAATTTTTTTTTTGTTAAGAATCTTTCTTGTAACTGCACAACTTGTCATCACCAGAAACTGTATGATAGTAGAAGAATTGTCCTGTATACAGAAAGGGCTTGAATATCCTCCATAGTCAACTATTTACTAATAGTTAAAATAAATATACTTATTCAGGTTTATTGTCTTATAACTGGAATCAAGCTGGTCTTTAAATGTTTTTGGTTTTTTGTTTGTTTAGTTTGGTTTTAATTCTTATGAAGGCACACTTCAAAAAAATGTAAGCTAGAAAAATCTGGCAGCCAGAATAATCTTATAGAGCAAATTATAGCTTGTCAGAATGTACCCAAACTGAAATTTTGCTGGGTTATTATTAGGTCTTCTGTAGATCTAATAGGATTGATTAAAGATTTCCCTGGCTGTAAGAGCCTTAAGGCATTGCTCTCTGGTTAGTTCTAGACTTCAGGCTCTTTGACCAGTTGTGATTTTCTCCACCCTGTTAACGTGAAAGAGAAGTAAAATTGGTCTAAGCATAAGCTGTTTAGGACCAGCAAGATTTTTTGGGGAGGTGGTGTATGGGGGTTTCACAGCTTTTGAGATAGTAACAGAAGCAAACTGCAAGACACCATTTTATTGACAGTTAAAATACCTTTATTATATTAACTTTCTAATTTTTTTCATATAAAAGATTCTAGTAATAAAAGATTGAAGCATAAAAGAAGCAAAGACAGAATTGCTACAGGGAAGCAGTATAGACTAAAAAAGTTGTGGGTAATTAAATAGCTATTAATGCTCCAATCTCAGATTATTTCACATTTATAAAAATTCAAAAAATATCGGTGTCAATCCTATTGTTCCACCCTCTGCAAAGAGGGCTGTAGAATAGTCATTCTTTTCTCTGTCTTATTTCTATCTGGAGCTCTTGATAGCCTGACCGTTATAAATGTTTATTTTGGAGACTACCACATAGGCTATTCAAGCCATGTACAATTTTGGAATGGAACAAGTGTTTCACAGTGAATACTTTTTGATTAATTTTTCTGTTTTTTTTTCTTGTAAACCAATGTGAACCATCTACAAGTACTTTTTTCTTGCTACTGTTATTATTATTAGGAAATATTCTAACGCATAAGGGACATTCAACTCCTGTTAAAAATAAAATTAAAAAGTAAGAAGTTGCTTCCTTACTGTCCTTTGTGCAAATGAATGTGTACACTGATAACCAGAATATATAAATGGGTACTGTCAAAAAAAAAACCCCACCTCTCCACTCCCAAAAAAGAATAATGTATGCTCTAAAGTACTTGCAGTGACCTTCAAATCTAAACATATCAGTAAGTGTAATAACACTTTGTTCGATGTTAGCTGTATTCTGGAAGAAAATGTAGAAACACACATACCAAAAATAACAAACTTATCATTTTCTCTAACTCTCATGAAATTGTCACCTTGTGGGACATGTAAAACGATCTGATTTTTTTTTCTTAAATATTGGAAGCAAAACTTTTAATACTATAGTTTATTGAATTTTCATTTTATCTTGTCAGTAAGGAAGGATAAGAACCAAGACATTAAAAATAAATTTTTTTAATTAGACGTGATATTTAATCTCAATCTGGTGCTATCTTTTTCTTCTCTCACACTTGTGCACAGACATACAAGTGCAATTATATCTAAATTAATATTTATGTCATGCTATGTATTAGATATAAATTATATGTAATTATATATGCACACATATGGGGTATGTGTGCACTAAACTCTACTTAGATTCTTTTATGGTGGTCATTATTGATTAAAATAAAATTTGAACTGTAAATGTTTAAGCTCACTAGGTTCCAAAATGATATAATATATGGAGTTCTCTTTAGTGTTTAATTTTCCTGAACAGCCTACCTAACAACTGACTCCAATAATTTCAGGTATTTTGTATTCTCATATGTTTCATACAAACTTATGTATTTCTGCTGTGTGACAAGGAGATAGTGACGTTGTGTCCTCATCTTAATGTAGACTATTATTTATGGGTTTCACAAAATCAGTACAAAGAAAAGTATTTCTAAGTTTTTGTCTTCAGTTAGTTTAGGTAATTTTATCTCTCTGTGTTGTGTAATCTTACCAGAATTTTGTTTGGTTTGCTTTTGCTTAATCTTCTCAAAGCATGTGACTTTAGATATCGTCTGTATTGTTTGCAGGCTAATATAAGTAAATACATCATTTTAACTCCTTGTTGGAAGCTGAGGTACAATGAACCATCATAGAGCTCCTCTTATTGATCCTGAGAAAGTTGATTGCATACATTTTCATGAGGGTTCCCCCCCACTCAACTGTGCGGAAATATAAATAAGAAACTGCACTTGTTACAAGGAAGTGAGGCAACTGAAAAAGTTGGTTTAACGTTCTACTAGGAAACACGTATTTAAATTGTCTGAAGTATGTAATGCTTTCAACATAAGCTGTATTAGATAAAAAAAACCACAAACCAGAATTCAGAGCACATTGATAAACAGATGTGGCTTCTTTTTGTGCATAGCTAGGTATTTTGGGAACTGCTCTGAATTGACATCCATTGCCTATTTAGATGCCCTAGAATGGTTCTCCAGCTATTTCTGTAGAAGGGCACTGCTCTCCCACAAGTCCTCTCTCCTTTAGCAGCCCTTTGCAGCTGTCTTGGGGGCATTTGTGTAACAACTTAAACACCAGATCATAGAACTGTCTCAATGCCTGAGCATAGAATAGAGTTCTACTCCGTACTGCAAATGCAAATACATTTTGTATAATAAGAGGGGAATTTCACTGAATTTCACTTAATTTTTGCAGTTGGAAGGGACCATAGAGATCATCTAGTCCAACTCCGCCGCCAAGGCAGGACTACCCAGAGCATGTCAGAGCATGCCACTCAGGACTGCATC
>JAOXJM010000041.1:61992711-62002789 GCA_026413425.1 Tringa solitaria | reverse complement strand
GATAACATTAGAAATTTACTTCAATGTTTTCACCTTGATTTGCATAGTGACACAATAGTGTCCCAGAATTTATACAATGATTCATAAGAGTAAGAAAGATAATGAATTTTAGTTTTCCACAGCACGTTCAACCTTGTACTACAGCAATGATGTGGTGATCTCTTTGTACTTTATCATGATTAATAGTTCAATTTTATAGATTCGCGTACCGTAATTAACTCTAATTGCAAGAGATTAGAATTATGTATTGGTACCTAGTGACCAAGCTATGTTGAACTAAATGAAAGTAAACAAAAGTGACTGTTCATTTGAAATCGTTGTCAAAAGTGGATGTAGTGGTTCGGTGGGGTGGAGGGAAACCTGCTGATTATGTGCAGTTACAGAACATTTCACAGACACTCAGAAGAAACCATAGACCAAAATTAGCAAAACCACCAGTTCAATCTGTATTTAGGTACCTGCATAAACTGTGGGTGCCAGCGCCTCCTAAATGCGTGTGGTTACATCAGCCCAGCTCACAGGGGAGCTTAACATGTATCAGCCTTCGCCCTTTCCTTAATAGGACAGCCAAAAATAGGTTTTGTTACCTAGTAGTACAGCCAAAAAGCTAGGTTTTGTTACAAATGGTCAACTAAAAGCTTTTTAAAGACAGAAAGTTATATCCCCTGAATGTAATTTGTGTGAAGACACAATGAGAAACAGTTTGAAAACAAGTCTGGCTGCTGGTGCTGCGTCCTTTCCTTTGCTCTTGTCCTCAACCCATCACTTTTCCATTGATACGTTGGCAACATGGAAATGTGGACAGCTGTCCTCTGCAGCTCACCCGGACAAGTCTCCTGTCCTCCAGGAGCCGTGCCGTGGGCTGCTCCCTCTGCGTTGCACCGGGCTTTGCCTTGGCAGCCCTGCAGCCCGACTGCAAGTTCAGCAGCTCTCTCTTCCCTTTGCTTTCCCCCAGCTGGCACTGCTGAAGCTTCGCCAAGCTCCCTGCTCCCCTGGGAAAATGAAGGCAGCCTTTACTTCAATAAATTGTTTTAACTCTGAGTAATCTAGGGTAGCATCACAAATGGTGAGCACAGACAAAATCCGCACTGGTGGATTTTGATCCCACCAACCACAGATTTCAAAGCGCAAATTTTCCAGTCTTGCAGATATGGCCAAAAAAACCCCAAACCCCAACATTATACTTGTGACAAAATGTATACGCTTGACATTTTTCCAGTCATTACTAAGATACAGAACTGAAAGGTCATTAGGAGTTTTCTTTATTATTTAGTCTGGGGAAAAAAAAAGAAAAGAAAAAAGGTCTGTTTTTCCTGAGCTTACGTTGGACATGAGTCAAATTGTTTTGGATGAAATTAGAGGAAAAGTTGTACCTGGGGTAGAAGTCCAATATGGAAAGAACAATTCAAATAATTAAAACTAGGAGCTTCTAAGAATGGGGCTTTATAATTGGAAGTGTTGAATGCTCCTGCAACAGGCAGTTTTTCCATTCTCAAGGACTTGAGATTAAATTAATATCAGTTCTGCTGTTTTATTCACACAGTCCTTCCAGTTCACCAGTATCCCTGAAAACAGACGAGCAGCGTTCTAGACACAGTGTTGCACATAGGTCTATATGCATGCATGCAGCAAACATACTGCCTTGCTCCATACAATGCTCAGTTGGAGAGTATTTAACTAAAACTATATGGCAAACACATAGAAACCTGGATATTTGCCATTTATCTGTCTCAATTCATAACTGTAAGAATAGGAATTCTTTTGATTAACGCCATGACAAGCAAATAATATTTTGGCATATCAAGAAACACTTGGTTAAATATCTGTCTTTGTCCAGTATTGACCTGTAGTATAAAGTGAAGTGACGTTCAGAAGGATTTCATTTTATGCATCAGATAATATCCTCTTACTTTCTTCTTCCCATCTTCCTGTCTTTTCTACTGCCAGCCTGTCGGCTGAAGTGTCGTTTTCAAGGATTATGTTGCTATTAAATCCTGCTACGGTAAGAGCTAACGCAACGCTGTGGTCACGTCTCATTGACAAAAGATATTTTCTGCTGGTATGTTTATTCATATTCCTCAGGTCACTGAACTTGGACGACTGCTTTGGCACAGGCGGTGCTGGGTGAGCATCTGACACCCTGGCTGAGGCATCAGGTTGAACCCCAGTGTTATCTCGGATGCTGTGGCAGGTGTACTTCTGAGCAAACACTGCTACGGCACTTGTTTCGTAATTAAAGACAACGTTAAAGAGAATTGGATGTGCTAAGCAGCAGTTTCCATGCTGTTCTTTTCTCTGAAAGCCTTGAAAATTACACCAAGCATAACTGCCTGTTTCAGAATTGTAAGCCTTGGCAAAGTTAACAAAATGTGTTCAACATGCTTTCTTCAATGCCTACGAAACAAGGAGAATTTATTTACGCCTTTCCTGTGGTATGGGAAAACATGCTGTTTAAAAAGTATTATTGTCTTACTCTTGGTTTTATGGATTTGTAATTCATAACAGCCTCGATGTTCAAACTAGTGATTTTTTGAGAAATGTAGTGGAAGATATCATTTAAATGAACAAAAATTAAAAAACAGACCAAAATTAAACAAAGCAAAAAAACCCCAAATAAAATCTAGACTTACTGATGCCAAGGAAAGAGCTGATTACTGATTGAAATAGGACCCACATAAAGTAGGTTTTTAAATTCAAGATTGTTTTAGGAACCCTGAGCCGGTTTAATTTTTAACCATATAATTTCAGTGAAGCTTTTGGCAACTAACATTCTGTGGTGACCTGGAAGGAGGCACAAGCATTAGAATTAACATTAACATATACATATTATATTTATATAACCAGCAATAATTATATATTATACATTACATATTAGTATATAGTAATATAATATATACTATAATACATAGCATTTGTATAAAATCCATAATTTACATTATATTATAAATGGTATATTCTATTGTAGTATATAAACCATATTCTTATATAATGTGTAGTGTCAAGAATACTTTTCTATATATATTTGTATCTATCTATATATAATGATAGATATATAGATCTAGAGATATAAAAAAAGAGTTTAAATTCAGCTGTTAAATAAAAACCCAAAACCATATATATGGGTTATTTATTCCTTATTATTTGGGAAAACTAATACTAAGTTCTAGTTCAGGATTATTTCAAAGCTGCTAATAATGAGTGCAGGCAAGTAAAGCCCAAGATTTGGGATATGGAGTTGTCTGACGATCATTTCTTTCACTTATATATGTGACTAACTGCATCTCTTTCTTGCACTTTACATTCAAACTCTGCTTGTTCAGAATAAACAGAATAGGAGAGAAACCAGGAATTGATCTCCAAGCGTTCCCTGAAAGAATACTGTTTTCACTATTGAAAAGAATTTTAAATGTCGGATCACTTTTGTAGCCACTGCAGAACCCCGGTGAAGAAATAATGTTTCCACTCCTTTGAAATTCACTGCTGAGATTTTGATTTTATATATACATAAAAATGAATTAAGATTCATCTAATGGCTACTAATTAAGATAGCTGCTAGGCAGAGTAGTAGTTTTTCAAACTAAAAGATAGCCTGCAGATTTTTTGATGTTTTTAATTGTGCCCTGAATTAGTTGGTAGCAGCTTACAGTCTTACAAATTTTCAGATTTGTAATGAAAATTAAGAAAACTTACATATCAGAGCAAGCAGTACCTTTAAAGCAAATAGTGTTCATAGTGACAATTATGTTGGATTTGGTACTATGACACTTTTTTTCCCAAAGAAAAAGTTGCCTAATTATCTTATTTCAGCAGAAAATTCAGGAGAATTTAGATAATTTGGAAGCACATGCTCCCCTCTCATTTTGGAGAGCAGCCCTCAAGAAAGCCGCTGCTTTTCAAAAACCTTTAGCAAAGAGAAAGGAAATTCCTCTGCCTTGTGTATATATATACATTACATTTCAAAAAGAAGTATCTTGTCTTGCATTCATGTTAGATTTACTCCTGTGTTACGTGTGGGTGAAACTGAGTAAAGCTGGACCGTATAAATGCAATTTCAAACTATTTTAAAACCATACAATGTGTATTAACGTACAACATTAAAAAGTAGGGGGGTTACTGTTGCAGATTAATACGTTTGGTTTACAGAAAAAAAACCCCACCAACCAACAACCAACATTTAAATGTCTTAGATGCTTATATCCCTGAGTAAGAGAGGTCTTTGGTTTTGGAGGTCTCTATGTACTTGGAACCCTTCCTCATTTCTCTATTTTTCTTCATCGCGGGTCATCAAAGACAGAACAGGATTTCCTGGGTAGGTATTTTTCTGTGTCTTACTAATATGAGCAAGAAAATTTAAAATCTGAACACAAACTAACTGAAAACTTCAATGTTAATTTGGCAGGTAGAATTTTACTCCTGTTAATCAGATTTCTAATTCAGGTTTCTAAATATAAAACCAAACAAATATGAGATTCCCACTTTGGCTATAATTCTCTATTAACTTAACTATCATTTCCAAGACAGAATTTGTTAAGTAATATTAATTAATAGAATATATCCCCAGACTGACCCCTTTTAATCTTAATTCTATTATGTCACTAATGAAGGAGACTAGAATTTTGGTAGTTTTAATTAAAAGTGCTTCTTAATCAATGAACAGCGCTAAGCTAAATAATGGCTTTACAGCTCTGATAACATTTGTGATTGTTCATAATAAAACATCCATTACTTCTACAAAGTTAACACATTCAAATATATGGGCTTTAGCTGATGATAAACTGACCCATTTATTAGGTTATTCACATGCAGAGTGAAGCCATTATATGTGATTTGAGCAAAATCTAACACTAAAAATATCTTCTTGTGGTGTCATTGCTCTGCAGATGTAACAGGCAAAGGCTCACTGCGAGTAATGAAATTATATTGCTTTTACCTTTTCCAGTGCAGATGAGATGACTGCCATCTGTAAGAAATTCCCACATGGCCTAATGTTCAGCTAAATTTAGTGGTGCCAGCTGGGTCTTGTTCTTCGGGTATAGTAACCTTAATATCATAGGACTGTCTTTGACAGGGCAAATGTTACTGCCTCAGAAATGAATTTTTCATTGCTAGTCCTTGGTGCACATATGACAACTCTATTTTAGAAGATCTGTTGAAATAAGCCTGATTTTTCACTTTGTATGTTGCTCTGCATTTGCAGAACCCTGAAGGTGCTTTCTTGTGTCTTTGTACCCTTCTCATCTCCTGATGGGCCTGGGTGATCATAAAGGAGGTTGAAGCTGGATTTACTTCATGCATAATATGTACTATGTAATTTCTTACTATTCCTGAATCAGGACATAATGTATTTGTTGGAACTAATGCAGTCAGTGCTCTTTAAAACTGTTTGGTGATTGATATATCTGTCTCTTTCCTTTCCTCATTTCCTGCTCCCTTTTTCAAATACCATTTATCTAGGAAAAAATGTACTTAAAAAAAGAAATGAACATCCTCCGGGAAACGTACTGGTTTGAATTATTATGTGGAGAAAAATAATTCACTAACTCAGAAAAGCCTGCCAGAGCAAAACCAAAAAAATGGCTGAGAAAATCTTTTTATTTCCCTGGGTTTGCAAAACTTTCACAGATCTGAATTTTAATTGCTGAATGATGAACAGTAAAGGAGAGAAGACATAGACAGTGACTCAGTGATCCTATATTTTTTAATGACTGAAATGCAAAATAGTGAGTTTGGGTTCGTTTTATGGAGTTGTTGTGCCTTTATTTTCACAACTGTAAGCAAGAAAAATAATTTGGACAGTGACTTCCAAGAAAAAGTATTTGTTTTGTCAATTGCTATAGGTCTAATCCTTCTAGTGTGCAGCCAGGTAACGAAAATGCTACATCATGGCAGCGAGGAAAAAACGTGTGTGTTGCTCTTCTCGTAGTAGTTGGTAACGGTGTTGTCAGCACTTCAAAACCCTTTTCAGAATATGAAGTTCTTAACGTAACAAGAACATTTGCTTTTAAGCTTGTAAAGCCGATTTTTGACTTGGGAGTCAGATAGGACATAGTTTTTATCGCAAGCAAAAAAACCATGAAAGATCCAACTACTTCTATAAGTAGATGCCTGTAAGGACAGGTTAATTCATGGTGCCAAAGAGAGAGGGATTGTGTATTACACCTTTCAGTGTTAATCTATTTGCCATATTCCATGAAGCTAGAAGGACAGTAGAAAAAAATTGTGAAATTTAAGTGTGGATACATGCTAGTAAGTTAATTAACATTTTTTTTATACTTTGCAGTCTATTTTTAGTTCATAAATAGATTCATCTGCGCACACCCATCCATCAACCCATCCACACTGTGTACAGTAAAGACAGTGTAAGTGGTGTAATAACGCAGACTTAAACAGCCAATCAGAGGCCAAGTGATAAGATTGTTATCTCTCAAAAATCAGCTTTTAAAGTGGGATTAGAAATATTTTACACAATAAGCATACCTTAGTGATCTCAGAGAAAAGCAATCAACCAACCAGATGCAACAGTAGAAAATGGTCTTGCCAGGCTGCAAATTCAGTCAACAACTACTACAGGAGCACTTGAAGGCTTTTCTCTAGTCAGAATTTTTTTACTGACACTATTATTCCCCTTACCAGGTTCCTGTACAGTGAAATGTTCATACCCAACACCTTTAATGTGTGAAAACATCACTGTGCTGTGTTCCGATACTGAAGTATCCTGGCCTTACAGTTTCACAGGTCTGGACCTCTCATGTTGGCTGCACCACCTGTGAATAAGAGGTCTTGGATTTACTTCAAAATTTAAATATTTTCTTCCTCAAAAGTAAAGCTCAAAAGTACCAAAACTTGTGGGATGTGTGCGTTTTGACTCTGCCTCCTTTTCCTGAAAGCTTAGCTGAAATCAAGATAACCAAGCTTCAAAAGCCATTAAATGCTACTCAGCCAAGTCTGGGAGCATGTTGTTATGGGCGTATATATTATATATATATAGTGATTTGCTAATGGACAGCCAGTTCACTTCTGTGGCCAATATTTCTTATTTCCTACTGTAGGAAGCAGGACACTTGACTGTATACTGGGGATCTATTTTGCTGCGGGCAGTACCAAAACAAAATACAAAAGGGCTGTTCTCAACACATTCTGCGAAATACGTTTTGCAAGATGGTGTTTGTTGTCTGTGTGTTGCAATTTCTACAGGCAGAATTAGACTTTTTAGCTGTCTTGTGAATTCCAAATAAAAAGGAAAAAGGAAATGTTTGGCTTTTTTGTCTCCTGATCTTTTTTTTTCTTAAGTATTTAAAGAAGGGAAAAAAAACCACCAAAAATAATCCCACAATATGATGGGTTTGAGAGAGGAGTCAGCTGCTGTGTTTGGTTATTTTTTTTTTTTTTTCAGGGAATTTCACTGTCTCCAGCTATGAGAGTTGGAAGCCTTACAAAATGTCTTGAGCAGTTTATGCTTGGGATATGTTAGTCAGGAAGCGATAGATTTGACCTGTCATAGTAATAGCTTTGTTGTCAGTTGCACAGCAAATAGGTAAGTCTCAGGGAACATGCTTCACGAGGGCAGAATATAGATAAGACAAGAAAAAAGTAAAAGCAAAAAATCCAGCTCTGCCTGGTAAAAAGAATGTCCCATTTTTCTAGTCTGATTCTTATTATTGCTGTTCAATGAGACATTAAAACCAGGTGTCAAAGTATGTGCAATAACTCTTTTCATATTCATTCTGCATCTTTGAAGGGCCTGTTTTATTCTTTATTTCATGTTTCTCAATCCACAGAAGAACCACAAGGTGATTCCCACAGTTGCATCCCAGTAGGTATGTACATTAGAAGCAGCTCCCTTGTCTTTTTTCAAGGTGTTTTTAGGCACACCCTGCTTCTCTCTTTATCTTTCATCCTCTGCAGTAGTCGGGAAGAGCTGTTTTAAATTGGCTGCTGTCCTAGCATGTATCTCTCCAAATTAAAGGATGGCTTAGCTGGCGGGATGCAGAGCTTTCTTCTGCTTCCCACCAGACCCGTGCTGGGGCAGAAGGGAGAGTGCCTGTGAAACCAGCCGTGTGTTTCTTTTGGGGGGGAGGCGGGAATTGAGACAGGAGCATGGAAGGCAGCTTGTGACTGATGTTACAATGAAATGTAGTAAAAAGTCAAACCTGGTAATTTTGAGTGTCAGCGTTGTCCTGACACCTCCGATTGCAGTGCTAGGCAAACATCCTGTGTGTCATGTGGAGCAGAAAAAGGAAAAAAAAAAAAAAACAACCCAAAATCATAGGTTACTGGAGAGGGAATAAAAGAAAAGCCTTCCTCTCCACTCAATCTTTTTCTTTTAATTAAAAATGGTTTTAATGTAAGTAGAAGAAAGCAGACATCGTCTCCCTGCTATTGTTCTAGCTGGCAGGGTTGAACAGCTCTAATCCATAATATCCGCAATATCTCATTAATTTAGGCATATTTCTTGTTTTTCTCCTTTCTTCTAGTCTTGTTAATTACGGTTTCATCTACAGAAGCAAAGAATATTCTCAAATAATGGAAAGGAACATCTTTTTCATGTTAATTAAGTAAAGGAGTGGAGAACGAAGGGGAAATTGCCATGTATTGCACACACCAGCAAGGAGGAAATCATGCTGTTGAAGAGCATACAGGCTGAGCAGCAATTCGTCCACTCTTCCCTTTCTGATACAACAAATTCCAAGTTCTGTGGCAGTTAAAGGACCTGGAATTTGTTCTTTCTACTCCCCAAAATGGCATGTTAGGAGGGGTGAGCTTGTCTTGGTTTATATGGGAATTATGCAACATTAATAATGAAGTTTTATTCACAGAGTCTATTCTATAGTGTTTGGAACTGAACATTTGGAATGTTTTTAAAGAGAATCCGTGAAAATTATAATAACAGCACATCTTGATTATATGTTGGGAAATAAGTGTTATATCTGTTATTTATCCCTGTCTTCCTCTGAGCTCTCCCTATAAAAATAGCTGTATTTCTATAGCACAAATGTTAACAAAAGGACAACAGCATATTATCATGCACAGTTGTGGAGATATTCTGTACAATTTCCCAATGCACCTATCAAACATTTCACAACAGTTAATGTCTTGGCCAGACTGGCAGGGCCAGCAGCACTGGTAGGGCGAGGAATTCTGTAAAGATCCCTTAAATTTTTTCAAGGTTATATACACTGGACCCACTGCAGGGAAGGAAATGAAATTTGAAGGAAGAGCGAGCTACTGTGCCTGATCTTTTCAGCATCCTTTATTATCACAAACTACTTTCACTGACCAAAGATCATAATCAGATGCTTCAAAGAACAGGGCAGCTGGTTTTATGTAGTAATTTTCTGCAGAAATTACTACATTTTATAGTTGTCAAAGATTTGCTTGAATCTTGAAATAAGAGTTAACGCTACTTCCAAAGCACTTGGTTGCCTAGTATCAATAGAATTTTTAATTTTAACTGAATTCTTCAGGGAAAATAGAATTTTCTTTCTTTATTTTACTTGGCAATTTAGTTGAATGCAAAAGAATATCTGTTTGTAAATAACAGAATAGATCTTGGTTCAATTCCTCTAAATATTTTTCTCTCACAGACAATTTATAAGCTTTAAACATATTTAAGTTATTTGTTTACAATTTGAATTTATCTACTCTTCCATTTCATTATAAATTTCTGTTCCTATTTTATGAGATAGGCAGTGCAAAACTTTTCTTTGATCTTACCTTTATTACTTGCTTATTTCCTAAGATTTAAAAAAAAAAGTGAAGAAATTAGAGGATTTTTTTTCAAAATTCTTACTTTTCAGACAAACATTTGAAAACATGAAAATATTTATTTTTTCTTAAAAAAAAGGGGTTTCTAGGTAAGAAAGAAGTATTCAGTTGCCAGGTATATAGATGGATCTTGTGGTAATATTGCTTTTTCATCTATGTATACATCTTCTGAAGAAATTTTTGGTCCTGTTGGCCCGTTTCAGCCAAATTTTGGAGAATGGTGGAGAAGTCAAGGACTGAGATGTTCAAAGCTTTGGTAAGTGTCAGGAAAATTGTAGATCATAGAATGGTTTAGGTTGGAAGGGATCTTAAA
>JAOXJM010000041.1:61954969-61992611 GCA_026413425.1 Tringa solitaria | reverse complement strand
AGCCACAGCTTCTCTGGGCAACCTGTTCCAGTGTCTCACCACCCTCACAGTAAAGTATCTAAATCTCCCCTCTTTCAGTTTAAAACTGTTACCTCTTGTCCTGTCACTACGCTCCCTGATAAAGAGTCCCTCCCCAGCTTTCCCTCTGATCGTCTTCGTGGCCTCCTCTGGACTTGCTCCAACAAGTCTGTGTCCTTCTTATGCTGCAGACCCCAGAGCTTGATGCAGCACTCCAGGTGGGGTCTCACCAGAGAGGAGTAGAGAGGGAGAATCGGTTGATGCAGAATAGAACGTATAAAAGTGTTCACAGGGCTTTCATATGCCTCTTTCCCCTGAAACATCTGCAGAATTCTTCTAAGTGCCCTAAAAAAAGAAGAGGTTTAAATGGGTTTTGTACCTTCTTGTACCCACTTTCCAGTTCAGACATCAAGGCAACCAGGCTTTCTTGGGTTTGATGCTATAATGAATAATTTGTTTGTTCTTTTAAGCTGAGTTCTAGGGGGGAAAGGGACATGCAGAGAAGAGGAGAGAAGCCATGTATAAGTCTAAAATATACACATAAGAAGCATAAATGTTCTCCTTTTAATAATCCAAAACCAAATAGCCAAACTGTGGTAGAAAGTGATTTTTTACAGGGCGGTGTGTGTGTGGAATTTGTGGATTATTTCAAAACTACAGTTGTTATTTGGATGGTCCTAATATGGTTAAACAGCTTTGAATATTCTGGCAACGTTGCCATAATTCGTTTGAGTATTTCTCTGTCAGTTTGGCTTTGATCTGAAATAAAGCTTTTGTGCCAAGGTGAAATTAAGTTGGAAATATGAAGGCAATATTTTGTTTCCATTTGACACTTCTATCAAGAGTGAAGAAGGTAAGAGCCGGAGATCAGTGTGCCTCATGGATTATTTTTTACTTCAGTGGCCAGGAAAGTCAGATGTTTTAGTTCAAATATCTCATCTCTCACCCTGCCATTATTCCCATCTTGACCCTAATCATTCTGCCACATTTTACACAGTCTTTTCTTTGGTAATGGAAAAATGGACATCAAGCAGTTTGCTGGAGTATGGTCTGCAGATCAAAACTCATAACTGTTGGAGAGTCCTAGGGATAGGATTTTAGAGTATGGTCTACCACTATACTGTCAAATCAGTTGCATGTTAAATGTTAATAGGGTAGTTCAAACGATAATTAAGTCTCTCCAAGCAATTTAATTTTTTTTCTTGCATTGCTTTTTAAAACCACAGGATGTACATTTACTTGTCAGCTACCATGGTATTACAGATTTTTATTCACTATGTAACTTTTTTTGTCTAAGCAAATTTATGGTCATCAATGAGCAAAAGAAGAGGATGAAGTTCTTTTATCATACATTTCACTGGCTTATTATCAAATTATTATCGTCTATTGAGGAGTCAGCACTTGTGAATAAAACCCTCACTATATTTTGCACATATAAGCAGATGCTGTGGTATTCACAGTCAGCTTTTATAAGAAGTTAATCATTAAAGGAAAATACTGAACGTTTACATTACCTTGCAAATTTTACCGAATTTCCAAGCTTTATTGTACTTTATAATCATCTTGTTCTAAATTATAAAGTAAATACTTTGGTTCAAACTTGTCTAAATATACCTCTCACAATCAACTCTTGTGTAATACACAGAACTTAAGGGATTCCAGTATATTCAGATAAGAAACACACAACTTGTTCATTGCTTATTCTCTGTAACCATGAGCTCCTACAGGCACTTTTCTTGAATTAGAGAGTTGGTAAAACTTGGAACAAATATTCCTCCTTCTTTTTCCATGCAAAACTTTTACCCGTTTCACCCGAAATCCTGTGGCATAATAATGTTGGAAAAATGCCTGCATTAACACCCTCTCCTCATCATGTCCCATCTGTTAGTGGGTGAAGCGCACTTGGGTATAGAAATTGTCATTAAGGAAGGTCACAGTCACAGGCAGCTCCATATCTACAATAGGAGACTTTGGGTGGATCATTCCTGGGGTCAGGTGTGAAATTCTTTATGTTTTCCTCTGAAGCTTTGGTCCAAGCACCTGTCAAAGGCAAGAATACAGGTTACCATGCCAACATTGTCATGACTTCATCCACTCTCAATGCTTTTCAGGGACCTTATTTTGCATTATCTTTACCTAATCCTTCAGAGTGAATTCCCATCAGCAGTTGGGGTGCATTAGGTGCCTCCTTTGGAGAAATATAACAATTTAGCTTCACCCAAAATGAATCCAGCTTTTGTGTTTAAAGATAACACTGCGATGTAAACTGCGCAGCATGAGGCCAGGTGATTCAGAAATTCACATTAATAGTGCAGTCCTGATGTGAACTAAAATCATGATATAGATGTACCTAATGAGACACATCAGTTGGCTCCCGCAGTAGGAGGCTTGCTATGTTCTTTGGAAAGCAATCGAGGATGAATGAGGAAATGGTGAAACATAAATCTGACTTCTGAAAACTCTCTGGGGCTTTACAATCCAAGCATCTTTCCTCTATCCAGTGAAGTAAATTTTTCTCTTTTATGAGAGATTTAAGCTGTAAATATTCTGTCAGCTGGTTGTAGGTTATGTTTTTAAAATTTGCTTCTGCAATTAAGCAATATTTGTGGTGATTAAAAAAGAAACGTATTTATGTCTTCAACTTACCTTTGCTAACCTATGAAATTAGTTTATGAGTAGGTTCAAACCTATAAAATTTAGCATTATAATAGCCTACTATAGAACTTTAAAGAGACTTGAAATGACATTTCTTATTTTAAAATGGAATAAACTGATGCTGATAAAGAACTATTTTTGGTTCCAATACTGTGTTTGCAAATAATGTAAAAGGGGATTTTTGAATTGTATGAAAAACATTGTACAAAATTTAAGGGCTGCATATATAGCTAGCATCTATATTTCATATCTGCTCTCTTTGTAGTGCTCTGTACATTTTAATACTCTGAAAATTCTTCATCCAGTTAAGTGGAAGTTTATGCTGTATTGAAATTATTAGCAGAGCTCTGCCCCTTGTCACCTTCTGGAAGAACTTTAATTTGCCAAATGTGCTTAGTGAAAATTATTTTGCAACCTAACACAAGGGAAAGGATGCTGATAGGTGGCGTTAGGTTATTTTGATTGAACCCCTTTTTATAGACATCTAAACCACTACTTTCACGGTATTGGGAAGGCTTTGGTAAAGCTGACGAAAATTGCTTTTATTTTGGAACTATGTTGTTTTAACTTGCATGTTTGAAAAGCAACACACAGTTTGACTGTAATCATTCACTCTGCCTTCAAAACAGAACAGACAGGTCTTTTGATCTGATGAACAATAGTGCAGAACAAGTAGTCTAACCTGAGTAATAAAGAAATGATCCAGCTTCAGGTCTTATTCAATAGAGATTTCCACTGAAACAGCTGCAGCTGTTTCCGTGAGAATCTGAAATATATAACATACCTTCTGTCGTCGCTGAGTAGCATACAAAGTAAAGATTCTGGTAAGTCAGGACTAGTATTTTAAGTTAAGATTCACGTAGCTAAACTAATGGGCAATATCCTTTATGATATTTTGTATCCCCATGCGTGAAAGTGGGTGAGAATTATAAAACTGAAAATGATTCAGAGAAGCAGAAAATATCATGGATGAGAAAAACTGACCCAAACCATGATGGAGCGATTTTGATATGATTGATCATGATCAGAAGTAACTTCATGAAATTAAATTATTCCTCGGAGTAGTCCCAAAGATGTTCCCAAAGCCACCTGAGGTAATCCAGCCTTTCTATAGTCTATGGAAAACGTGGGTGTTTTAGTTGTAGGGCTTGGGCAATCCTAGCAGCCTCTCGCAACAAAAATGTGAGAGAAAGGAGGGAGGTGGAGTGAGCTAGGAACTCAGATGATCCATGAGGCCTCTGGCAAAGCCAAGCAGCTTGCTAGCACCTCTGGGCCTGAGGAGCCGTGTGTGACTGAGGTTTATTACGTCTTCTGTGTGACTTGCAGAGCACTGTAATGGGCCCAAAAATGTTGTGAAAGATGTGTTAAACTGGAAGGCATCTTCTAGAACAGACAAAAGGGTTTGCAGAGGGATTTGCTCCCCAAGGCAGTCCAGCTTTTTATGAGCACATCATAGACTCACAAATTGGTATGAAGGGATCAACTATATATATATAGAGAGGTCCGTATGTAGTATAGGGCTCACCGTGGGGTAGTGATCAAAACCCAAACTGTTGCACAGTGAATTGCTTCTGCTTTTTTTTGGCTTTGTTGCATATTTGTGGCTGAAGATATATATTAAGAAGCTGGAAAGTGAGGAAGTGAGGTGGTGAGTGCTGAAAAAGATTTTCTTTTCACAGGAAAAAATGAACAGGAAGCAAAGGGGAGATATGATGAAACTCTTGAAACCTTGCGTGAAGCTCATTTCTTGATAAAGAGAATCCTCCACCTAAAGAAACTGGAAGTCAAATTGGAATGTCTCTTTCAGCAGTCAGGCCAACATAGCTTTTCAAGATTGCAGAACATCCTTTTTTAATGTGAGACATGATGGGGTGGCAACTGAGTCCATCCGGCCACCTTTGGCAGCTCATAGGTTCAGGTATCCCCTGGCCATCTGGCCTTGCTCTGCCTCCCGCCCAGGTGCCCTCCACATTCTGTACCCCCTGGCTCTGCACGCCTCTGTTTCAAACTTAGGTTCTGAATGTTCTGCAAACCTAAAAGTCATTGTTTGTCTGACTATTTTTTTTTCTCCTCAGCCTACACTCTCTAAATAATCTGAGAAAACAAATATAAACAACTTTTGACAGTTAATTTGATCTACAAATCAACCCAGAACTCTCTAGTAACCAACATGAATGTCCAGTTTCTTACTGGGACATAAATCTCTGAAATTGCATTAATACAAAGAGACCCCCTGTGTCAAGTAATATTCTTTTCCTTTAAAACATCACAGATATTTCTCACATTCTCCACACACAGCACAACTATTTAGTTTCATTATAATCCCTTACCTATCCCTCCCCACTGATTTCAGAGAAATTTATATCTTACCCTGGTGCAAGGCAGAAATTGGTTTTGATGGTTCTATCTTTATGTAGATGGGAATTAGCAAAACTTTATGTAAATTGCAGGAAATGTTGTGCAAAGTTCTTCTGAAGTCAAACACTGAATATGATTATATACAGCAAATTATAAACCGATTTTGGGCTGCAAAGTTAATATGAAAAGTGTGCTATGCTTGTTAGAGAGTATAAAACTCATGAAATGAACTTAACAATAACTAGGTTTTTTAGTGTTTTCACTTAGAATTATATCTCACTGGAAAGTGTTTAAAACAAATTGGAAAACATATGAAGTGCTTTCAAAATGTGTATGTGGACGGCATGGAGATATACAAAGACCGAATGATAGAAAAGTGTGCTCGTGCAACATACGGAGCCATGAGGCTTCTCTGAACTTAAATCTGCATAGACACTGTTTCTCTTCAAAATAGTTGCATATAGTTCAGCTGAAAATCCATTTTAAAGCTGGTTAATTTAATATTTATTCATTTGTGGAAAAATTTGGTTTATTTTGTTTGCTTTTAATAAACCAGAAACTCTACTTCTAATTGTGTTATGCTTTGTAATGAACATTTAACGCTCGCAAGCATGTCACAACTGTGGCAAGAAAAAAGTTTCTACAAAAAAAAAGTAATAAGTTTCTTGCTCAGAAAGTTTTATGCCTCATCTTTGAGGGGGGGGGAAGTTATTTTTCTTAGCAACAGTTTTATTTGTGAATGAGACATTTTTCTTCATAGTTTATACTACATTACAGTTCTATTTGACTATTTAAATATGTAAGCAAATTATAGCATGTCAGGTATGTTTTTAACATTTATTTTCAATAGTTGATCTGAGCTGGGATGTACCAGTTTCCCATACCAGTATTTTGAAGGCACTGGTGGTCTCTGCAGCGATCAACACACTTTGTGGGCCAACTGTGTGTGCTTCTTCAATGACACAGAAATGAAAAATATCCATTTGCTTATTAACTGTAACGCCCCCAAAATTTTCACTGAAATAACTGAACTTTTTAAGTTACATTAAGAGTCTAAACCTAATCAAGCATTTAAAGAGTGTATGTGCTCAGTATATGTATATCTTGCTGCAGAGGTGGTCTAGGTGTGTGAACGCTGGATCGTTTGCCAAAGACTAATTCTTAATGGCAGGTTCCCGCAGGGATGTAAGTATTTCTGCGTTCAGGGGTTTGCCAGAGACAGAGGTGGAGGGGGAAGGTTTCAGAGGAGAACAAACCATCTCTTATCACTGCTCAAAACTGCAGACAGGTCAAGCCTTTCTCACTGTAACAGTCATGGATTTCTCCCTACATTTCACCTTTCTGAGATTGCCAGTATTTTATGCCTATTTAGTTTATATCTGAAACTGAACAGAAAGGTGTCTTTGTTCTTGCTGGAAAAATCATAAATGATCAATGCAAGGAGATGGCTCTGGCCCCATGGACCCCAGAGGTTGCGCGGATCCCCAGAGCCAGAGCAGAGCCTCTCGGCAGGACACACCGCGCTCCTCGTGTTGCACGGAAACGGTGACTCTCGTTTTGAAGATTTTGCCTGGGAAACTGCTACTTCACTGAAAAAAGAGGCAGGGGGAGAAGAGTGAGCACATTTCTAAAGACCTAAAAGTAACTGAGTATTTGCCATCTGTGTTCATTGTAGGAAGAGAAGGGGTGAGTTAAGTTATTTACAGGACTTCAAGGATGCCTGGTGTTACTAGAGTCAGCCAAATGTTTGAAACAATCTATTTTATGACCCCTTACAATTCTCAGACTTTTATTTCTGGCTACTTTTAAAAATCAGTTTGTCTGAGCTAGTCTAAGGGGCTGAGAGCTGGGAGCAGCTGACTTCAAAGGCAGACAGGGTGAGACTAAAATTTCTTGCCAGGGAGGAGAGGGAACAGAAAAAGAGGAAGAAGTAGAAAGGAGCTGCAGAAGAAGCAGGAAATAGATATAGAGGACATTGGGGGAAAAAAAATGTATTTGGAGGAGGTAAGAAAGTGAATTGAAGCAAAATGATATTCATAATATATTTATGAAAGCAATGAGGAAATCTCTTATTCCCTCGTAACTGTCTAACAGTTTCCACTGACTGCCATGTGCTGTTCCCACTGCTTGTGAGATGAAAACTCATGTAAATTCAGAGGTACAGTGAAAATCTAAACTGTTTATTGTGTGGGCACCCCCTGGCTTTCCCCATGAATGCACAAAATGACATTTCATCTGTAGGGCCTCCAGTACTGCCCAGAGATACGTGGCATAATGACATAGCACCTTAACATCCATCTCCTTGCTCTGTCTCATTAAATACGTGCAAAAAGAAAATAGGAAGGAAAGTAAGGGAGAAGGGTCTCTGTTTTTCAAAGTAGATGCAATATGAACAAATAAAATATCCAGATGTGACCAGAACAAGTGGTACAGACATGTCTTGAAAGCAGATTCATGCAGATCTGGGTAGTGTCTTCTCCTTGGAACACAAGGAAAAAGAAGAGAAAACCCCCGCACTGCTATTCATTGTGCAGCCTGACCCAGAGCATAAGCTTTTCTCTGTTGTCTTGGTAGAACAGACAATATTTAAGACCAGGAAATATGTAGAGCTGTCCTTTGCAGTAGATGGCTAGTGATAA
The DNA here is from genome assembly GCA_026413425.1 of Tringa solitaria. Classification (NCBI taxonomy): domain Eukaryota; kingdom Metazoa; phylum Chordata; class Aves; order Charadriiformes; family Scolopacidae; genus Tringa; species Tringa solitaria. The sequence continues at coordinate 61,984,941 of JAOXJM010000041.1, read as the reverse complement.
ATTGTCCTGTCACTGGCTGGAGGCTCTCCAGGTTCTCCCTAACTGTAAAAGATGTGACACTTTATGTATTGTACTCTGCTTTGCAGCACTGTCCAGTGTATTTTGCTCATGTACTTTTCCTCTCGAGAACAGCTCATGGAATTATTCATGAATTTATTCAGTTGAATAGGTTCACTCTTCCCCTATTAGAGTCTGGCTTACAATCTTTACAAAGCATTGCTTGGGAGCTGAAGGACTTTTTATTTCAAACCATTTAAAGAAAATTATAAAAGTAGCCTAAAAAAATAAACTAGATTATAAAAGATAAGGACAATGAACGGGACAGCCAATTGTGTGGGAAAGCATTTGCCCCAAAAGTCATCCTTTAAAAAGATGCAGACAAATGTCGACCAGGTTAAATGGCCATGAGAGAACTGCAGTTTGCTGAGGTTGACACAAAGGAGACGTGTGGGTATGGGTCAGGGGGCCCTTGGCAGCAGGATGGGCAGATGCAATGCCATGTCCCCCATCTGCAGCCTGAGAGACCCAGCACTGCTGGTGGAGTTTCTGGAAAACCTCAGGTTCTGGGGCACATGGGCCAGCACAACCTCTCAGATGTGGTGCTGAGGGTCACTGAGAAACTGGCAGGTGCATATAAAGCTTTTTATAAAATTCTAGCATTATGGATTGCCTGTTGCATTGCTGATATGGATTGCAAAGGCTTCATTCCCTGGTTGCTGGCTAATTATGTCATTAATAGACTGCTTCAGTCTTGACCTATTTTAAACTACAGGAACCAAGCAGGTTTTACTTGTGATATAAATCCACACATCAGTCCCTCACATTTTAGTTACAAGACACCATTTCATAAATTTTGATTTGCATGGCCCTGTAAGCCAAATTGTTCACAAGTACAACCAAACATGTTAAGGTGGACAACAAGAATATTTTCTAATTACATTTTCTTTTTGAAGCTGATGTGAAACTAATTCAGAGCTTGAAAAAGAGGGTGAGCTGTTCATTGGGGAAAAAAAAACCTCATCTCACATTCTGACAATCTTTCCGAACGTCAGCCTGCCCTTCTTGGTAATCAGAAGAAGACCATCCACATTCAGCAAAACACTGTCCAGATCTTTTTTGGTAGAAAATTTAGGTTTACATATACGAAAACATAAGTCTCTGGTGAAGTTGTCTTGGAGTATGGGAGGCAATGGCCATTGCTGATGAATGTGCACTAAATGGGAAAACTAAATTATCCTCTCCCATAAGCTGCTGGACTCTAACTTTTGTAGAATACAGCTCTCATTTTATGAATGAAAGAGAATTGCTTTCTTACATTTGCACACAGAGCCACAGGTCCAGCAGGAGGTAAAGTCTGCAACACAGAATCTCTGATACTGGCCTTTGGAAAACTTTGAATCTAATGTTTCAGATATTTGCTATGCTTTTGTTGAGAGGTAAATTGGTTTTGTAACTTAAGTGGGTAGCGTAGAAGGCAAGGGACAGGTGGAAGATTAGACCTCAACAGAACAATGAGATCTCACCACCCTTTTTTGTGTTGAATCAGCCTGTCCTAGAGAATGGAAGTCAGTGTCAGGCTCTAGTGTTCATCTCACAAGTAAGGTATGGACAGCTAATTTACTTAAATCATTTTGGAGAAAGCAGCGCAGCAGTGAGGTTAAAATCAACAAAAAAGGGCAGATCATTGGATCAGGAAGAGTAAATGTGGAAATCCAATATGCAGTGTATACCTGTTAGAGCATCAATTGCAGACTGCTTCAAACAAGAAACAAAATTATGTACCTGCTGGTTTTGGTGAATTTCCCCTTTTCAAAATGAGATGCCTTTGCACTGCTGTGGAGGCTGGGAATTCCCAGCAGCAGAGTGCGTCAGTGCCTTCCTCTTACCTACCAACACTTGCCCACTGAAAGGCAGCTTTTCAAGCGTCAGTGGGGCAAGTCATGGAGCCAAATGACATTTTAGCAATCACATGCTGAATGGGAAAAAAAAAAAAGACCCGCCCTGTATCTCATGTTTGTTATTTTTGACCATTTCCCCAGTGGGAAAAGTGTTTATTCATTTTAGTGTGAGTCCTTCTGAATAACAAACAGAAAATCACTTTCATCATTGATAATGGCTATTGTACTTTTTTTTTTTCCTCTGTGATATGTGCTGACTTTAATGTCAGTTATTTCAGATATGAAATTATGGCAAATTAGGTCTGCAGCATATGCAGTTAGCAGTGTATGCTGTCACTGCTTTCAAGGGCTGCATTTCAAGTGAAAGCTGTGGTGCTTACTCTCCCCAGAAAACTGGAGCAACCGCCGGTTGTTACAGTCTAATCTCAGCATGTAGAGATTCAGCCATTAAACTCCTTTCAAGGTTAATTAAAGTTTTGAAGGCAAAGGTTTGAAATGCAGACAGGCTAGAGAGAAAGACATTTCCTCTAAGGATTAAATACAAGTCAGTGGCTGGAGCTCTTTTCAGCTCCCTGTTAATTCAAGTCTTTGTCCAGGTGATTTTTACGTACCAGAATAAGACCTGGAGAGCTCAGGACACACGTTTGGTGAGCTGGGACCCTGACTCTAGCTGAAACCCCATAAATTAACCAGGACCTGTCAGCTAGAAGAACATGATCTAACGAAAACTTAACAATAATCTGTTTAACAATTCAAAGATCTACAGCAGTGAGAAGGGAATTGACAGATAAAAATATGCACTATGATCTGAAAGCATTTGCATAATCTTCTAAAAACCAACTAAATACTTTCTAATTCAGTTTTTTTTCCTTGTTTGTCCAAATAGGGTGAATATTCATAAAAATCCATTTTTAACAGGTCTATTGCACCAGCTTGGTCTTTCTAAAATGTAACAGAAGATTCAGCATTTGAAATACCACGGAAAAAGTATATTAGCTAACTGGATGCTAACAATTTCATACAGATGTCTGCTTATCATGCAAATAGTTTATTTAGATGCAAAGACACATTAGACTCCGCTGATCAGAAAGTGAAAAATGGTCGTTGCTTCATGTTGTTCCAGAGTATGTGACCAGAATTTCAGTGTATTTTCCCTAGTACATCAGATAGGACCGAAATGTGCAACAACAACGAGGGACACAGAAACTGTATACAAAGGAGGCTTGATTTCTAATATAGTGGGTATTAGTGGTAGATGATGGGCTGCAAAAAAACCAGATGCCTTTAAATCAACAGACCATTACAGAAACAGCTGTTAACAAGACAAAGTATCTAATTTCACCTACTGTACTCTTAATTCTACTCCTACCATGCTGATCACATGCTGATTTCAGTATGACATTTAAAAAGAGGTCTCAGCTGGTTTATATAGTACTTTATAACCCCTGATTTGCAAAAGGCCAACTGACTCATATTACTTTCGAGTTCCAGAAAATAATACAGCGTATAGCCTTCTGTGGAACATGAATGGGTTTTCATTAAATCTTAAACCTAAACCACTTCTTGGCCTTTCCCCAATATCACACCTACCATTTTTCTCTCTAAATGATGCTCAAACCCTAAATGTTGGTACATCGCTTTTATCTATTACTATTCCCGAAGATGATTTAATCTTCCTAATATCTAGTGTAAAGGTCTTGCTTTTGCACGGAGCTGTTGGTAGGGTGCATAATGAAGGTCCTCCATTGAAGGATGTAAGATAACTGAGTGTTTTATCAACACGTAGCCCACAACAGAGCACTGCTCTCTATGTGCTAAATGGACCATGAGATGTTTCAGCTCCTGGAAAACAAGTCATTTATTCATACTAGAGGAAGTATTTTTGAAGGCAATGGATGAAATCAAAAGATTTTTCTTTGACAAAGGGGGTCTTTTTGACTGGTGCAAGTACCTGCAAATAAGGAAAAAGCAATTTCTGATATTTCAGAGTGATACTGTGCTGAAGGGAACCACTCTACATGTCAAGCTAGACATGTAGAGTGAACATGTCAATTCACCATATTCAATGTAAGTATCCCATTTTGTTTTCTCTTCTCCCTCCATTATCATCTATCAAAGCTAAACTGATCATGCTGCCGTTGAAGGGGTGGACGGATGTCCTCTTCCACAGCTGCATGGGACCGCGCAGGAGGTCACTGCTCTCAGCTGCCCATCAGCAGCTCTACTGGATGGCAGCATGAGAGGGTGCTCGTGGCCACATCCCAGCTCTGTGCAGCGTGACACAAAACAAGGGCTTTCTCCATGTATCATGTGTCCACACGTACCTCTGTAATGTTAAGAATCATGTAATGTTGAGAACCATGTAATGTGAATGTGTTATTGTACAATCTCTAATGAGTTGCTATTGAAAGTCTGAATATATGGTCTGGTCTGCTTTGTATTTCACTGATGTCAAAAGGAGAATGTAACAGATGGCCATTCATCCTCTCTGTAAATGGACAGTTGGGGCCTGAGCAGCAGAAATATATCACGGATAAAAGATTTCTGTGATCAGTGCTATTTTTTTCTGCTTTTCAGAACTGTTTTGCAGAGTCTTGGGCAGCTACTTAAGCCTTATGGTATTAAAGTTCATACATCGCTACTGTGAATTTTCCTCCTTGAGAGTGGAAACTGCCAAGCAAGAATAAAAAGAGAAAAAGTAGAAGTATTGTGCTTTGTGGTCAGGTTACTTTTTATGAGTCCCTGTTGTTTATTCTGCAGTGTACACCCAATATCAACTACTATAAGCACAGTGGAGACTGTGAATCCATCGGAGAGAAAGTCTACAAACATGATATAGCGATGTCACATTGCCCTCACTATTAGTTTATCTCTATTTTTTTTCTTTTTACTCTCTCATAGGTGACAGTGGTGATAAAAAAAAAACATCTGAGGCAATGTGTTGTCCAAGCCCCAGTTATTCCTACTGCATATTTATGTGTTTAAGAAGTTAGTGGTGTCATCAAAGGGATGGGTGACTGAAAAACAAGGCATTTTATTAGGGTGGAATAGAAGGATGTAAATTTTAATCCAACTTTTGTGTTCCTACATCTCCTCAATAAATAAAAAGGCATTTAACAGACTTAAAATAAAAAATATGGTGTTTATCCAAAGAGTTGGTGCATGTTGCTTTATGCCTTTTTATACACCTGCTCAAATATATAAACTCTTCTGCATAAAGTTTTGCATTGTTAGTTTAGCCCTCCAAAACAACTGTAATATATATAAAATATATATTCTCAGCTTATTTTTCTTGATTTATGACCACTGAAACCCTCATTGAGTTTAGTGGATTTGGGATTAGACTCTAAAACTGTGGCTGTAACATCTGTTATTGATGATTCTATGAACCACGTTCCTTTTCCAATGTCTCTGACAGCACCAACAGAAACGTTTTTCAGAGGAAACAGATATTGTTCTCTTGACACAACCTTGGCCGGTGCATGAGCATAAATAATTTTCTCTATACTCTTACTGAGGAAGAGCTATGCCTGTGACACGATGGAGTAGTTTTTGCCTCGGTGAGAATGCCTGCATGGAGAATTGAAATAACAGCAGGAGTAGCTGCCTGTGGAGATATGATTGCTTCAGAAGCATCCCCAAAATGTTGAAGTCGCTGTTTCTGTCTTTATTTTAGCATCATTTATGTTTTCTGTTTCTGTCTGGCTGTACTTAGCTTGGCACTATGCACACTGTGACTGATACTCTCTCTCACCTAAGTGCCGGCTTTTGCTAGGTTGGGTGTGAAAATTGTGTCCATGGGATGCTCAGTTGATTTAAGCAAAGATGTCTGGGGTGCCAGACATGAGCCAGCATCAGACCTGAAAGACACTCTGTGTACATGTCTGAACCCTGTGGATCCTACCCTGAAAGCTGTGCAAAACCAGTGAATGTTAAAAAGAGAACAGCAACCTCAGACAGATTTTCAGTATGTGGTGTTAAATACATAAAAGAATGGCAACCGCTAAGTGTTTGGGGAAACAGGATCAAGGAATGAATACCCTTGGAGAGGGAGTGTTTTCTCTGTCATTTCTCCTACCCCTGTTAGTAGTTTTCATATTGTACAGCACCTGCTGCTATAGTGACATTTATACTTCTGGAATTAGGACCCATCCTTCTGACCCAGAAAGCTTAGGTTTAATTGAGATAATGCAAACAGTCAATAAGCGAGAGGACAGAGACAGGTTTTACAACAAGGTAATCAGACTGGTGGAGAGGTGGTGAAGCGTGACCTCCTTCTGCTGTCAACACTGCTGCTCTTTGGCAAACACTTTTCTCTAGCAGAGACTTTTATTGCATTTGGAAATCATCATCCAGACTTATGGCTGGGTTCACTGCATTGGAAACCTGAGTGCTGTAAATCACTACAGTTTTAATTGGTTTCACAATTTACATCAGATGTGTGTTTATTTACTACCTGAGCCAACCAGCCCATAAAGAACCATGTTTGTCCCAAGTGACCTGATTAGGAGTAGGCAAGGTGCCAGTAGACACCAACAAAAGAGCTAATATTATTGGGGAGGCTTCTCATCAGGGGTTGATAGGAATCTGCAATACATCACTGGAAGTCCTGCTACAAAGCAAAAAAAAAATGGCTGGGGCTTTACTGAGATGGCTGCTTGGTTCTGGAGAAAGTACATTAAAGACCGGGTTAGCAGTATTTGTTTGATATTTATTTAGAAAAGCTGGAAATGATTAGACAGAAGAGCAGCAGAAGTGTTTGCTTAGCAATTCCTCTCCAGTGAGGGACTGGAGGGCAGAAAAAAAAGAACAGAAAAGGCAGAAGAGAAACTGCCAGAAAGGGGACATAGCTAGTTGCTGTACTCAAGGAAAGGGAAAGAGACAATTCTTGAGTAAAGCAAGCTAATAGAGGGTGGCTGAGGCACCTGGTTTGGCTGCTAGGACACTAGATCCCTGGGCAATAGGAAAGATGTGGGATTTCAGGGATTCAGCAGCTCTTTGCCCTGGTCAGTCATGACACGTGCAATGTTTTGCAGCTGATGCTCTAAGATGTTTTCCCCCACCTTCTCCTCTGCAGACAGCTAAAGCTAATGCAGTCAGGATCAACTCCTCAGTTGGCTTAAAAAGAAAATCTTTGAAGAGCTGTTTTGGCAAAAGCATGTGGTTGCACACTCCAAATGCAGGGTGGGAGGGGGACACAGCCTCACCTCACTTCAGAGGTCGCTTGCCCCATAACATGGTTTTGGGCAGGATGAATTTAAGCAATTCAAGATGGACCCTAGACACACAAGTAAAAGGAAAAACAATAAGCCATCAAGGGTGTGATCAATTCAGGAGGGTGAAACCTCTACTACAGTGGAGAAGAAACATGGACAGCAAGGTCAGCTACTGTGAGAGCAGATGAATACCAAAATTCCTTTCTAAAGATCTCAGGTTTCAGAATGTAATCCCCAAAATCTCCTTAAATCACAGTAGATGCAATTGTCGTGTGTTTCATGGGTCATCTGGGATCATTTCTTTTACTACTCTAAGATCCCACAGATTCATTTTCTGCATAAAGAATTTGCATTTCAATGCGAGGATTAAAAAGAAGTTTCAATACTAACCACAGAAAATAAGCTCCTATAAAGGAAACCTTTGGTCCTTGAGGAATGCTGGATAAAAAAAAAAAAAAATTCTTACTGAAGAAAATTACTTGTTAAACTCCAACCCTGAGAAGTTGCTCCTGTCAGCAGAGGCTGAGCATGCTGCATGCATGCTTGTGAAGGATAACTTTAGGGCTGTACATAGGCCAACTAGATTGATGTCCCATTAGCAAAACCTTTGTCCTGAAAACAGCTATTTTCCACAACATCCTGGCACCAAGTGCCACTGAGGGCACAGAGCAAGGGTTAGGATTAGAGTTAGGTTGGATACAACCTTGTGCTCCTGGGCCCTACAGCAACCTCCAGCCACGGCTCCAGCTTCAGGTGGCTGAATAATCTTGGAGTAAAAAGATGTTTCCTCTCAGAAAATAGTCTGGTGTCAAGCTCCAAAGTTACATTTCAAAGCAGAACCATCTGTCAGTCTAATTTTCAAAATATCCAAGATAAGCATTCATCTGAAATATCCAAAGCAGCCAAGACTTCAAAGCAAAGTCACAACTGCCTGACATCACTACATAACAGTACAAGTGGGCAAAGTGAACAGAAATTAGGCATTGAAGTAATTTGATTTATGGGTACTTACTTTATTCTACACAGAGAGCGTGATATTTCCAATTCTTTGTGGTAGGACATCTCCCTTGAGCAACACGAACCTGACCTGCTCACAGTTTGGGGTGCCCGCAACTCCCCTGCTCCCTCAAGTTGTATACAACAAAAGTGCTTATGGTATTTCCTCCCTCCTAAAGCTTTTATTCCTCCTGGCCATAATAGAATTCAGGATATAAAGGAGATGGATTGTGTTTGAACTGCTCTGTGTATAAACAAATGATTTCAGTCTGCAGGGGTTTTCCTTTGGTATCCATCACACTAAGCACACAACGAAGGGGCAAATGCATGCAAAAGTAACCAAGCCAGCAACAAAACATTGGGGCTCGTTTATTAAATTAAGAAATTAAATATAAAGATTTTTTTTTTCCTGGGAAGTATGGAGCAGTGTTGGCTTCTAAAACTTGTTATTGGCACTGGTTCAGCAAGTGCCAACAGAATACAGAAAAAACAAGCTGAGAACAAAATGTTTACATCAGTGGTTCTTTAAATGAAGAAGTAATACCAGCTGCAGTCTTCAATGTGTTTATAATTCACTAGTGCTTAAACAAGACACATCAACCAGGGCTTTACACATCAAATACGACGCTAAACTGTAATTTTCTATATGATAGGCTATTTAATAAAATATTTCTCCTCCATCTCCAGTCCCAATTAAGGTTGGAGTCAACAGGAGATGGAAAGCAATTTTGTTCCTGACACATAAATAAGTTTTAAAGTGATTCGATATGCTGATTAAGTTATTCATAACAAAAGAAATGCATATATTTCTCATTAATTTTACCTTGAAGCACCAAAGTACATCCACTTGAGAATATATAGTATTTTGTTTTTATTTATTGATATTGCAAGGCAGTGCAATGAATGCAGCAGCTTTGGTATGAGCCATAAAACTCATCTGTAATAATCAAAGTGCAAGCAGCTGTGGATGTAGTATAAATGAAAAACATACCATTTAATTATCTACATTATCTTCTTTGGCAATTCATGCAGGATCCAATATATGTAGATAGTTTTTTAAAAAAATTCTAGGAATTGCATATACAGGCAAAAGTCACCTTAGTTTTAAATAGACGCGATCAGTAGTCCAGCATATTTTCAAGAAATCTTGGAAAATTTATGCTTGAAGAGCTCTTTGGTGGTCATCTAGTCCTGCCTGATCTGCAAAGCTGGGACAATGTGAAATCTGCTCAAGGCATTGTCCAGTTAAATGTTGAGTTTCCAAAATGGAGATCACACAAGAGAGAAATTCCTTCTGGGGAAACCTGTCTCTTCCCTAACTCGAATATCCCTCGCTGTGACTTCTAACAATTGCCTCACATCTTTTTTCCCTGTGTGTTTAATGTATACTATATAACACTCTGCATTTGCCCGGAATATCACATCATAGGAAAACTTCAGTTAACCGGTTCCCATTCCGCAGGTGACAGCACTTAACACTGATTTCCACAGAAATTAGGTCTACAAAGCTCTTACATCTATTTGGTTGGCATGACTGGAGCCACATGGGTGGTTTTTTTTTCTATACATACTGTATTGACAATGCTGTTGGCTGAATTAATTTTAATTCACTTGGAGAATAAGATTTTATTTTTGGCAAGCTAGGTAGTGCAGTATGCTTTCTACATCTTCACAGTCTTCAAATTAATGAACATTCTTTGGTTTCCAAATCCACTGGTCTGGCTTCTGAAGGACTTTTTGCAGTGAATCCTCCACCTCAAATTCTGCTGTACCCATAAATCAAATGAAATGTAGGCCAAAATAAGTTCTGTGGCTAAAATAAGTTTGCTGATGTTTTAATTCTCTTAAAAGTTCTTATTACCCTTTGCCGTGCAAGGGAGGAAATAGCTTCACTGCTGCGGAAGGAAAGTATGGCAGTGGTGATGGACCCAGAAAAAGGTGTGGATGCTCTTGGGACAAATTTGGACATGGAGCAGAGTCAAGGCTGTTTGGTCTGTAACTGTAGGTGCTGCTGGGAGGGGACACATTCCTCATTGGTGCTCCCACCAATCCCACTGCAACAATTTTGCATACCACCAGCCTGTCTTCAGGGCAGCTGCTCAGGATGAATAAAAGGGAGCGGGTAAAGAAGTAAAGAGGCCTCCCTTTTTATTGGGAAATAAAATTATATTCTGCGAGGGGGAACAGCTGGCAGGAGGTTATAGCCGATGGTGGGGTGCAGCCAGATTTACACTTATGGCTAAGTTACAGATGTACCTGTGAATTTATATTCTGCAGACAAGCTTTTTATTGCTCTAATGAGAACCCATGTACTCTACTGTGGAGCATTATCGCAATGTTAGTTAATAAAAATTGTCTTGATGGTTCTTCCTTTTGCCTTGCGCTGTGACTATACTATTTTTCTTTTCTTTTAGCCACATACTTTGTGACTATAGGTGATGTTGTTTGCAAACCTGTTGCGTTTCAGTGAAGAAATTACTTCTGAAGAAAGCAGCTCATTACCCATGGAACACAGCAAAAGAAAATTGTATTTTTTTTTGTCTTGAGGCTCTTTGTATCTTAATTCTCCAAATGGCTTAGATACCACAGTTGTATAAAATAAGCCATGCTTGATACACATACAAAAATGGTTGCAGATACTTCTCTTGAGCTGTTTACTTACACATTTCCTTTAGAAAAATTGGAAAAATGTAGGCTAACTTTACATGAACATGTTTTATTTAAAATGTCATGGATGTTTGTAAAACCACACTTGATTAATATAAAACATATAAAAATGTGATTCAGAAAGAAGAGTAAAATAAAGTTTAAAAGGCTGGATAAAAAAGGAGTTTGAACTGAAATGTAATTAACCTAAGCTAGAAAATATCCACAATAATAGTGGTTGGAAATCTAATTAAGTGAAAATATCTAAATCCATCTGGTTATTTTAGTAACCTAATAAATTTCAGCACTTCTGTCTGAGAGTTTATTATGATTTAATATATCTGCCTTACCACATTTATGGTCTAATTTAACAATGTAACATCAATTTCTGTGGATTATATGTGTTGTAAACTGAATAGTTCAAGAACCAGAACACTTAAACAATGAATGTCTTAAGGTTATTGTTTTATTTTTCTTTTCATAGATTCTTTTCCTGAGATTGTGGATTTCAAAACTATAAGAGAACACAATACATATATTTTTCACTCTCTATGTAAAAATGTTAAGATTTTTTAAAAGATATTACAGGAGTTTTGACAAGCAATATCTTTTTTCTCGGTGAAGGTCTATCTCATAATCATATTTCTCTTCCAAATTGTGGTTTTGACACATCCTAAAACCAGACCAAAATATAGAAAAGCATAATAAATCTTTTTTTTATTTATGAGTGTGTCCTTTCAGTGAGTGACATCTGAACCTAGGGGAAGTTTATTTAAATTACCTTTAGTGGTGAGTCGGTAGTGCTGTCAAAACCTACTCATCTCTGTCAAATGCACATAGTGATTTTTTTTTACTCGCAATCTTTTCTATAACTATGCCAAGCTATCAACTATTATTTCTTGGAATGTTTCTTATTTTTTGGACTCTGAATCTCCAGTGACTAAAAAAACCCAGTGATTACACAGAATGAGTAATTATTTAAGCACATTAAAATTGCAGGAATTATTATATACCCATTACACAAGAAAATATATTCTCTCAAGAATATTTTAGGCAAATAGATTATACGTATAGAAAAGAACTAGAATTAGAATAAAAAACACCTAATTTACTGTAATGTGAGATTATTGTGGACCAACAAGAGAAATTTTATTATGTCAGTTTTTGAAAGGAGTTATATGGATTTCCATGGGGATTTCAGGGACTACCTTCTCTATTTAGAGCAGAGTACTGCTCTAATTCTTGTCCTCTGTGGCCATCCCAGAAAGGACAAACATTACTCTCAAACTGTTTTATAATTCTTCTACTTTTCACTTGCCACTTTAAATTTGTCAAAAAGTTCAGTTCCATTTGAGTGTCTTTATGTGTGAGTATTTCTATGGCATTAACACTTAAGTAAGAGAAACGCTGAACGAGAACATACTAAGAAAAGATTTATCAGAATAAGAAGCCTGCTCTCAGCAGAAAGAACAGATCCATATATTTTTTTCTTCTTTATTTCACAATATTTGACAAAACCCCCACAACTTTTCAAAGAAAAGCGAGGCTTGTTGAGGATAGAATTTTACACAATCTATCATTAACCTTGACTATGATTTCATTTGCATTTGTAGTTTTATTCAGAACCTGTCTCTTCAGGCATTAGTGATGCTGATTCCAGCCTTTCACGACTGATAATCACATCATTTTAAAAACAATATCATCTTAACGGACAAAAGAAGCTGAACTGTGCTTTTCTGGTTTCAGACATAAGCAGGTGAGAAGGCATCAAGGCCCAAGCAAAGTCCTACTATAAAAAAATCCTTCATAGATCTCCTTACTAAAGCTTGTTTCTGCTGCAGGTACATTTTAATTATCTTCCCTACTTGGTGAATTAAAATAAATCCTTGGGAAGGGAGGGAATCAGTAAAACACAGCATAGTACAGCACTTGTCAGATCAAGAAATTCCTGAAAAGTAACAAAGTTCTTCATATAAGCTTTGTAGGTTAATATTAAATTATTAACTTTGTCTTATAACTGTTATTTAAAAGATTAAGAAAAGAAATCATCCTGTGCAGTTATTTGTTAACAGATTTCATAGCAACTTCAGGATGTGAAAGCTCTCTTTTAGGAGTAGGAAGTTCAAAGGTACAGCTAAGATCAAACAGGACATGTTTTAAAAATATCTGTATCCTCATGATATGAAGACTCATGGTTCTTAGGGACTATGAAATACAAGCTCTGGGAAATTCTGAAGGAGCCAAGTAATGACTTGAAGACTGTGAGATTGTCAGCTCATAGAAAGCTAAAAGACTGACATCCTGAAAGACTGCCAGGAACCCTTAACCTCAGATGGTTTTTTCTTAATCTCAGTAAGTTTAAAAGCAATACATACACTATTAGTCCCAGTACAGTTACCTGATAGATATTTAGGTGGGGACATGATCCTCAGACATGGCATCATACATGTAATTTTGTGATGTTTCTCATGAATAGCTCATGAATATGGACTCAGTACATCTTTCTTATGTTTTTCCTGCCAATATGACACTTAAATTCTTATTAAAACTACTGGGCTTATTGAAATGTAGAAAAATATTGAAAACTAAATATATGAATAGAAGCCAAAGGTCTTACCAGGAGCAAAAAAGAAGAAAAAAGAAAAAAAGGAAAAGAACCGCCTGTTCTGTTTATTTTTAATTACACTGCACACTGGTCTTACATGACAGGTGAGAAAGAGAAGACTTCTTGCCATTGCATCAAATGAATTAATACACAGTATAAATGCATCAGGAAGCACACATTGCACTGGGGCTAGATGTTTTTTTGTTTGTTTTTGATCACAAGTGAGCAAGATTTTTATATGGCTTATGTGTTATGGCACAGAGCCTGCAAAAAGACATTGTGGGAGTGCCTGCTACTGCAAACCATATGTGAATTTTAATCCATAAATTCTTACTCATGTCTCTTCAAGTAAACGGTATGTACTGGTTACTAGTTAGCAAAATCCTTCTCTTCCTTTTTAGTATTTTGGTTTAAATGGTTTATTGCTTGGAACCATGTGCATCCAAGTGTCCATACCCCATCCTGACAATTAATTCTTTGTCACATCCTGGATTTTTCTGAGAAGGTTCAGGCACTTGTGTTGTACTGTACCAATCTTTCTGGTTGTGGAAGTATAATATAAGCAGGCTTGCCATGTAAATTTTACTTATTTTTTTCTGTGTCTTCTGCTGGAATATGTGACCCCTAATTTACAGAAAGGTGTGTGTTATGGCTCAAAGAGATGGGAGTTCTGGGATTGAGATAGAAGGATCTGGAGTCAGCCTCCTGTTCTCACTGGGAAAGAATCCTTTCTCTCCCACTTCAGAGGAATACTCTGAGGGCTATGCCAGGCTGAACTGGCTCTCAAGCCTTATCTTCAGGTTTACTCTTCAAATGGTTAGACATTTCTGTCATTGTAGTCTTATTATGGAAGCTAGTTAGAGTTTAGGTTAATATGAAAAATTACAACGGTGATGTCAACAGGTTAACATATGGAAAAAAAAAATTCTTACCATTTAGGGTACTAGAAATTTACCTTCTAAACCAATAAAGCAGCACCTGAAAACTTTTGTGCTGCACAGCTCTAAACACAAATTAATTACACTGCATGAATGGGAGCAGAGCAGAATGACATGCAAACAGCACATTTTCAGTCAAAACCAGGAAATATTAACTGTTCCATATCCAGAAGACTATGTTCAATTAGATATTTTCCTTATCGAGATGTTGGACACCAGCAGAATGGGTATGAAAAAATGAGAGAGAAATTATCATTTTGCTGCTGAGTAAAGCCTTGGTGCATTCATGACTTGAACACAGAGGTCAGTTATGGTTTTCTCATCTCAGAAAGGTGACCACAGAGCCAGAAAAGAGACAGTGACGTGATTCAAGGGACAGAGCAGCTGCCCTGGGAATAGAGACTGAAAATTTGGGATCACTGATGAGAAGCAGGGAAGGTTGCCGGAGGCGTGCCTGACTTCACAAAACCCTGGTGGTGATGGAGATGGTGAACATGGCATTGATATTCACCAAATCACAGTGGCTCAGTTTAAAACAAGTAAAAGAAAGCACACGCTGTTTAATGAACTTGAGGAGTTGTTTGCCCTAGGATGCTGCTGTGGAGGCAGGCAACGTCAGCAAGGTGAAAAAAGGGCTTATTCAGAGATACTGAAAAGGGACATGAGGGTGTGCTCTCCCACGTACAGTGGTTGTGGACGGTGAAGGTACAGGGGCAAAAGGGACGGCAGAGGGGCCACATCTATATGCGCTGCACAAACACCTGAACACAGACAGCTGGGGACAAAGCACAAGCCAAGATGGGCTTAGGGAGCATTTCTTAAGTTCCTGCATTGTTTCCATTTTCATCCTCTTGAGCTGCACAAGGCCAGGGTGGGTGCAGGCTGGCTATCCCCTGCAGCTGTGCTGCCCAGGTGGCTGCAACACTCCCCGCTGCCGCCCCTTGATGCAAAGTGCCACCACCTGTGTTGCCTTCTCCCCTTGAAAGCCAGAGGCTGGGGCAGAGCTTTGGTTTGACTGGGTAGTTCAGCCTCTGGGGGTAGTCTGTAGTTTTGTTTCTGCTGTCAGAAATTACTTTTCAAGCTTGGGTTTTTCAGGCTTTCCTTGTACTGGACTAATGGGGAGCGTGCTGCTGCAGAGGCTTGTTTTGGCTGCTCATCTGCAAACAGGTATGCTGAGCTAAGCCTGGTGATGGTAATGGACTTGTTTTTAGTATTTCTGCTACTGTAAAACCATGGTATGTTCCTTTTGTCTTGGAGGGAAGTTTGCTCTCCAGTTGCCTGGGGGCCTTTGCTGTTTTCTGTGAGTTCAGTTGTGTGGTTGTTCTCAATCGCATTCAAAATGCAGATGTGGAAATGGTAATAAACTGACTGTCTCTAGTGAGGGGTGTGATACCTGAGGGCAGGCTGTGCTGCAACACCTTTTCTAAACACAGGGTAGTTTTTTTCCCCTCTGTTTTTTTTTTTTTTTTTTTTTAACTGGAAGTTGTGACAGTGGAGATATTGAAATTTGTTTAACATGAAAAGCAAACCATACATTAACACTGCCCATGTATAGCTTTGTGCAACAAAGTTATATTTTGAAGCAAAACACTCTGCAGATGTTATGGAGAAATATGTTTTTGCCTTTTCCTTCAAAATTTTGTATGGATAGGCTTTTACATTCATTATCTTATGAGAATAGAAAAGTGGTATTTCACTTGCATTAACCAAATGAATGTTTTCTGTTTGATTTCCTCTTTAAAACAATTTTGCCTCATTCTATGTTATCTTGAAAATTTGTGTGGCTTTCTAGTAATGATTGCTGCATAAATTTAGCTGTTCTTTCTCTGCTAGTGCCTGTCAATCAAGATATTAAATTTAAAAATACCTCAGCTACTATCTTATGATGGGCAGCAGCCTTTTATATACAACAGCAAAATCTAGAAGAGTGGTTTTACACTTATTAAGTGTTGCAATTAAAGTTGTAATAGCATGCAGTGCTTTTGGGATAGGAAAGGCTGGCTGTACTGAATTAGAACTGAGCATCGTCCCAGGCAGGTGGCTGGGGATGTTTTATTGCAGGACTGGGTACGTGGCTGACAGACTGTATCCAAGTGGCAGGTGGAGAAGGGCAATATTCATCTAAACAAGTGTGGGTTTTCAGGCTACAAGCATCCTCTCCCAGTCCAGAGTGAATTCTTAGCAGTTATGAGTCCCCTCTAGCAAACATCAGAATTATTCCCTCATTCTGTTAAAAAAAAAAAAAAAGGCAAAACAAAATAACCCTAAAAAAAACCTACACTCTGATCAGCTCCAATTTTACTCTTACTCCAGGGGAGTATTTGCCTTTGCTGGCAAATGCAAGCATTTCTTTGCAAAATTTTAATTTTATAGCCTGATGGTTCTCTGTGCCAGGTCTTTGTCATTATAGCACCCAGAAGCTTTGAACACACCTGTTAGCAAATTTTGATGCAGCTCTTTTGCTATTGGAGTATTTTCCTTTTTCTTTGTAAACCAGCTATTTGAAACCACCAAATAAACGGTATTTCCAGTATTTTTAATGTTCAGGGAGGGAAGATAAGAGCGTTTTCATTATCGATCTTAACAAATGCATTTTCACTCTATTTTGCAAAGTCTGGAGCAGAAACTGGGGATGAATCTAATTGTCTTTTATTAAGTTGATTGGCTTATGAGTTGTCATGGAGCTTGTCATACTTGGATCATGCCATACTTTGCTCTCACTTTTACTGGTGTATATGAGCAACATACACAAGCAACACCATCAGCCCAGTGAGAGGCTCTGGCAGTGTGGGTCTGAGCTCTGGAGGGGAGCAGTGCTTGTCCATTAATTAGTGGAATTTTTGCTACTTTGGGAAGGTGTCCACACATTAATGTAATAAAGAGTGTATTAGTCTTCTCTCGTGTTGCTACGTGTATAGGTGGACTAAACTAATCGGTTAATTATCCTTTTTCCCATACTTTATTTTTTCACCTTGAATCTTTAAATAATGGCGGCTAGGTTTTTTTCCGCTTCTATTGACAATATACTCCGAAATCCTTTCTCCCCAAATGAGTTCGTAAAATGCAATTATGGCATAGACAAGTATATATTTTCAAAAGTGTCTTGGGGAAATCCTGTTTGTATACATCAAAATGAATTTCATAGGACTTAAACAGATATCTGCAACTTAATGAGTAGTTGCTGCTAGAAATTGGCTTTTGGTTTGCAGTGGAAAATTACAATGTTGACAAGAAATGCAGTGCTTTGAAGCACCAATTTAGAATTTCCTATAATGTAGATATTCTGAGAACTAAACTTTTTTGGAATTATTTAATGGGTTTTT
The DNA here is from genome assembly GCA_026413425.1 of Tringa solitaria. Taxonomy (NCBI): domain Eukaryota; kingdom Metazoa; phylum Chordata; class Aves; order Charadriiformes; family Scolopacidae; genus Tringa; species Tringa solitaria. Next base: position 61,967,319 of record JAOXJM010000041.1, on the reverse strand, counting down.
TTAAGCTGTTTGAAAGAAAAAACAACAAAAAGCACACCTTGAGATTTAGTTTTTTCTTTCCAAACCTTGATTTATGCTCCTTAGAAGTTGAAAAATCTACTTTTTTGTTGGAAAGTCACTTAAAGAAAAGAACTTTTGCTATTCATAGTGCATTCTTTGAGACTAAATGAACACTTGAAGAAAGACTCTTTTTTAAGTACATTTTCATGTAACCTACCTCCTAAAAGTACTTTCCTTGCTTTTATATTGGTCTGTGGTGTGAACTAGCCCTAAAGACCTGAAAAATAAGCTTAAAATTTCCTCGGTTATGATGTTTCATCATCATTTTAGTTATAAGTTAACATGATTTAAAGAAAACTTCCTGACACTGCACAATGTGGTAATGCATTGTTGTGTCACTTAGTAAAAAAAAAATAACTAAAAATATCGTAAAAAAAAAAATAAAATCCTAATTTTGCAAGAGACAACTGAGAAACTTTCTACCTGGCATGTTTCTTGCTCTTTCTTCAACCTGGCTTCATAAATGGACAGCAACAAAAAAATTTTTTTTTTTTTATTTTCTGAAAGGATACATATGCTGGTGTTTTGGCAAGTTGTGAAAGAGCAGTAGAGCTACTACAAACATTTAGTGTTAATCATCAGTCTGAAAGGAAAATATCTTCTGAAACACTGTAGTTTCTTCAAAGATCACTAGAAAAAATGTGTGTGCAAGCTGTATTTTTATTCTATGTAAGTTTAGGATAAATCCTATTAAACTCGGTATACTGCAGCATGGTATTTTGGTATTCCTCATTATGGATGAGGAACTTGGATCTAGCAATTCAGATCATTAATACCCCGGGAATGAAGTGTCTCAGGTGGCAGAAACGGATGTTGACTAATACAGTTTTATGAATGCTGTTTGAAACAAAAAGGAATCTATTGTGTTGTTCTGCTCCTGGGAAGTAGTCATAGTGAAGTAATGTTTTACTTGAGCTGTTCTCTGGCTCTATGGCCATGTGAGTTTTATGCTTTTTAAAAATGTTTGGGTGAGATGACATCCTATAACTGTGTGTGTTTGCTATTCACTCTTACCCAGTAAATGCAGAAGACATGACATAAGTATTTAGGAGTCAAGAAGCTTCTTGGAGGAGAAAGGACATTTATTGCTCCACTTTAGAGGGGAAAAAGCTGAGTACCTTGCTATTTCCTCATTTATTCTGGAAAGGGAGGACAACACTATTGATATTCTGGTGACCAAGCTGACATATGATAGCTTCAGCTCGCCTCGACGCAGACCTTGCTTTATACATGCATTCAGAATGTCAATCAAATCCATTTCATTACCCTAAGCACATCATAAATATTGCATGCTCTGGACTAAGGATATAAGTCTCATAAAAGATTTGAGAGAAGTGAGGACTGTGAATATTAAGTCTGTGTAATCTGCCTAAAGTGCACCTGGCTGTCAGAACCCTATGGTATAGTTTCCTTACAAAAAAAAAGCAGACTTTTGAGGAATTTGTGGCTCTCTTAATTATTAACACACCCTCTTCCCCCCACCCCAAATCAGCCCTGTTTCTCTGATTTCACAGGAGTTCTGTCAAAGTGACTAACATGGTTAGTCACTTTGGTTAATTGCTGTTAACAATTTGGTTCACTTTCTTCTACTGCAGGTAGCTGCTAAATAAATATTCGCCAAAATATTTTCTGCTTTTTTTCAGTAAGAGATCGAGTAATCCAGAAATTATATGCTCTACATTGCGGTTTGTTTCTACTAAATCTGGAAAGATCTTTAAAAACCTGTGAGAGAAATATTTTTGTGCAGCAGCAATTTTAGTAGGCAAAGCTTCATGCAAGCCCTTTTCTCTAACGTTGGTTTTGACAAATTAGTGAGATGTGAATGACATTCAGTTTTACAAAGTTGACTTGTAGAGCACTCAGTAGGTTGTTATCCCACAGAAGTGCTTTAATCACACTATCACTCTATTTGAAACCAGTATTAGAGGTGTGAGAAAATGGCATGTAAAAAGTGAAGTATATATGCTCTGACTCCTTGAAAGAAACTTTCTCAATTCTTTAAAAAGTGTGTATGATTGATTGGAAAAAAAATATAAAATAGGGCCCTGTTGTGAACAAGCAATTGAAGGGTTTTGTGGCTATATCAGTTACTTAAATCTCTTCCTCTGCCCTTTGCTACAAATATTTATCTATGTATTTCCTCACCAGAAAAGCGAAGTCTAGCTTTACAAAAATGCATAAACTTCACCTCTGCCAGAGTGGATCTTAAGCTTTCCCTTTGGAGAAACTGTTATTTTTGTGATGATTCTCTTAAACTAAGCCTCAATAACAGGGGGATGGCGTGGTGTTAATGAAACTATTATAGCATGACTGACAAAGCAGCTGGCTTCATGGTGCACAGAGTGTTTGTGAAGTGGGTCACCTTCAAGCAAGAATGGCATTCTGCAGGGGTCTGTCCTAGATCTGCTTCTGTTGAATGTCATTATTAATAGATTAAATGGGCCAGGCATTTGCTTGTGAAATGCACGGTCAACATAAAGTGAAAAGTTGCAAAAAATTCAAAATTATCTTAAATACAACAGGCATGGCTTTAAAATTATCTATAATGCCACTTATAATGGAGAACTGCAAGATACTACTCATTTTCTACTGAGAGCAAGCTCAAATGGTACCTGTAAAATGACTTAAAGGGCAAGTGTAGATGGGAAGAACTGAATGCGTTTTTTTTCTTTTCTGTCTTTAAGCTACAAATAAGTTTTTAATAACAGAATTGAAAGGTCCATTTTTTAATATGCAGAAATTACTACAACATGGCACCACAACAATATATTCCCTCAGACTGAAGTCTTGCAGAAAAAGCAGCATAGAGTATTTTATAAAGTATTTATAATAAATGCAAAGCAATTCTGCCTATTGGGGTGAGGAGGAAAGAAGTGAGATTAAACACTTAGCAGACATTTTATGAACTTCATTCATACTGGTGTCTTTGGGTTGGAAGGACAGAAAATAACAGTAAATTGTGGTTTTAAACTCTTCTTAAATCAGTGTATGGTTATGGACTCTTTAGAGGAGCGGCACTGAAGAGCAGTAATGGTGCTAGCCAAATATAATGCTTTGCACAAAATATATCTGGGCAGTCTTGAAATTGCATTCAAAGAGTTAATTTGCAGTTAATGTGAATGGAAATTTATGCTTCATTAATGATATTTTGGGGAAAATTGGAACATGATAAACTATCTAATAAATACGAATGTAATGAGTTCTGGGTTTAGATACTAGACTAATGGGAAATATGAGAGAAGAGACTGGGTTGTTATTCAAGCTTTAGACCATTTATTTAAACTCTAGATTGTTTTCAAGCAAGATAATGCCTCAGAAGATGATTAAGTGCTACTCCTACTGAATTGTTTTCTACTCATGCACTCTAGCTTGCTTGTGAACTTCATTATTGCCATAATTATCCTAGGTATACAAATCCAGTCATTTGCATTTTTATATTAGAACCTTAATAGTATTGAAAATTTGTACAAGTTATAAATAACGAAAATATTTTCACTTTTTCATCAGGGCAATAAAGCATCTCCTAAAATATAGCTACTGCAGCTTCTGTCAAATGGCACTAGTGTAACACAAAATAAGCTCAGGTCAGAGTCCATAAGTTCTCCATGAGGAGAGTTGAGCTTGTATTCAGGACATGGATTAAAATAATATAAAAATTAGTTAGAAGACACATAGGACACACCCTAAGCCCTCTATATTAATTGCAAACTTTATTTGGCAACTCTCCAGATTTTTATGATTATAGATCTCTGCATTTTTCTTTTTACAGTGTTTTGTCAGATCACAGATAGGTTATATACTTACGCAAAGCATCAAGTTTTTGTTTACTTTAGTGAATAATTGAGTTTAGTTATTTTGCTGGTACTTTATGGCGTCATTGTTTATATGCTAAACTGAATTTTTTTGTGTCATGTGTTCTTCCCCAGTGAGGCTTACCCAAAATAAGCAATAAAGACATTTTCCTCTAAATCTAGAAATACAGATCAGATATGTGTAATCAAAGTAAAGACTCTCATGAACCTGAACAGGTTTTGGCTGCTTCCACTTTCCGGGCATTTGAGAATATTGAGAATAAATCTTTATTCGCTAGGTGTTCCTCGTTTGTAGTGTCAGATGGTAATTTTTGGACAGAGTGAAAGGAAAGATCTAAAATCTCTATGATAAGAGTTAGAGTTAACAGGGACATACAGATAACAGTCAGATCAGGTTGAAAGAAATGGAGTGCAATAAACTATGTTTTACCCTTAAAGATCTTGATTTTCCTGTTCGGCAATAAACTTCAAATGTTGAACTTTTTATTATTTCCTATGCTTTCTTGTACCAAAGAAGTTTGTTTTTTTTTACAGAAGTATTTAGAAGAGCAAACCCTCTATCACATTGATGCGACCTACACAATATTACTTTCTACTCATAGGAGTTACCATAAGATATGCCAAAATTACTTCAATCTTTGGAAAATAGGAAAATTATCGCAGTGCATTCCCCCAAAAAATTGCAATTCTAGGTAAACACCCATGCTTTTCACCTATTTCTTCCCATCTGCATTCTGGAAAAAAAAATAAATTTCTGTACCACAAGAATTATTCGTTGATAGATATATTCTAATTGGTATATTTTTCAAAAGTAAAAGGTTGTGTGATTGAAATGCAGCTCATTTCTGCCTAGAACAGTTTTTCTTGCTTCCCTGTGAGCAGTTGAATTAATGAAACACGTCCTAGCTTATTAGAATTGATGCTGTTTAGGAAACTGGAGGAAATATTCTTCTAACTATTCTTCTAACTACTAAGAGTTTTTCAAAACACCTGGATAGGAGTCACTGTGGTCTTAACTGAAAAAAAAAACCCAAACCCAAAATCCTAAAAAACCCAAACTTAAAATGAGAGAGTTTAAATATATTGTAATACTTTTTCTAACACAGTGACTTAAATCCTTGAGGTCTTAAGTGTTTTCTTTCGCATTTTCCTTTCGATATAGGTGTGATGGCATTTGTACACACATGTATGCATTAGCCTCATCAAGATGCAAGCTGATTAGACAAATGTGCAACTAGGATAAAATGAACTTATTTAATGAACTGCAATTTAATGTCTCTCATTAAGAGCAATTGCTGAAAGCCTTAATGTCAAGCCAGCATGAGTCAATGATAATTGTGGGGGAGAATACTCTGAGTGGGTAAAGTAAATCCTCCTGAAGAAAACAAGAAAAGAGATTTCAGTGGGAGGTAACCAATGTACAGTGAAGAAATACATGATAGAAGGGGAAAGTCCAGTACAAATGGTGTAATGCATTTTTCTAGGAGCTTTATCTGTTGTGTTAATATTGATGCAGCAGTACAGAAGATGAGAATTTTTTGGGTAACAGAGGGGAGACATGTCTAACTGGTGAGTTGGAACTGCAGCGGCCATCGGTGTAAATAAGAAGTGGTTTCCTTTTCTGCAGTGTGTGTTTTATACTTCTAGTTTGTATGAAATTAGTAGATGTATGAAGATAGCAATTCTGCTTGATCTTAGCTATTCATTTTGAGAGATCATAATTCATTTGAAGAGCCTTCAACTGTATGTGCGAGCTGGGAATCTCTGTACTAGCTCACTCGGGAATTTAGGCTGATTCAACTCTCTTACTCTAGAATTCTTTCTTTTCTCAGTTTTCATCTTTAAAAGTGAAATTAGTCTATTCATCTTACAGTTTCTGCTACAATAAGTAGGAGTCTGAAGAGAGTTCTGCCTAACAATGACAATAATTAATTTAGCCAGTAAGCTGGTCATAACAAAAAAAAAATAATTCTTTCCTTTAAAATATCTTCAGATGAACACTTGCACTTTGCAGGTGAAACAATTAAATGAATAAAGTTCTCTTATGCTAACTCTCGTTGAATCGGTATGTGCTGTAGTAATCTTTTTGATGTTATATATAGGGATGAAGATCAATGGAACTTAGTCTACCCTCAGTGGTATGAATTCCTCTCACTTTGTCTTTTGTTGGTCTTGATAACTAGTATATACAGAACACTGTCCTCAAGTTCTGTTTAGTGGGGTACTGTCTTGCCTGTCATGTTACATTAATTATCATAGTTTAATCACATTCATGTGCTAAGTATTAATCCTGTCATGTACAGGATCTGTTAAAAGAGCAATCTCCATTTTAAATTATTTCTGGGGCAGTATGAATAATGTTTACAATGAAATCAACATAAAGTCAAGCTAAAACACCATTGGTGAAGACTTCAAAATTGTTTAAGCGATTTAAGTGTTTTTACATCATACATCTTGACCTCTCAGCAGTTTTGAGGCTTTTTCCTCAGTTAAAATTTTGTAGTTGTACATGTGTTTTATATAAACCTCAGCATCATCTCTCAGATGCAGAAGAAGGAAAAACAAAGACTACTTGCTTGTTCAAAACGACACTAATTATGATGTCTGAGAAAACCACCTTTATGTTCAGCAGGCTGGCTTGGAATCCTGCTGTATGGCTAGTGTCTGGTCCCAGCTGCCAACATGTCATCTTGTTCTTACTGACAGATGGTTATCCATCTATTCCTGAAAAGTTATTTTCTTGCTGTAGTTGCCAATGGAGTGTAGAAAAGGCGAGAAACCAGCTTGTGTTTAGGCTCAGTTTGTGATGAGTTTCACTAGCTCTTCTTCATTTGCTCTGTCCTTAACCCTCTGTAAGTCCTGACAGTCAAAGCCTTAAGGATTTTAGGAGTATTTGTACATTATGCTGTGTTAAGCGAGATCTAAGCCTCACTTCATCATAAATGAGTTCTTTTGTATCATGCCCACAGTTGTGCTTTCTTTGAGCGCAGCATAATTTCATTTTTCACAGTTTGGTTTCTGCCTGGCTGCATTGGAAGGAGCAGAGTTTCTCATTTTGCTTTCAGGCTGGGTAGTTCTGATTTCTTTTTTTCAGGCTGAGAACACATAAATCCCAAATCAGCTGCTCTCTTGACAGGCACTGAATGAGCAGATAAGAGAGATGACCAGCCTTTCATCCTCTAACCTTATCTGAAAAGAAGACAGGACCTTAGGTCTTGAGTAAAAGATCAACTCGAGCACTTACATGCAGGTTCAAGGCCATAGATATCAGACTGAACAGGCAGTTTGGAGTTAAGCATCTCTTCCACAAACTTAAAGTGCTTTGTTCTCCTAGCAGTTTTGTCGCTTTCTTCTGTACTGAAGAAGGCTGCTCATGGCTATTACTCTAAACTGAACACTTAGGATACACCATACTTTGCTTTGGTCATGATATAAGAACAGTGAAAAATGAGATGTTTTGCTAGGGACAAAAGCTGAGCTTGATGGTTTTAAATGAAATCCTTTTCCAGCTGCTTCTGCTTGGGAGGGGAAGTCTGCCTGTGATGCAGTCATTGATTTAAAGCCTGACTTGTCAGCCCTTTCAGCTATATCTTTAAGGATAAGAATAATTAACACAATGTTTTCAAGTCTCATTTTGTAAAGAAAATTAATTTCTATCCAACAGAATGTGTGATGCTTAGATATGAATTTGAAAGTTTTATTAACACATCAGGCAAATTGTATTTCCGTATTCTGTGGTACACATTGATAAGAGTGCTAGAGAGCCTGGAGAAACAGTTAAGATTAATGAAAAAATATACCATCTCTTCTATAAAGTACTCATGCTACGGTGGAGGAGATAAACTATAAAATAGAGGTGAGAGGTAAAGACAACTGAAGATTCAAATTCTTCTCTTCCTTACTGGTGCAAAGGCAGGAGAGGTTTTTTATTTTTGTTAAATATGATTGCATCCATACTGCCAAGGTATATTATTTCCAGGATAAATTACTAAATATTAATACTTGCTGTATCTTGCTTACTGGCTAATGACTACTTTTTTGTCAGTTAGTAGAATTGAGAAGAATTCTTGAAAAATACTTCTTAAGATCGAGCTGTCTTCCAGTAATGTCTTCCAGTGTATTGTGTGGGGTGGTTGTAGATAATGAAAATGCAGGCTGCCAAATGATTCTTGCAATAATGACTCCATGTTTCATATTGAAAGTTATTTTTTTAAATCATTGTTCTCCTTCCAATTAACTCTGTATGCATAAAACAGTTAATGTCAGCACTGGGATCTTGACTGAGTTCACATTGTGTTTCTGGTGTTCCTGGCTTTACAGCAGCCATGGTGCAATTTGTTTTCAAAATCTTTCACTATACTTTTTACTTTGTCTCTTAGTCTGGCCCAATGTGTTTCAGAGGAATTGTAGTCAATCACCTGGGGGCTAATGGAGCATGAGCAATACAACTGCAGATACATCCAAAGTGAGAGAGAGAGTGAGAGGAGTTACATTCTGTAAGTGCTGGCTATATAAAGACACTGTGCTGTACATCCCTCTTGTCAAACTTGTCTTGCTTGTTCCCTCTTTTTTCCTAGTCTGCTCCTTTCTCCTTTTCAATCTTTACCCCCTTCTGTTTATTTTGCCAAATCTTAAATAAATCAAGGAAGCCCACTTTCTAGGGTGGAGCAGAAACATCAAATGTTAATATTCAAATTACAAATCTATATCCAAGCAATGAAATTGCTTTATTTGTTACTCCTTATTGTAACAGAATGAACACTACTATGTTTCACTTGTCTTAGAGGAAAGCAATTTATCCTTCTTTTCATGATTTTTCATCAAGTCAGACAGTACTGCATGTGAAAAGTTATAAACTGTTTTAAAATGTTCTCATTACCTGGTCAATTACTGGGTTAATAATAACATTTGTTATCTATTAGTATCTAAAGGTAACTTCTGTTTTTAAATTTGATCCCATTGATTCTGCCCTCATTAAAAACAAAACCATAAAATGGAAACAGCAGCCTTCAGCAGGGTCAAAGGATTGTTCAGGTGTTTTGAGCTCTATAATACTGGCTGTTGAAAAAATGCAGTGGGCAGGTGGTTTTAGCAAATGCTTATAGCCTTTATGTAATGCTTCTTCCCTATGGTGCCCGTGTTCTGTTTCTTAATGGTAATTTCACAGTCCAGATACTTGTTACCCAGGTGACATCTGCCCAGTACTTGCTTTTCCCAACCTTTCCTCCTCACTCTTCTTTCTGTTCATCTCCAGATTAGATTTTGATGGCACAGAGCCCTGTGCTCTCCAGTCTGCTCACTTTGCAGATATTTCCGTGATGATCTCCTAGCCTCTGCCTGCAGTTCTGAGCTGGTGATCCTACCTCAGGTATAAAGGGAGATGAACAACCTGTAGACAGCTCGTGGCCCCCCTTGATCAATGTGCTGGTAATGGACAGGGTGAAAGGAGCAGCCTGAGATGCCAAGTGCTCTGATCACCCCTCCACTGCTGGAAGGTTGTTTTGTCTTTTTTCTGCTATGTGCAACAGCCTTTCTCCATTTCCTAAATATTGCCATTTTATCTTCCTTTGGCTTCTATGTTGCCCATGCAGTTCATAATACTGCCCTGTAATTAGCAGCTATACACCTAATCAATTAGACTTTTGCTTTAATGCATAAGCTCATGTGAAAGTTTATAAACAGTGACAACATCATCAATACAACTCTTTTGAAAATAAATGCTCCACTATGTAATTTCCCATAACCATACTACAGAGGAGGAAAGCAAGTATTTAAACACTATCGTGTTCCAACCCTTTAGGACCTTTGGTGTTCCTACCTTGCTTTTTTTTCAGAAAGCTTTCTATTCTAGCCAGGAGGTTTAACACAAGTATTGTTAGTGTCCAGTGCTGTAATTCCTCAGCATTTTTAAAGCTGAAGCTGCTTGTAATGGAGAAGGTAAAGATTTCATTTTTAAGGGCAATGTGTTATAACACTGTATACATGCAGCAGTGGATCCAGGCAGATATTTCGGATCAACTGCTTCCCAAAGGTATTTAAAATTTAACAGGTGTTCTGCAGTATTCTGATATTTCCTTTTTTTTATGCTGTGGATACTTATCTTCAGTCCAGATCTTTGCTCTCCAGACAGCTTTTGGGGCTTTGGTTGACCTGAGACACAATGCACCTGGGCGTCCTCTGATAGGCATTCTGAAATAGTTGGTCCTGTTGAAATAGGAAACAGTTCCTGGTCATTACCTGGTTGAGATGTGCCACCAGCTAATCATACAGACTCTCTTGGGAGTGGATCCATGGCTGCTCAACTCTCTGCACTTGTTCTGTAAACTCTGGTCTGCTTTTTCTGTAAGAACTATAAATGTCAAGGTTTCATCCTTCCGTGTCTTGATGCAACAGCAACCCATGAACTTGAAAAAAACCCATTTGTTTGGACTCTAATTTATTAGGATTAAAGGCACATGCATGCTTTACAAGTTGAACACTTACAAAGAAGTTTGAATATGTTGCATTGCTAAGCACCTTTGGCTTTTCATTGTGTTTGGTGTTAAAATAATTTCAGCTGAGATGTATTATCAGTATCAGTCATGGTAAACTGATCTTACTTTGTCAAGCATGTTCAAATGACTTAACATCATATTTCAAATTTCGTACAAACATTCACAAAGCAGCTGATGCTTTTCTAGATCTCTATATTTTTTTTCATGAACTTGCTTTCTACACCTTCCTTTAAATTTCCCTCCCTCATCCATACATGCACAAACATTTCTAATAGGTGAATGACCTGTGGGAAATGGTGAAAGATAACACATTTTTTTCAGAACAAAAGAAAGCCCATCTTGCTATCTTGAACCTTTGTTTTCCAGTGGTGCTGTTCACTTACTGCCATCCTCTGATGGGATATAAGCACTTGCTGTTGATATATATCTGGCACCTTCCTTTAGTTTGTTCATATTTGTGCTCATGTAATAAATTGCTTGTTTTGGTGGGTGAGTTCTTTCTTTTTTTCCCAGCTTCTCTTTTTTAACTCACTAGGAAGCTAATGAAAGCTAGCCAGAAATCAGGGAAGTTTAAGCAAAATTAACATACTCATCATGCATGTTTAGAGGCATGTCTGCCAGAGTTGTAGCTCAAGAGGCAAAGCCATAGCTATGCTGCTCCCTAAGTAGAGGGAATGTGGTGTTTGGAGCAGTATGAGGGATCACCTCTCAGCATCCCTAAAGGGTTGTGCTCAAACCTGGACTTTGCTCTATGCATGGAGCATGAAGCTCTAGGCTCATAAGACAGCATCTTCAAGTAGTCCTTGTATTATCCCTGTATATCAGGAAGATATTTTCTGTTTTATCCAAGCCCTTGGCAAGCGTAGGCTCTGAAATTTTCATTTCATTAAGGGTTGTGTAAATATTTAACTTCAATTAACAAAACAGTATTGTCTTTATTCCTTCATTCACTCTTGAAGTTGTTCTGTTAGAGATTTTTAATGTTCTTCCTTATAAACCTGGTTTCATTACACCAATGGAACATATGAAAGGACTTAGCCTTCTCTGTACGTCTCAAAACAGTCTTATTTCAAAACATCTCACTATTTATTGGGGTTTGAATCTATGATTTCAAGTGTTCGGGAAGTTCCTAGGCAGAATCCAACTTATTCATATACATGGTTGAATTGTGAGAAGTGACTTAATTCTGCCTTCCAGTCAAAAAGCCACAATGGCTTTTAAGGCATTTTTATCTAGCTCAAACCAGAAACTAAATAGCATTGTACCCAGGAGTTATTTGCCTTCTTAAATATGGGAGTCTGGGCCTGGTGCTTTGATTCCTCCTTTGTTGGTCTGAGGCTCCAGAACTTCCTACCTGTAATAACCGGAGAAATGGGATTCTGCTTCTCTGGGCAAACCAGCAGCATGATCTGACTGTCCTTGTTTTTTTTCCTCTGGCTATGTATTCGGGGTGTTATAGGTATCTTTTAAAAATGTCTGGATGTAATGGTTACCTATCATCATGCTTCAGTCATGAATCTCTTGACTGTACATGCAAATTTGGATTCTGAGGGAAACGGATCACTGTCACAGAACATTTTTTTTAATAAACAAAACTTTAAAATGTTGTTGCCTTTTTCCCAGGAGTAAAACTATTTGGCAAATGCAACACAAATCCACTAATAGCTTTGGCTGCATTTGAAATGTCTTTTTACCTCCAATGAATAAATAGTTTGCCAAATGTTTATCCCTGTTGTACTTCCAATATTTTATTAATTTTAGGAATATTCATACAGTGCTGGAGCAAAAAATAGAGTAGGCACGATCTGATTTTTTTTTTAATTTTGGTACCAGCAAGAAAATAAAGGAGGGGATGATGAGAGTAGTGTAGCCTACAGGAAACTGTCTAGGGCAAGTGGAAATGACTTGACATGTGGTTCTCATGTCAACTGATGTTACAGATGTGTACCTTGCTGTGTTTTTTCCTGAATATATACTGAAATTA
>JAOXJM010000041.1:61944531-61954580 GCA_026413425.1 Tringa solitaria | reverse complement strand
TGGTTCTTTATAAGATTTCAGTCTAAATTATGAGTGAATGCTGATCAGGAGCTTGGTGATTCCTTGTGGACAAAGAGTCAGACAACAAATACTTTGGTTCAAATAAGCTTGTAAGAAAAATGGTGAAACAAGCAAGAGATGTAGAGCCTGTGTAAGATCAGGCCTGTGGGAGAAGTTTCAAAAATTGGTATTCAGGCTATGCAACTAGATTTACTCCATCTTCACTTTTATAATTTACTGCAGGATATTGTGTTCTAATTTAAAAAAAAAATAATCATTTTCACAAGATTGTCTTTTCTGGATGCTTGTGCTGCTACTGAGGGAAGCCACAAAAAGCTGACCGCAGTCCCAGTTTCTCACTAGAACCTGTATCTTAAACTTCTTGACTCAAAATAAAATCTTATTCCTCTGTGCAAAACAGGTGTGAAGAGCAAATGGTTATGCTGCAGGAAAGAGTTTCAGATCAAGGAACAGTCTGAAATAAAGTATGTTCTTTTTGTAAACAAATGGCACGCTAACATTCACCCACTTTGTGGACAGTGAGAGTTTCAGTGCAGAATGCATGGTCACGCTCGGTGGTCTGCTCAACCTCTGTCTGACTACACCAGGCGTAGCTGTCTTCTCTGCCTTCCTGTCTCAAGTAATATGCCTTCCAAGGGAATTTTAAAAAAAAAAAAAAAAATTCAAAAAGCTCCCGCTGACACTGCAAGAAAGCTATTAAGAAACTCCAAGCATATATTTGTTATGGATCAGTGGGATGACAGCCTGCTTGGAAAGAAAATCACTGATTTGAAATCGGAAACAAAAAGTGTGGAATCACTGTAAGACTAATTCTGATATCACTTAAATCATTGGAAGCTACACTCTTTTATTCAAAACAAGATTTATTCTTAAGCAATTTTACTGCAAAAAGAAGTTTAGCCCATGTTACATAATTCTACTGTGAAACTCCTGTTTTGTTCCCTAAGAAAACAGATGCAATAGTCTGTGTACAGGCTTTTGGATGTTACTCATTCCCGGTTATCTGCCCAGTCCTTACTCAAGCAAAATTACTATTCTGAGTTAGCTACAGCAATTTCACTTTTAAAGGGAAGATTTTCAGCGGGCTTCTGAGAATATTGGATAGGTGTTTAAACAGCAGGAATGATTTAAGCATGTCCTGGTTTCTTCAGTGCATAAAAAAGCCATGGCACAAATGAGTTGTTGACTGCAAGTTGACTGTTGCAGTAAGTATAGAAATTGAGTAATGCACAAACGAATGCTTGCTGACAGAGTTAACAATAAAGCTATAAAATCACTTTCAATATTGCTTTTATATAATGGAAGTTTTAAGTTGCTGGCGGGTTATAATAGAAAAGTCTTAAATGTTTTGGAGAGAAACCGTTCAAGAAACTTTATTGAAGAGTACTACTTAATGTTTTATTTTTCTTGTTGATAATGGAGAAGAAATAAAGATGTTTTATGCTGCTGTGGCAAAGTACTGTACATTAGAGGAGAAAGGTAAAGGCCAGAATGCTGAACCTGATGGTTATAATATTAAGCAAATGTATATGAAAACTGAAAGTGTTGTTCTCAGCATCCGTGCAAAGGGGCAAAATTCAGAGAATCCTGACTTTAAGCAAGCTTCTAAAAAATGAAACTACTGCATTCATATCTGGCTTTTATTATTATTACTAATACCTGGGTTTTTAATCTCTTAAATAATTTCAAGGGGGATTAATCTGGCAGAAAAATACAAAGATATGCCAAACAATGAAATAATATAGTAAACTGGTTGTAAATGAGTGCCTACACTGAAAGTGCATGATGGGACAAGCTCTTATAACTGCTGCCAGTACTGATTTTACTCCAATGTTTTCATTCAAATGAAGACTGATATTTCCTGCTACAATATTCTCCCTGCTCTCCCTTCAACTCTTAAACACTGTATTTTTTTCCACTCTTTTCCATAAACTTGTGAACATTTGTCATCTTATTAACTGTTACTTGCAAGACTCCCTCTTCTCCCACTGATACTTGCAAATAATTGCATTGAATTAAAATTTGTATACTGTCATCTGGAGCTTCGTTTGTTGCACAGGTGTTCTATAGAGCTCAGCATCCAATATTTGTCCCACATTTTCAAAACTGCTCCTGCTCCCATCAGGTCACCTATCCTCTTCACTGAGACTTTTATCTGGCAATCGCAGTCTGGTGACAGCTGCTGCAATTCTTACATTTATGACAATTTGTTCCTTAATTTATTTTAAGATGGAGAAAAATGATCATAACTCATGCTACTTTTGCATGGTTTGGAGGTTTTTAGTCCTCTGAAGTTCAAGAGCAAAGCTGTAGTTTGGTTGTTGCAATTTTCTCATGAGTTTTTTTGCTCATCTGCTACACACCATACCTGGAAAAGCAGTCAAACATTGCTGTTGTGGTAGAACAAATATCACTTGTCCTTGTAAATTCATTTTATTTTCCTTCTTTTGTGGGGATTTTTGTCTAAACAAATTTTTAGTTTTAATACCTGGCAGATCTGTATGGAAACACAGTAAGAATCTTGCACCTGAAGGTTGTTATTTTTATTCAGTACTAGTTAGAAACAGAGCAGTAAGATGAATTTGCAATTATGACTATTTGTATATTTACTTGTACTTTTTTCTCCAGAGATGCCTGGTTTAGGGCAGATTAAAAAGAATTTACTGCAAAAACAAAGCCATGGTTGTGTGTAGCTCTTGTTTTCCTCTTTTTTTTTTTTTCCACTACCGTGAGGAAGAAATTAATTCCACAAGTCAAAAAACAGTTTTCTTTTTGTAAAGAAATTAAACTGTAGAGACTCTGTCTTATGAAGAATTATAAGTACTGTAGCAAATATACACACTCACAAACATTATGAACTCTATCTCATGCAAAACACATTAAAGCTAATAAAGCATACATGAGTACTTATAAAGCAAACCAGAAAGAAGTCGTCATTTCCATAAGCCAGAAATATTCTCTTGTTACAATCCAGGATTTCTTTTTTAAAAAAGAGAGCATCTGGGTAGGGGGTTTGTGGTGAAGTGTGTGAAAAGCCACCAGGATGATCTAATGTGCCAAAAGAAAGCAAATTGTAATTCTGCATTCAATGCCAACATTTCAAACAACACAAATCTTGCTGTCGGGCCCATCACTGCTTCTTCATTCATTTTAGTTATTTATGAGATAATTATATTCAGTTTTGAGTTTATAAAGCAACAAATTGCTCCCATGGCTCAAATAACTTTGTTTTGTTGCAGTTTAGCAGTCCTATGCATAGACTCCTTGTTATAAAGGTGATATGGGTTTTTTTCTATCACACGTTTTTGACCAGACCAAAAAAAGATTGTTGTGCAATAATTCACAAATCCCTAGCTGACTTACTGAATCGGTGAATTGTTGATATTGTTTTGTGTACGGCTGGATTACTGTGGCATGGCTGAGATGGGGGCACAAAGGGAGTTAAACCAATTTCCTCAGGTTGTGGTGGGAGGAGGATGCAGGACCCTGCTGCAGACCCTCTCCCACCTGATTGATGGGGATAGGGAGAATAAGCAGAACGTGGGGCTTGGGCATTCATGAAAAGTTTATTAGGACTTGGAGTATTAAATTTAAATATAATTAAGAGCTATCAGTTTGCTAAGTACTCTCTAAAAAGTGGGTATCTGTGTTCTTGCTGAAACTAGGGTGTCTTTTTTTCTAGTAAGAATCAAGTGTTTAGTTTGTCTTGGAGTGCAGTAGTGCTTTGCATGGGACTCTCAAGCCCTACTCCACTAAAAAGTTACTTTGCATGGGAAATCTATCCCTAAGAGGATTACAGGTGCTTTAATACACTGAATTAAAACTGATAAATAGCACTTGCAAAAAAATTCTCTATTTTTAGAAAATATTCAAGGACTGTTTTCACAAAATAACCTTTGTGGTGAAAAAATTTTAAGCTTCAGTATTCATTTTTCTGTCAAAACTGTTTCGGTGATACCTCTTTGTCTCTTGGCACATCTGTAACATCTACAGTTGGTGTGTAAAAGGAAGCCTTTAGATACTGTGGTGATGAGTGCAATACAAAATGATTGACAGGCTCTCTAAAGCAAAGGTGGTCTCGTGCATTGTTCTGAGCTAACAGAACCTCCAAAAATACTTATAAATGTATCAGTTTTATTTTCACTGAATGTCTAATGAAGAAAAAAAAATTGCATTTCAAAGTAAAATTACTCGCTAATAAAAGAACCATGAATAAGATTTTATGACAAGAGCGTGATGATGGCAATGACAAAGGGATCATAAGGGAGGTTGTGAAAAAGCAAAGTCAGGGTGAGTAAGAGGTGGGGGTGAGAACCTTGTTAAAAGTCTTTACTGAATATTTGTGACAGCAGGTAAGATAAGAGATTACTGAAGTATGTCAGTCAGAGCAGAGACCAAAGTAGCAGCAAGCCTGTTCAAATGAAGATATTATCATGCTGGGTTGTTTAAAGTTACTTTAAGAGGTGTTGTGAAGGAGAATATTCCTTAAATATCACTAAAAGTGGATGTCAGACTCTTTTAATGGAGCGATTGCATTGCATAAGAAAGATGTGTAGTCTGAGGTAATTATACTGAGATGGATACTACTGAGAAAAATAGAATATGCAAATTTTTTAAACTTGTGTGTGGAATGGGGCATGAAATCTAGGCATAGGAGTACACTAAATATACTCTCTTGGTAAACTTCAAACAAGTACAAACCAAAGAATGTGTAATGTAAATTAGAAGATATCTTCTGCAGTTTTCTGTGCTTATATTGTATTGGGAAATGATGCAGGCAAAATGAAATTGTTCAGATGGAAAAATCATCCCATCTGTAGTGAAGTGGAAACCAGTGGAAATTGGTTTCAGTTCTCTTCCCAAGAAATATCTTCACTTGAGTATACTTCAAGTATAGATATCCAAGTGAAATGAAACAACTTGAGACAATCAATTACCACTTTTACTTAACTTTCTACAATTATAACCAAGAGCATCATCAATTCCCTCCTGTGTACTTCCCAGTCAAAATGTGGCAGTTTGTTCCAATGATGCAGCCACCATGGGGAGCCAGAACTGAGGCATTCCTCAAGGATTTGATTAATTATTTTAGGTTTCTAATTTGGAGTTATGTGATCAAGCGCCTTAATTTTAATTGTCAGAAAATATAAGGTTATAATATAAATGTCATGGTATTGCATTGTTATGACAGTTAATACTGCAGAGGAAGTTTGCAGAATCCTGATTGCTGATCCTTAGTATGTAGCACATATAGGTAGCAATGGATTGACTCTATCAGGTCTTGAAGGAAACAAAAGATTTAGTGGGAAGGGGAACAGAATGCAATCATATGCTTAGACATCACTGCAATTGGTGTTGCTCATAAACAAAATAAGGAAAAAAGTTTTTTCTTTTTCTTACTAGCTTGCACAATGTGCAAATAATTTTGATAATTAAACACCGTATCCCTCAGTCCTCAATGTTTCTTACTCTTGAATTTTAAGAGTTGGAATAATTGATATATTCAGATATGGCTAGAATTTAGAGCAACTTAAACTACCAAGGAGCATAAGGGATTTGAAAAATCTAACATAAATTAGACATCTAACATGTCTATCTTTTTTTCCTCTCATGTAGAAAGAATGCAGTATGTGCATGTATGCATTCATTCTGTCTCTTTTAGTATACACCTTTTGTCAGTATAAAAATTTAACTCTACAGCTTCAAAAAATTGTGATTGTTAACTTGGAAATAATAATAAGTTTTTTTGTGTGCTATAAACTAAGTAACCTAAGGATAGTTTTAGAAAAAATGCACCCACCAGATGCTAGAGGCAAACTTCTGGGCCTAAAATCAGTGTATTAACTCAGTGATCAGCAGTAGCAAATATTAATGGCTGCACAGCCAATAGCTCCTACTATTTTTGATACAAGTAGTCATTGTTCATTAGGATGAGTCAGGATGCTTTGGATTAATCAGGATGTTTATTTTTCTGCACTGGTATTAGAAACACCACACTTACAATTTTACTGTAAAATCATGTCTGCTTTATAGATTCAGATGAGTCAGAAGTGGCAAGCTATTCAAAATATTTTTGAAGAATTAACTATTTTGGGTTCAAATTTACAAAAATGGAATTATGTCCTCTGTTTATTTTGTGAAACATCTCACACTTACTTAAAATTACAAATATTGGTAACAGATAGCAAAAGATATTTGTAAATAAAATGATTGAAGATGAACAATTTAACCTTTAAAAGAGGGGACAAAACAAAGATTAAACCAATAATACCTAAAAAGTGGATAACAATAAAAACACTAACTTTGGATGATTACCTACATTTCTAATTTTCCACATGGTTTGTGGAAAATTAGACAAGCAATGATGGTTGCTTGTGGAAAAATTTGTAGGCTGACCTCGTCTTTAACTCTTTTAAGGACCAAACAGTATGGAATTCTCAGTTTTCTTTGCAGATATTTCACTGTGGTTTTTTGCACTGGAAGTTACTGAAGCAAATAAAGTTGTTGATATGCTCTGCAACCTCCTTAAACAAGAACGTAGCATATTGTAGAGCAAGAATAGACACAATAAACCAACATATTATCTAGTAGAAGTTTTTAGAGAAATACAGTAAAGGCTAGTATTCTTGATTCATGAATATGTTCGTGAAGTTGTTCTCTTTTCTGCCTTCAAATGTACAAATCTTGATAATTTTTCCCTTTATTATAGTTAGAGGGAAACTAGAAAAATGCTTAAGCATATGTTTAATACTAATGCATATTTGAATACAACTATGCATTTAATGATTTTACAAATCAGGAATAAGTCAAATTCCTTGCATTCTTTAGTATTAGATCTTTCTTTTCCTTTCAGAGGGAAACCACGCCTGTCATCTTTCACAACATGTTCAAAATTTATGAAGTCCCAGAAACTGTGCCGATATTGGATGTATTGGTATAGACAACAAAGTAAAGCCTGAAAAATGCAGATACTTTGTAAATGATGATGAACTTAGAGTTTTTTCCACTAAAAGCTAGATTTCTACCTACTTGTAAAAAAACAAACAAAACTAAAAAAAACAAACCCAAATCCACCATCACCCTCCCCAGACAGCAACCCCCTCCACAACTTTTCATTGTTAATATTGACTTTTCTTGGGTGGGTAAAAGGGGCAAGACAGCAGAAAAGACTCTTCCCTATCAGGGTTCTTTTTGTTATCAATGAAGGGAAAACAGATTGAATGTTAAGTCTTGAATTGTGGCAACTGTATGAACTTCAGTGAATTGAACAAATGGGATTTTGCCAATTTAAAACTAGAAAAAGTAAGGTGAAACTTTCCTTTAATATAATTGGGGTATATCTATCAATGTAACCGCTTTTGTTTTCAAATTTTTCTTCTGTATTTGTCCCTCTTGATTCAATGTTGTGATATTCCTCATTAAACCCAGCTCTGGCAAAGACAAATTTGTGGGCTTTTTACAGATTATGAAGAAAAAATAAAAATAAATATAATTTCGTCACTCAGTAGACTGTTCCCCAGGTCACTAAGGTAGCTCTTACTATTTAAGTAGTTAAAGTATGGTCCACCAGTTTTCTAGCATGCATTCCTCGTCCTTATCTGTTGTTTCCTACCTTGGAGGAAAGCACTCTTCCTAGAGAGGAGGAAAATGGTGAGGGCTTAGTGGCATGAAGCCCTGTCCTCCCAAAAACTTGTATCTTCTGTGCTTACTGTGGCAATAAGCTTAAATAAGTCCTCAGATGGCATCAGACTAAAGGGTATGATAAGCGAGCAGAGGTATGTATCACTGGAGTTCTGTGATGATCTGTTCATTCTTAACAGTGGTTGTGCTGCTGTTACTTCTGCCCCCCATCACTTGGGAGGATGCTCACCCAGGGCATAGGGTTAGAGGAATGCCCAGACCTCCCAGGGCAGCAGCTACAAGGTGTCCTGCCTACACCACCTACCTGGCCCAGCAGAAGTAGGTAATTTGGTTTTGGCAACTTGTTATGTGCAACCTAAGCACAATGTAGGTCTGCAGTTTCAGCTTAGTGGTATGGTGTGTAGTCACAATACTGTGACAATATCAGGGGGTCTTATTAATTCCGCAAGGCTAAAAAATTAATGTCACAAATCCAAAAGACAAGACTTCCAATTAATCTGTACTCTCCTTGTAACTACATCCAAGAACAAGAAGAGAAGGGAGAGGCGATCCGCCTCAATGCTGCATGAAAGTCAGAACAGGCTTTGAAGCAACAAATTACACGTGTGGAAATAAACAGAAAGTGGGATTAAATTATAGCCCAGCTTTATGAAAAGGGAAACAGTAACTGCCTTGGGGGTTTTTTTCAACTCCATTCTTATACACAATAAATGCAGTGTTGCAATTCAAGAACATTTGATGCCATTCCCTATAGGAAATTGTTCAAAGTGGAGATAAAGGAGATTAATACAAAGAGAATAAAGATGTGGTTGGACAGGAAGCTACAACAGGTTATGCTAAAACTTTGAGAGAATTAATCAGTGATATTCTTCACTATTTAATATTGGGAACCAGAATGCTTTTTAGTGACCTGAGAGTAGGAAGAGAGTATGTGCACATGAAATCTGTGGACAAAATACATGTTGGGAATATTTATAAAGCTCAGGAGGAGCTAATCATCTCACATTGTGTGACTTTGTCACCAGACTAATAGCAATTGGAAGAAGCTAATTGAAGGATAAATTTCATCTGCTAATATGATGGAGCTGTGAAAAACACTAATGTGATTTTAGAGGCCATCAAGCAAGGTGTTTCTGTTGGAGAGAGGAAAGTATTAGTGCTGCTGTCTGAGGACATGAAGGGTCTTATTTGAAGTACTGTGTACAGTCTGGTTAAAATTTTTCAAGACAACTATATGCAAAGTGAAACTACTGATGTGAGTGAATGGAACAAATATAAAATCAAAGCAGTTGACTATTTATCTTGAGTTAATAAAATGAAGATTGTTTTGCAAGCTAATTAATAATATGTAATTCTTCCCTCTCCTTATGTTAAGAAAGAGTAGTGCTGTAAGAGAAAATATTCACCATACCATTCAGAGGTCTTACTTGTAAATTTTTAGGTAGTTTAATATTTCAGATGGGACTAGGAGCAGAATACAAGCCATGCAAAGAAGGAGCTAGGTAAATTCATGGTGGGGTAGGGGGAAAAGCCAGAATATGTGAGCTTCTGGAGAAATTAAATTTGAATATGATTCCCTGATATCTTCAAAAGCTTGTGAAAGGATCAGGCTACACTTGTTTGCACCACATAATTCTATGTTTATCTTTTCCCCTGTAGGAGTCAATAGAGGCTTATCCTTTGATATGTGATATAATATATGGTTCCTCAATTATTATTTCACCTTGACTTTCTCTGAAAACCTGGAATTGAAAGTCTGCCCGTGATCACAGGGGACTAGACTTGATGACTTGGGTGGTTTGTAATATTCCTGTTTGCTGACACTAACCTGTCAAACTCCACTTTCCTTTGGCTGCAGAAATAAAGATGTAGCTCTGAAACAGAGTTTTCAACAGTAGCAATGAAACTCTTGGGAGGCAACTTAGGTCTCTAAGTTTCAAAACCTGAAACTTAAGTTCCTTAGGCATTGGCTAGGTTTTTGAAGTCTTTCTGTTTCAAGTCTGTGATTGCCTTGGAAAATGTTATCACTGAATGGGGTTAGCTAGGTTAGCTAAGCATATAAGAAATGCCTTGGGCAGTTTTCAACAAACATGACACAATTCATGACAGTTAGGTTTGTTTCGATTCTTTCCCTCCCAAGCTATTCAGTTTTGTGTTCATAAAAGCTTTTTCCTTTCTCATGCAAACGAATAACCCTAACTTCAGCACAAAATACATTTTTTGCTTTAAACTTTTTCTTCCTCTATAGCTCTGTCATGAAAAATGTTCTGTTCCCTTCACTAACATTGACAATGGAGGTTGACACTATTTGTAGGTGTCTTTCTGCTTTATGAAATGCTCATCTTTTTTATCTTATTTTCTGAAGACTTGCATGTGTTAAGAAAGAT
>JAOXJM010000041.1:61892470-61923764 GCA_026413425.1 Tringa solitaria | reverse complement strand
ACAGGAAAGTTATTTTCAAGGTATGTGTAATCCCTTTTCATGAAAAGGTAAAAATATACATGGAATCAGGATATGCTCTGTTAAATCCAAAGGGAAGGCCAACACTGGAGTTTGCCATTTTGATTTCCAAGTGATAAGCGTGTTATCCTTTATCTCCCCAATTTTAAAAGTAGGCAGAATAAGGGCAAAGGTATTCTGCTGCTGTAAAGCTGAGAACAGCCATTCATTCACAGGATTATACCTGTTTGCTTCAGCTGGGGGATTTACCTCAGACTTGTAATGCAGACATACATAATATTTAATCCTGTAGAATATCACCACAGGGAAGTTCAGCTGTGAGCATAAAAATTATCTTGTCTGAATCATATAGTGAAACTCTTGTTGAGAAGTCATTTGGAGTAAGTGAGGATGTGTACAAAGGCAGTTTCACTGTTTCTCCTTCTTCAGAGAAATCTTTTCATGCAATAAAGTGGTCATTTACTCATATTGCTATACTTTAAGCATTGCTCTTTCTCTTAAAAAGAATCATAAAGCAACTTAAGCTATTGGGGAGGAGCAGCTGAAGTGAGTTTCAAAGAAATATTTTTACTTTATGGAGGTTTTTTTTTTTAATAGAAATGCAAATAGATTTGTTTTGCGTAATGCTTGCAGATAGCTCTGCCGAAACGAATTTGTAACTGACGGCTTAGAGTGGAGGAAAAAAAGCAGTTTAGCTGTTTTGCCCGAAAAGATGAGGGAGAGAACCAAGGAATCTCTTGAATGTGCCAAGCTTGTGGCAATGTGCTTTTTGAAGCATTTTATGGGGTGATTTGAGATCTTGTTAAAACCTGGAACGACTCACAGCGCATATATATACATATGCTGACTTCTTCGAGAACAGCTTGGGAAGGCGACCGCTCGGCGCTGTCAGAGCTCCTTTGTTCGTTGCTGTGTGTGCCATGTGCGAGTGAAACAAAGGTGTGGGTGCCATCCAGGCTTCGGATTTGTAACGTCAAGTAAGACATAATCGTACGCCCCAATGTTCCCTCTCGGCTTTTGAGAAGATATTTAAAAATAAGGGATATAAAAACCAGATGAATGCTGCAAATATGAAGCTACTGCACATTCCAAGTTGGCTTGTTAGCTTTGTTCAAACTGTCCTCCAAAAATAGTTCTGATGATAATGCCACAAGTTTAATGTTGCCATGGGGCTATTTCTCTCTGTCGTCTCACAGGGCAGCAGGGCAAAAGTTTTCTCTTATTCATCTTTTTTTCTAGAGTAGGAGAAGAAGCCCTAAATACGCTGTCTGAACACATGAAAGAACACACCATGTTGCTAGTTAATCGGCAAAGCTTATTCAGGCTTGTTCTGCAACACTAGCTTTTCTTAGTAAAGTATCAGGATTTTTTATAACAGGGTAGAGCAGCTATTTGCTGTCAGTCTACCTGAGCAGAGCCCTGAACAGAAGTTTCCTGTCATTACAGGTACAATTAGTGTTATGAAACCTGATCCCAATTAATATTTAAGAACTTGAAATAATGGTCATGAACCTGATATGAGGCTGCAAAGTTTGTAAGAACTTTCCATCCAATAGTATATTTTCCAGAGAAAGGACTACCAGAAAGCCAACTCCTTTCCTCTATTCTCTAACAAAACTCCCAGTGTCCAAGTCAGCTCCAAGTGTGCTTTCCTTCCTTGCGCTGAAGGTGGTGATTGGATGTGAACAAAAGCTGCTTTGCAGAGCTCTCTTAAGAAATGCAAATGGGTTTTGGAAGAACTGTTTATAACAAATCAAGAGTTTGAGTGTTTAGAGTCAAGCAGATATTTTTGTTCCCAAAAGTGGAATCCTACTGTTGTTTCATATTTTCCTCTTGCCATTACAGCATGAACTGCATTTTGACACATTTTGTAACTTTGAAAAAAATTCCACAAAGGCCCAACCCTCTAAGCAGGAATACAAATAAATTCTATTGATACTTCCATGTCAGGGGAGAAGAGTTGGCTCTTGAAATTGCTACTCTGTGAGTAGTCATCTTGGGCAGCCTGTTGCTAACACCACAGCATGGTATCCAGTGCTGCCTAAAGCTCTCACGCTTCTTCTTGGCACCATGTCATGTATCTAAATTTTCTGAGGAAATTGATACTGAGTGACTCAACTGAACAAAGTTTTTTGTTTTCCCTCTCTGCACTGGCTCTAAGGCTGCTTTTTTAAGAAGTGTTGGGTCTGTGTTCCTCAGTGTCAGCCTCAGGTACCTGCACAACACGAGGATATAAAGTTGAAACAGCAGCCCTATTTACCTGAATGTCAGTTAATGCTTAAAACATTCTCTGGTAGGCAGTAGTTGCAGAGCACCAATATACTACAAATATACTACACCTTGAATGTGAAGTTTCTTTGTTGATTATTCTTCCCTGAAGTTTCAATTCCAACAAAAAATGACCATCAAATCTTACGTGGAGTCACGCAATAAGTAGTTATCAGAACTTAGTCTTTAAATATGGGTAGTTGCACAAGATGTCAAAAAGATTAAATCGTCAAGAAATTTTGAAGGTGAATTTTAACTTGGTCATGTACTTGCAGCATATGCTTAGGCTAAAATCTGATATCAGTGTTTCAATGTGCCTAGCTAAAATTAAACATCACAAGGTGTAGCAGGAAGAATCGTAAGTTTAGTCATCTCAAGAAGTTTGGCCACTTCTTTCACGAAGGTTTCATTGTATGGAAACAAATAATGAAAATTACATCCTTTAATGACAGTATATGGACATTTCTGATTAAAATCTTTTGGGTTTGGTTTTGTTTTGTTTTTAACAAAAGTGTAAAAAACCTCCCTCTGTTAGAAAACCAGTAGTTAATAGGTTTTCAGGGAAGAGAACTGATTAACAATTACCATTAACAAGGACTTTCACCAGCAATGTATTAATTGAATTTTTGTGGTTCTTGACATTTTTTTCATAAATGCCTTTGCAATTCTAGCCTAGAAGGAGGATGAGGATTTGCAAAATACCTTTTAAGACAGTGACATTTTTAAATGGGAGGCTTTGTGCTGCCTGAGGCTAGGAAATAACTGGACCTTAAGTTTTGACTTCCTTGTTTACTGTTCAACCTTTGCCTTTTGGTATCTTTCGAGCCATTTCTGGGCTAGTTATAAGCTCTACATTTGTTACTATTTTCACATATATAACAGAAGAATATGACTGTGAAAAGATTGCATTTAATTTGCAGTCCTCTGTCAACATTTGAAGTGCTGAAATTCCATTTATGTTGATGTGTTCAAGGTTTGCTTCTTGTACCTGTAGGCATCTGACAGGTTGGTTTCTCACTGTGTGTCCTTTTACTTCCTAAGATCAGACAGGCAGAGTAATTGGTATTGTTTGGGATGGTGTACAAAACCAGTATTTTTTGCAGAATTTCTACTAATTAAATTATCAGAAGTGACTGAAGAGACTAGGGTTTCCAATATTTTCTTAACATGGAAATAGTGATCTTATGGTTGCACTAAAGATGAATTCATAGAGCTAGTCACTCTATTTTTTTAAAAATAAGACTCAGATCAAAAGTTAACTTTTCCTCCTCCCCCCCCCCTTTTTTTTTTCTCCTTTGTTTTCTTTTTTTCTTATCAAAGTGTGGCAAGTTTACTCAGGCAGAATGCAGACTTTTCCCTTGGCTGGATCTAGTAGATCAATGTGGACATTTTAAAACAAAAGCTAGAGAGAGGTGAGAAAGCTGTCTGTTGATGGTAAAGAAACAGATCTTCAACACTGAAAACATGAATCCACAGACACCATAAAGAAATGAGCCTGTGATGTGTATGTCACTGACTGATGGACTCTGGAATCAAACATGAAAAGATAATCAGCATTGTGTTACTTATGTATTGGCATAAATTCTGTTCTTTTAGATTCTGGAAGCCCTCTTTGATTTACTTTACCAGAATTGGCTGTGCTAATTCAGCCTCTGTTCTTATCATGTAATCTTTCTGCAGAACATAAAAATGATCAACATAGGCATAGCTTCATGGCTAATTTCTTTTCATCTTGTGTATTCCTCTATCAATAACTTTTCTGACTCCCCTTCTACTTAATTAACCTGATAGAAGATTAGTACCTTGAAATATGACAATAGAGATCAATAAGTACTGGGTAAAATGTGCTTTGTCTGTTTTATTTCTGTTTACAATATCATTGATTAACTTCTTTATATGAAAAAAGTGTTGTTACAAGAAACAAAAGTTCAGCCTTTGCTTCCTTCAAATCTTGGAATAAAGAGTTTCAGACTCAGCTTATCTGCAGTACAAACACAGCATTTTTCAGAAGGTAAAGTTTGGGCTAACTAGCTATGCAATGTCCAAGCAAAGCAGAGTCTAAGAGGGAAAAGTGAAACTGGGATCCTCAAAATAAGGAGAGGGAATGCAGATTTTTGTATGAAGTGGTGCATTAGTGGTCCCTTCTCCTTGCTGTTCAGTGGCTTCTTTGGAGACCTTTGGTTTTCTTACATTTGTGAAGCATAAAACGCTACTTCTAGTTTGGGTGGTCTTCCCTGCAACTTTTTTTTTTGTTACATTTTCCTGCCTTAAACTTAGCCTAGAGGAAATCTGAGGAAGCTGCCTCCACCAAATGGTTGCAGTAACTTAAAGCACTTTTTTCATGTTTTCTCCTTTTAATATTATTCTTGCTCTCAATGTTCATATCCCAACTCCCATATTGTGTTTCTCACCCTCCTTAGAGTTTGAAATGATGGAATGATGTAATTGATAGTTCAACACACCCTCTTTAACATGAAGAATGAAAAGAAACACATCCTTCCAAGGGTAAATTTATTTAATAGCAAAAAAATCTTTTCAGATAAATTCTAAATTTCTGGTGCAGTTGCGTATAATCTTTGTATGGCATTGTCAATAAGAGATAAGTTCTCTAAAGTTATATAAATATGGTTTGGTTGCTATTTTGTTTTGAACTAATGTAATAGCCATGACCCGCAACAATCACCTATTAGGCTGATTTTAATTTTCAGCCTAAATTATAATGGCTTGAAACGTATAAATGATTCAAACCTGCTGTTTTGGGAGGTAAGGCAACAGGGTAGACCCATGTCATCTGATGTGCCTTTTTTCTGTCCCACGTTGCTTTTCTGTTTTCTGCCTCCACATGTGTGGTGGTGTTCTGAAGCCAGAGAAAAAAAATAAGGCTTCTTTACAGCTTTCAGGAATGAAGCTTTTATAGAATCATACCAAGAATGTGTTTGGTCATGACTTGACAACATGTAGGTGCTCATGGAGAAGTAGCATCTCCTGGAATAGTACTAAAGAACCAACCTAGGATTATGCCAATGGTATGGTACCATTGAAATTCATGATTAATAGCTGCTGACCGACATTAATTTCTCATGCAAAGAATTTGCCTGGGAGAACCGTGTCAGCCATTCAGCATGCTAGAGGCTGTTCTAATAACTTGCTGTTTTCCACATTTTCAACAAATTCATATCAAAGACCATCGCATACTTGTGCTCACAATTGTTTGATTTGCTGCTAGAGATGTGACCTCAGAACATTGGCATGTTAAGCTACACTGAAACCATGCTCATTCAACCAAAATATTATTGATGAGTATTCTTTCTTGTTGAGTTTTGAGTCTAGAAAGGATAGAGAACAATTGCAGCAACTGGGGTTTGCTAAGGGGACTTTGTGTGTTTATTCTTACATGCTAAGCCCTCTTTTCATACCACCTAGTAGTTGGGGGGAGTGAGGAGGGTTTTTTTGCAGTAATAGCTGCCTTTCAGAAGATATACATACTTATTGTTTATCTACAGCATTTATGACTAAACAAGATACCCTTGGAGAAACAGATCTTGAAACTGTACTTTTCATGCCAGATCTGTTCTCCCAGAAATTCCTAGATGGGATTTCTTCCTGGAGGATTAACTGCTGCTTCCTCTTCCCTATCCTCTTTTCTTAAGCTAAGTGCTTAAACAGTCCAGGAAGTCTGACTGCTAAACCCCACTTCTTACTGAGTAATGTTATGTTTGTCTTATACTAACATCTTGCTTAGGGATGGTTCCATAGCAGCTGGGTAAGGTTAGCCTTTTCATGTCCAGAATTTTGAATCTAATGTTTGTGTTAATACATTCCTGCCTCACAATGGGTCAGATACCAGAGGGGTTGAGTTAGAACTCTTGTTCAAATCATCTTTTTCAGATTAAAGTGGATTTGCTTGTTTTTTCACTACTGTCCCAGCCTTTGTTTAAAGGATCTGGCAGTTCCCACTCCATAAACTGAAGAACTTGCTTGTTTAACCTGAAAGTAGTATCTATTGAAGGGTAAAAATGTAAACACACTAGCTAAATGGGAATTGAAGATTTAGATGTTTTGATTATTCCATTTGTGCTTATTTTTAGGGATGCAAATAACTTGAGTTAATCTTGCTCTTGTGATTAAAGATGTAGCTGCACTATTAAATGTTTCAGGGAAAAGCACAGGGCAGGTAATACATTGTATTACCTGCTCTGATAGTTGTTTATCTGCGCGTTCGTCGTCTGCACTACCCACTGCGCTATAGCTGAAAATTAATCATCTTCTCTGGCATTTGAATGTGGACATAAGCAGTTACCACAAGTCTGTACTACACTGTTTTCTAAATGTTTCCCATGTTGATTTTTTTTCTTAACACTAAAAAGTTTCAAAAAACTCATCCCTGCTTTCTGTCTCTACCTTTTGATTTGAGTAGTAAATTGGAATAAGTTCTCTTGAAAAACTTGAAGGTCAATGTTTTGGAGAAAGTTTGTTTATCATTTAAATGCTTTGCAGAAGGATTTTTCTTGTTTCTTTCATTTTGGTTTATGTAGAGAGTTTTTATTTATTTTGAAACTGCGTAATTGATAGTGTAAATATTAGCTAAGTAGTCTCGGGTATCTGCTACAGAGAAATCATTTGGTTTTAGGCTTAAACTTGGCTTATTTCCTTCTTTAAAACTCAACTTCTGGCTTGATTTACAATGATCATACACTACTTTCATGAAAGTTTGAGTCTTCTGGTAAAATTACCTGTAAAGATGAAAGCACAAAAAATACTATGAAGTTACTTACATCTACTTGAAGTGGGTCTCCAGTCAGTAAATCCACAAATCCCTCCCCTTCAAAAACCAAAATTATCTAAATAGATTTCATAAACCTTAACCTTCTCTAAATCACTCCTTGTGAAAGATAGTGATACATTTCAATGGTGAAAATTTATCAAAAAATTCAAAAGGCTGTTATAAGTTAATATGTTCATTATGTTGGGGTAATGTTTTCATTAGTTCTGTCCATATTTACTCATCTTTGGTGTTGATATATTTTAATCACACACCATAAGGAAGTCTGGACAAAATTTATGCACTTATCAAACAGACTATATATATATAAACTCATACTTTTTCTTAGCTTCATAGCAGCATTCAATATATTTTGTTTGATTGAGCTGATATAAATTAATCCTGACAAAACAATAAGTTGAAGTGTACTCTGGCCTTACAAAGCAAATCAGACAAGTAAATCCTATAAGAAAATTTTCTTAGCATTTGGATATAGGAAGAAATGTCTGAAATTGTGTTAAAGAATTTAGTATAGATAGGAGTTCTTATTATGGAAATTTTAACTGTTTGGATATAGAATGGAGAATAAATACCCCTAATTATGTGAGGATTAATTAATTGTAAACATTATACCAAAAAGTTTTTTTTCCCACTAGTGACTGACACAACAAGATGAGTATGAGGGCAAGTAAATAGCATGATCTAGAAGAACAGGCAAGACAAACTAACCTGGGGAGGAAGCAAATTATTTTGATCACAATAATATAAATGCACATCTCATGTGAGGGTATAGAAAAAAAGAATTTTGCAATTAATTCTTCACTTTCAGAATAGGTATAAAAATGTGTCCATATTTGAGGAAGATTTCCAAATAGAATCAAATTCCAAATACTGCAAAATGCAAATAAATTTCTGTTAAAAATATTATGCACAATTTTGGAATGGTGGCTTCCAGGATTTTGATATGCACAAATGAGTACTGAAGACAGGAGGAGTCTTTCATTCTGTGGTGATAAACTCATACTAGTTTTGAAAACTTGAATGTTCTTCCTATGGCAACTTAGAATAAAATGTGCAATCCATTTATTGGGAAGGGAGGAACAACACTAAAGTCCTCAATCCCCCTCAGCTCTTTCTCAGATGAGATTTTTTTGTTGTTGTTGTTAACTTTTGTTTTGAAGGTGAAACAGAAGAAAACTAGGGTGATGACAGATTTTGGCAGAAAGTATTGTCTATTTATTAACATGTTCCATGTTACTTTTGTTTTCCAATAAGACTTTTTGGAAAAAAACAGAATAAGCTTATATATTTAAGTCTAATCTAAATGGACCTCTCTTCACAACACAATAGGATTCTTTTTTCTTTCTTAGAGCCAAAAACTATGTAGTTCTAGACTTTCATCCATTGCAGTGGGTTTTTTTTCTAAGTGATTGGCTTTCTTCTCTATAGTCCACCTTTGTCAATGGACTAAAAGACATTTCTGGTGTTCCTTGACTAAACAGTAATTTTAGCCAGTGTTAAACTCAGCTGTGGTTGATTAGCACATGGCACTTCTGCAGAAGATTGGGTCTCATCTGTAGTGCTCTGTGTGGCTCAAGTTTGTCTGGGATCAACTAGTCAGGTTTCTAAAATAGCCAAAGATATGCTTTATCAAGTCATTTCTGTATTGTGGTAATTGGTTTCCTGGTTTACGTAAATTGATTTTTAAATGCCATCTTTTATGCCATCTTTTGTCTTTCAAATGCTAGTGACAATCCTGGTGACAAGAATGGTATTTTAAGATGCCTATACATCAAGATGACTACGTTTTATTGTTCAGAACAAGTTTCAATTTTAAAATATGGCCTTTGTTATATTTGGGGGGGGCATTTTCATGTGATTTTTCTGCCATGTTCAGATTTTTAACTTTTAAAATTCCATTTTCTATATGGAAGGAAATTTCATTAATTATTTCTGTAGCGGCAACCTTCCTTGACAAAATGGATTTCAAAGCTTTAATTCTACTAATATCTTTGCAACAAAATTATGTTTGATACAAGTAAGTCTCATGAAGTAATACAAAATACATTTCCAACATTTTTAAAGGAATTTGAAAACTTTGAGGTGTGGGACTGATTTTCTCGATTGAAAGCTAGATCATTTTTTTAAAATATTTTGGGTCAAAGTATTTTTCACTATTTTTAATAGCACAAATTTAAGTTTAGTTTTATTCCTGTGAGGCACAAGGCAGTTAATGAATATTCTTTTGAACCTGTCCCCTTAAATTCTGCATTTCATGTACATAGTAAGAATTATCATTATTTATTTCTAGTTGCTGCTTTTTTTTTTTCATAATAGTGTTCTCTTTTTGAAAGAGACTAAAGGACTTAAAATCTTCAACCTTGACTACTTTGAGACTGTTCACATCGCTTTCTCTCGTGTTGCTTTGGAAACAGGAAAGAGGTCTAAGGAGCAAGGAGTTGCTACTCCCCAGCTACTGCAGGGCTGACGGAAAGTTTCTGTATTGCCCCTGCTCTTAGTTCTTACCCCAGGAGAGGCCTTGACCAGAAACCACTGATACTCCTTGGCTATTTTAAGGTCCTTGGAGTCAATTAGACAGTGGCCCGAAGGAACAAATGGTGGAACTGGTTGAAAAAGCTTCCTCCTCAAGTTCTTCCTGACCCAGATGCCAGAATGAAGTAACTAAGAATTTCTTGCTAGGGCGTAACTCAACTTGGCTTGATAGATGTCATATTTCAAAAGTCCAGGCCTGTCAACAGTTGATAAAATGCTGTCTCTGCCTTTAAAATAAACAATGTCTTCTGTGTTTAGTTCTTGAAGGGAAGAATTGAATACAATTAAAAGTTTATGCATTACATAAACCACATGTTAACCTTTTAAACCTGAGTTTTGCAGACTTTAAACAGTTTAGAAAATTTCTCAATAAAATTATCTGCTTTCCTTCACATATGTAGAATGCAGAGAGATAATTTTCTGAAGGGCACTGTTCTTTACTTACACACTTGAAGCCTGAGCTCACTGAACTGAGCTCTTCTATGGCTGCAAACATGCAGGACCTCCACCTGCACGTGGATGTCTCTGTCCCAGCACCACTCAGTGCTCCAGCAGCACCTTGTCCCAGGAACAGTGTCCTCTACTGGGCTGGAGCTTCCCTTCTGCGCCCTCTTGGTAGCATTGGGGTGAAAGTGTGGTCTGCTATAATATCCAAGTGAATTCAATGGATTTTGGATGAGACCCAACACAGGTCTATAATGTAGCCGGAAATCATTGATGATGGGATGGAAACATTAAGGAAATCCCCTGCCATCTGCTATTGTTGATAGTTTGCTGCCATGATGTCTTGCAGATTCCCGTACGTGCTGCCTTTGAGAATAGGTGTAAATATTGGTCTTTGCCATTATCTTTGGGAGGCAGGGTGTAACGATAATCAGACCAAGATCAGGTGTGTGCAGAGAAAAAGAAAGCAAGCTCTACTTTGGAGTAACCTGTAGCTACTATCTATTAGCAACTACAGCTTCAAGAGTTAACTGCTGATAATATTTGGTATGCGGTACTGGTTACTGTTATTGTTCAAATAAGATTACATGAACTTCAATTTATATTACTACACTTTCAGCAAGAGCCATTCTGAGTTTAAAAAAATAATTTTGGAATCTCCCTGGCTAATCTAAGCGTAACTGTTTATAGCGTGGAGCAACTGAGGGTAAGAGATTGAGTTCTATAGGCTGGAGTGCAGGTCTTTTGGTTTTGAGCCTATATTATGATTTTACTAATTAATAAAAAAATAAAATGAACATAAAGATCTCTGAATCAGATGGAAAATATATTTCCAAACTCTGATTTTATGAAGATAAATTGCTGCTTCATGCCTAGCCTTTTGACTCAGTGGGGTTTTTTTTGCAAAAGACTCGTGTGTACAAAGGAATTTCAAATTCAGAATAACATGACAGCTTCTAAAGTCAGAATTACTTCATTAATTGAGTGGTTTCATTACTACTGACAGGAGGTTTAAAATGTTCATTATTGTAGTACAGCTATATGATGTGGAGCAGTTAAAGTGACTAATACAATTTGTACCAAACTGACCTGACAAATACCCGGTGCCCGGTTCAGTAGCAAACAACTTCTAATCATTTCACCATGCTTTGAAAGTACATATAATTTACGCTGCAGATGCATTTCGCTCAATGAACCACTTTTGAGAAGGGCCAAAACAGAGGTTTAAATTATACCTTTACCAAAACCACCTTTTATGTGATGTCTTTGTCATGCATGAATGACAGTTGTCGAGTTCAGATTACACTGTATGTGTAGATGGCAGTGAGATATTTTTAAGGACACCAATTAACTTTTGTGAAAACAGATCTATCCAGTGTACCGAAACAGATTGAACATGATGTTCATGAAAGCAAGTTTCCTGGGGGAAGAAAAAAAAAATCTACTGTATGCAAAATGAAACAATTACAACAAAGTTGGCAATGAAATGTTGGAGGTCTGTTTATTTTGCACTTATTTTGAACTTGACATTTTTCATTATTCAATAGGAATGGAACTCTGCATTGGTGTTCATATGCAAGTGTTGATGCATCTGATTACAGCTGGTTATGCTATCAGTTATGAACCTGGGGGGGTCAGGCCCCTTCATGGCTCATACCACAGCTGTAACTTTAACATAGCCACTGGTATTGTCAAGCTGAGCAGAATACAGTTTTTATTTACAGAAAAAAAAAATTCAAAGGACTTTGGGTTGCCTCATGAATGTTTAGGTCAATAAAAATAGTGTGATTTTTTTTTAAACTGCAGAAATATGTAGTTAATGTTCTCATGACAATCATAATCTATTTTCACTTTTCAAAATTATTCAGAATTTTTCTACAGAATTAAGTAATTCATTCTATATAGTATTTGCTTTAGTAACCAATGAACTATACCATCTTATATTATCTGTGTTCCTGAATTGTATTTGCAGTAGTATTAGTGGTGTTTTGCACTCTTTGAAACATATTGTGAAGTCTTTGAGTTAATCTGTGTTCAGTTATGTCTGTCAACGACTGCACTATATAAGATGACTGGAATGAACTGTACAGGAATACTTGCTTTATTTTTTAGAGTTTTCATCATCAAAATTTTTCTTCACTCCTGTGACCTGATTTTATGGCACAGAGATAAGGGTTCACTTTAAAAAAAAAACAACAACCAAACAAAAACCACACACAAAACCCGAAACAAACAAAAAACCCAAACCACAACAAAAACCCAACAAACAAAACACAAACACACAAAAAACCAAAACCCAAATACCTTAACACCAAGCTCTCGGTATGTTCAACTCCTTTATGACCACTGTGTCACACAGCTTTACTGTCTCCTTACCAGTATTTTTAGGTGAACTTTGGTATTCTTGGATAGAAACCTAAGTACTTTGAAACATCAACTCAGATGATCCAGAGATATGTAGGGAAAATGGTACAATATGTCCTCCCATAATACTTTGCTAGCATTTGTGATTCCACAGATTTATTGGAAATGAAACAAACTTCATGGGAGCTTAAAGATGGCTATTGCAAGTAGTGATTTTAATTGTACTTGGAAGCAATGAAGCCTCTAAACTTGGTATTTCCTCTAAGAATATTCTGACCTCAGGATGTCAACAGAACTATTCCCATTTCTTTTCAATCCCGTATAAGGGAAACAAAGGAAAAATACGACCAGTAGTATTACATAAACTATCCAGATTAAAAATAATTCCAAGTGTTTTTCAACACAGCAAAGCATTACTTTCATCTACTTGGTGACAATTAGAAATGAAAGCTGCGTAGTATATTTAAAAATCACCTAAGCAATGTCTGAAAATGTTATTGGCAATGATAAAAATGAAGTTTTGGCATTTTTCTCCTGTTACCAGCTACCCTCATGTTCTGCCTGTTTCATGTTACTCACTAATTTAGCATCTCAGATATTTCAGGTATATTTACTGTGAAAAGGAGTAGAAACAACACTGTAAAATCCTGCATAGTAGGATTTATTTTATTATTATGTTTTAGGTGATGTGTGAAAATACAATACCTGTTAAAGCAATTGTTCTGGAATGAAGACACTGATAAAACAGATTTCCTAGGATAAAGAGTAGTAGCACTCTGGATCATTCATTCAAGCATAAAGTGTCTGAAGCATCTCAAAGAATATTAGGAATGTCAGTCAAATTGAGCCTTGCACTGCGCCTGGATAATAGCGGTTAACAATACAGAGCTAGGATTTCACGTAACATTACAGAATAAAATGATGATGATAAGGACAACTCTACTCTTTATTGCTTAATTTGTTCAAGTTTAATAGTAGCAATATTAACAAAAAATGTAAAATTAATGAAAGATCAGTATTCGTTCATCTGGCAAGATACTAATACCTTTATAGAGAAGAACAATTGTGCTGTATCTTGTTAAACGTTCTGGGCCTGATTTTCCAACAAGAAGGGTTTAGATTTACTTTCATAATTTTAAAATAACATTGCTAGAATAATATATGTAGCTCAATTATATTTCCCTCTCTTTATAATTTCATGTAATGCATTGCAGTGCCCTGTTCTTCAGGACTTTTCAGATTGCTGAGTCAAACTGCAGTGCTGTTCCCTTTCAGATGCCTAGATGAAGATACTGGGAAACCATGTACTTTGAGTCAAAGAGAAAATATCTCAAAAAATCTTTAATCCCCACAGAAATACTGTAGAAATTATGTAGAGTACTTCTAAACCATTGCAAAGCCACCAGGCAGAAAAATCTACCTCTTTTCTTTGTGATGGGCTTTCTCGCTATTCAAATGAAGCATGTATTTCAAAACAGCCTTCCCCGTTAACTCACACAAAACCTTAATGTAAAGAAACACTCTATTAGTCTGCATCAATTATGTTTTGGCTAGGTATTTGCATGGCAAATGGTCTGTTCCTAAATTCTAGTCTCATTTCATGTTGTATCCTATGGTGGGCTATAACTGTCTAATGGCTTTTTGAAAATGAAGATATACATAAACCAACCCAAACCACAAACAGTACCCAAAAGGAAGACTATCTTGAAAGTGTCTACTGTCTCTTGGTATATGAAGGGCGTTCAAACCTTCAGGACTTTTACTCTCCTGATATCCATAAATGCTCTTTGTCTTTGGACACATGAGGGCATATTCTGACTTTGGCATTATTTTTCCATAGCTTCAGAAACAGCTGGTAAGATAGCTGCCAGGTCCCTCCGCTAGGTCATCTGAGACTCTTGCTGGCTTCCTGAAAATGAGAGGGATGTAGGGCTGTAGAAAGGGGGGGGAACACCTAGGTCTCTTTGTGCTTATTAAATTCTGGCTTTAAATGTATGACACTTCGTGGATTTTTTTTTTATACTTGTAGTAGTTTGGAATACCTGTCATATTGCTGTCTTAAACTGCACCGTAAGGTACTGTTTCACATAACTTGATTTTCTTTTTGCTTAAATTCCAATTATCTTGTCCAAGGTGACCGAGGCTCACTGTCATGGAAGGTCAGGACTGCTCCCAACACAACCGTTTCCAAGCTGAATGGAAATAGGTAGATGAGAGATGGCTGCAAGCTCTGTTTCCATGATGAAGGTTCATGTCTTCCTAGGCTGCTACTTAGTTTACATTAAGTTCTCCAATATTTTTAAAAGAGAACCATGCCTTTTCCTTGGGTTAAATGCTGATGTTTGAATGCATGTTAGTGTCCTTACTGTGATCTGCTCAGCTATATCAGTTTTATGTCATTAAATAAGGTAGAGGATTTGAAATAGGAATTAATGACTCAAATTTTCAATGATTGTTGGGTTGTTTGCTTATTTGAGTAATTCATAGGCTGTTTCTGCTATAGCTAAGTTTTCAGAAGCAAATGTAGTGTACTGAGAGTTTGTGGCAGCAGAATTATGTTATGAAAAATGGTAAACACTGATGTGAGAAGGTTGTGCAAGCTTGTTGAACTATAGCTGTGCTGATGGCTTTGAATATAACGGCACATTATGAAAGGAAGACAAATTGTCTAGTGATTAGACCACATTGGGATTTCTTGATTCTCTTTTCAACTATACAGTCTTGCTTGGGTGGCTTTGAGGAAATCAGGTGAGCTTTTGAAGCTCAGTTTACTCATTCATAAAGCTGCATTAATACCTGTGGTCTAAGGTTGCTGTGTGCCTCCTGCTATTAAAGTTAAAAACTTAATTAACTCTATATTTGTATATTGCTTTTATTGTTAAGTATTGGTGTGCTCAAAAAAAAAGAGTGGGAATCAAATTGTAAAAATATATAATTTGTATAAGAAGGTAACACAAACAGTAATTACATTTACAGATAATTTAGACAATGAATGAAGTATAGTACTAACTGCCAAATCAAGAGAAACTATAGAGCTATCTAGGAAAAAAATAGTTAAGAGTTATTTGTTATGCTTTCCACCAGTAAAACTGGTTTGATCTTATAATTTTTGGAAGTTTATTGCCATTCTATGCCATTCTTTATAAGTATATGTTAGTCCATTTCAAGGGGTATGGCAGAATGTCATGAAATATGTTTGGCTTTTATTGTTGAAATGAAAAACTATAGACATTATTTGGAGCTACTCAGCAAAAGTTAAAGTGCATCTGAAAAAGCTATCAAGCCATAAAAAATACCTTTACAAATATATTTTCTTTCCATATTTTTCTGGCTTTGCATATGGTTTTTTGGCGTTCTCTGACTTAATACATCAGGAGTAGGGATTTTATGATGACACCAGTGTTACAAGACCACACGTCCATAGGACTTGTGACTTTTTGATTGCAGTGGGTGTCACTGGAGTGGGCAGCAGCCCAGCCAGAGCAGAGCAGAGTTCTCGCTCCCCTTCTCGCCCATTCCCTGAGCTTGCTCCTGCAGCACACAACACGCACCAGCTCTCACGTGCGTTCAGCTGCTTCAACTTGCAAACCTTGTAGACAATCCCCCACCCCACCCTTTTTTTTTTTTTTTTCCTGCCGATTTAATTTTCTGTTAATGTTGGTTAACTGAAAGAGCCCAGGGAGGGGTTTGATGGATGCCAGAGCAAGGGAACAGGCAGGAGCGTGTGGCTGGAGGATGAGGGAGCAATTGTGGTGGGGTGCAGAAGCAAAATGCTTTTGTAACCAGCTGGAATGCTTACTGCTGCCAGAACCATATATAGCTTGTTCTCTCCCAATCGGCAGTTTCTCATTTTGTGGCAGATGTCAGTGTTGACAGATTTTGGAGTCTCTCTCTTTAAGTTTGCAACAAATGTTTTTTCTTCTTTCATTTTTTCTTCATTATTTGCTCTTTTTATGTCTTTCTACTGTGACCATAAAGTAAAATGATGATGCAGGTATAACAGAGCTTATTTGATAATCCTTTGTCTACACACAAGGGCACTCTTCTCCTCCCACTTTCTTCATACCATCCATAATCTCCAGAGCGACCCCTGTGGTACATCATTTCAAGTGGGTGGTCAGCCTGTGCATATTTGAGCGCTCCCAGCTTTGCCTGTGGAAGCTGGAATGTCTGCAGTGTGGGCTCTATTGTTCTCTCCGCTTTTTAGTGACTTGTGGATAACTGTATGACACAATAATAAAAATATTCCCGACCATTAAGCATTTCTTGTCTTTTCCTACTGCGTTGGATTTAGAGCTATTTTCATTTCTTAAGAATTTTCTACATAAATGGCAGGCTGGATAACTGCTTAAGCACTGGGCTATACTTGGCCCCTTTCACTGTTTCTTTCCATAAACACGGGTTAATCAGGTGTGACTTGCAAGGAATTGCAGAATCTGAAAGATACAACAGCAGGAATGGAAGTTCCCTCTTAGAAATGTGTGAGCTTATATGACAAAGTAATTGTTTTTATTAGAACTGCACTTAAAAAAAATAATTATTACAATACCATGATTTATGGGGCAAACTATAACAAAGTAGTTGGCTACATTTTCTGTTGCACTTTTATCTCTTTTAGACTTGAACAGCACCTCAGAACGCGTTTTCTTGTTACCCTTGTACAAGCCAAGGGTGAGTCCAGTATCAAGTAAATCGTTTGTTGTAAATCGAATCCTGTACTACATAAAAGTTTCTTAGTCAGTGCTGCTTTGTTTCTTGGGTCGTGTTAAATGTATTTTCTCCCTGACAGTCTGAAAGAAGTAGGAGGAGCTGTGATCCTCCTATGCTTTGACCATTAATTAAAAAAAGGCCCACCATCACTGAGAACTTTTATTGTCGATATATCCAAGCACAGAGACTAAGGATTTAATTAATTTATACTGCACTGTTGAATCAGCACTGTTTGTGGCTCAATATAAGATGAAGGAAAAGTCCTGGTGATGTCTATTTGCTTTGTGTTTCTCTTCCTTACAAACTGCTGCACTGGGTCTGTACAAATGGAAAAGTTGGGGTTTTATTCTCTTCCCACTGAATTAGGAAACATCGAACAGTTTAATCTAGGAGGACCTCCACTGTCCTTGCAGAATTTTGGACAGGAAACACATAATGATACTCACTCCTTCAACCTTTAGGTTTTTCAGACTTCTCAAATCTTTCATAATGCAGCAAAGTAAGTAAAACTGCTTGCTCAGTCACCACTAAATCTATATTCTACTTCCAGTCTGCAGTTTTTAAATATGTAAAGATTAGATATGCACCTCTTTATGAAAAGCTATTGTTATTATTTTTTCTGTCCTTCATTCTACAGGACATGTGTGCTTTCTGTGTGAGTATTTTTTTCAAGTGTTAAACTACCCATTTGTAGGGCATTACTCTCTTCCTTCAACCCTGTGATTCACTAGTTCAGAGCGGTTTATTGTAAAGACTGAAACTCTAAGGAATGGTGAGAGGTTGTAGTATTTGTTGAACCCTCACTTTTCTGACAGGATGTTTAAAGCAAGTTCTCCTAAGCAAGCAATAGTAATGTCCATAAAATCTCTTGAGAGTTTAGTCCAACTCACACTGGCAAACACTGTGCTATTCTTCTGTGCCCTGGGAAGAGATGGTGCCAGTGAGCACGTGTTTTTAAAAGTGTGCTGATGTTAGTCTTAAATCCTTGCATTTAGGCTATTTTCACATAAATTGCATTGAACTGTCATCCATCAATTTTGAGTATGTTAATTAAGCATATTATTATGCACATTTGTAGTCTGAGTTAATGAGGGCTGGCTGGGCCCTGGGGAGGTCTTTGGCCCAAGCTGATGTTGCCAGTGGGGCTTCCTGAGGGGACCTACCTGGCATGTCCTGAATTCCACCAAGGAGGAGTGTCCCTTTGGGCAATAAAGTTTATGAATTTTTACAGAATAAAGTCTGTGTGATTATTTTCCAGGGTACTTTTTGTTCATTTTATATGAAATCTGAAAAGTAATAGCAGTGATTTTGTATTTTGCTTTGCTGCCTGAATAGATTATGGACAATATTTAGGTCTTCGCTAGAAGTATATTAAAGAAAGTTGAGTGCCAGCCTGGCTGCATGCATCCTAACATAACCGTTGATTTAACCAAAATGTTATTGTGAACAAATGGGATTGTTTGGTTACTTACACTTGGACTTAAAAATATTGTACAAGTACTGCTTGACCAGCTCCACACATGAATAATGGTCAAACGTGATTAGCTTACATATTGTAATAGAGTGACTCCAACCATTCATATAATTTGACATCTACATGCACTCATATTGACCAATGTCTCTTTTTCAGGCTCTTTTATTTGGAATTTATTGCCAAGAACCAAACAGAAAACACAAGTGATAATCATGTGTATATTAAAGTGAAAAAAATGTAAAACAGCTAAATTTGACCAGTGTTTCAGATTTGTGCTCTTTGATGAAAAATTGAAGGTCAGCATAAATATATTATCAAATGCACATTTGAAATGAAAAGATACTTTTATCTCTATCAAAAAATAGCTAGGAATTTGAAGCTGTATGAGTTTTTATTGTATACATCTAAATCCTTCAAGAGAGTTAATCTGTAGGCTTTAGACTCTGAGATCTAAAAATATGTTTGTTCTACAACTAGAACATGCTTCTACTGGAAAGAAAAAGTAAGAAGAATTTTGGCTGCTGAAATGTTGTTTTGGTTTTTTTTTAATTCATATAGCTTACCAGAGCTTTTCATGTCCTTTTAAAGCCAATGAATTTTCTGTGGAATAATACATCTTGCTTTGAACTGTCCACATGAAATATAGGACTCCAGATAAAAAAAGCTGAAATCTGCCAGAAAAGAAATCAATAGAATCCTGCAGCTTTATGCTACAATGCATGCATGCATGGGTTGAAGTAGGCTGGAAATAAGGGAAGGTGAGGTGGACTTGAATATTTCCAGTACTGAACAGCAGGTACTGTTTTCCTATATCACCTATATTTAGCTGTGCATACACTAGACATTATTTTTTCATTGTTTTGTTCAATATAAGATGAAGTTGGTTGCA
The DNA here is from genome assembly GCA_026413425.1 of Tringa solitaria. Lineage (NCBI taxonomy): Eukaryota > Metazoa > Chordata > Aves > Charadriiformes > Scolopacidae > Tringa > Tringa solitaria. Next base: position 61,904,282 of record JAOXJM010000041.1, on the reverse strand, counting down.
TTTTCTGAAGTGACTAATTCACCTGCTGAATAAAGGGCTTCCTGCTGACCAGTACAATCGTATGAGGAAACCTTTCATTTGGTTTAATGGTGTTTAACACAGCTTACTAGCCTGGGCCTATCACATCATCTACTACGCCATATAAGGCTTCCTCGGGTGGAATTGCTCATTGCCTTTTTGTTGTTATTGGTTTTGCAGTGTTACTGCAAAGTAACACTCAAGTACTCAAAGATTTCAGCTAATTATTTGTCTTTGACAAAAATTGTAGTTGTTGGGACAAAGAAAAAGTAAGTTTCTTATGATGATGCTGAATTGCTTATCTGACACGGTGAATGCTTCAAAAATAAGAATTCAGTAATCTAAGTATAAAGGATGGTTGAGTTAGCTGTACTTTGGATAACTCCAACTATTGTTCTGTGTTGCTAGATAGTTTTCCTTTCCCTTTAAAAAAAAAAACAACAAACAATCCTTATTTGTGCGACAAATTAACTGTATTATTTTCTTTGTTCACACCTATCTTTATTTTCTATTGTCAAAAAATTGTTTTGGTAAGTTTTCTGCACTCTTTAGATCCTTTCAGGAGCAGAGCAATTGCAGGTGCATCACAAGTCTTACAAGCTTGAATCCACGCATTAGAGGGCCCCAAAACCAATATCTACCTAACTCCTTCCCAAAGCCTGACTTGAGCAAAATATGAGAGAAGTTCACTTCATAATGACAACACAGTTGTGGCCACCAGTTTCACCATTTAGTTAGGCTTTGTATGAAAATGGATTTTTGGTTTAAACCTATTTTTGAGAACTAAGTGGAGGGAGGAAAATCTTTTCCATGTCATAATGGATTGTTGACAGTACCTTATTTACCTATCTATAAAACCAAGCCCAGAGAATATGCAATTCTACCAGTAATTTTTTTACAAAACAAATTACCATCAAAATATATAATTTTTTTTAAGGTTGCAATTATTTTGATGCTTCAAATGGTTCTATTCCTGAACACTACTCTTAGCTCTGTTTCATTGAATATATCAAAGGCTTATAAATATGAGCTTACTTTTTACTATTAATTTTTATATTTATATTTTGTGTTATTAGTTATTTGTGTTTATCTTAATAAAAGATTAGACTGTAAGGCACTGCTTCATTTGAAGAACACAAGTAATTAAAATTCAGTGGAATAATGAGTGTACTTAGAAATATGTTTGTTATGCTTTTTCCTCTATTGAATTTATACAGAATGGTCACATAACCTATTAAAAAAAAAAAAAAAGGAGATTGTATTTTTCTTTTTAGGAGAGAGTGATTTCTCCCTTTTAAAACACATAAATCTTTGAATCTTCTCAATTCTACAAAAAACCTGTGTACCACAGTACAATCAGATCTGTAGGGGAGTTAATTTTGTAAGCAGCAGGCTGACAGTGCAAGCGAATGGCTGTGTGCTCTGTATTCTGTTGTCCTGGCACAATGTTCTTTTCAAAGAGCAGACCAAATGTCAGTTCAGTTCACCGAGGACAGTGGAACATAATGTTAAAGAGATTTCAGTCTCAACTAGCCTGGTGTTTTACTTGTGGGTCAAAAAATCTTCATTCAGGTTTGAATCGTCGTAACAGAGGATGGTCATAAAAAATGCTATTACACTTTAAAAACTTCTTACTCAAGAGGATCAAAGAGTGAAGAATCCTGATGAACAAGTTGGGTATGATACTGTAGTCCCATGTGTCTGCTTTCTCCTTTTGTGAGCTCACATTAAGTTAATGGAAGTTTATACGCTTGGTGTCATCTGCAAACTTGCTGGGGATGCACTTGGTCCCACTGTCTATGTCCTTGATGAAGATATTAAACAGAAAATAAAGCACATGAGCCACCCAGAGCATGTATTGTCCAAATGGACAATTTCATGCTAAAGTTAAAAAGTAATGACCTCTGCCCAGTAACCTTCTAAATTAGATACTAAATTTTTGGTAAGGATAACTAAAACCCTAGTCACAAATCTTAAGAGTTGGGGATATTTTGGAAAATTCTTGCAAAAATCAAGGGTTTGGTTTCTTTTTCAGAATATGTAATATGTATGTGAATATCTCTGACAGGGCTGGAGCAACATACAGATCTGATGGCTTGTATTTATATGTGGTTAAACGTACCAAGTTAGATATATTAGCAGCTAGCTGGCAGAATCTTGTTTTTATAATAGATAAATTTGTGAATGATATAAAAAATTATAGGACCAATCCTATGTTATTGTTAAAGTGCCAGTAGAAATATGTCAATTTTTAAATCAGCTGAGGATTATCCTTGTCGTTTTCTGTTGTTCAGTGTTTCTTTCTGATGTAGCGTGGAATTCACAGGCTCTGAAGAACAAAAAGCTAAATTTTTAAACACATAATTCAACAGGAGAAAAAGGATTTGTTGTATCCTTCACATTAGTGAGATAAATCCCTGAAGCTGTAACTTTGGCTCCATATCCTAAAATGCCATTATTTGTTGTCTTTCCGTATTTATCAAGTGCAGTGAAATTTAGAGTACTACTTAGAGTGTAGGACATCTCGTACCATCCCTAAGAAAAGCAATCAAAGAAACAAAAGACTGAAATGAAAAGAGATTATTAAGATAATGCTTGGTGGCATACAAAAGTTTATAGATATGGAAGTGAAAACACTTGAAGCTAATAAGCTAAAAAATGAGCTAAACTTATTTAACATATGGAAAAAGAAATATTAAAGTCCAGGTTAATAGAAATATTCTACTTTAACTAGCTACCTTTTCTGATGTTGATTTTGTCAATGTGAGTTAAAACTAGAAACTAAGCTGACACGTAACTATTAAAAAAAACAATTTGTTTTTAAGTGATGTATGTTTGAATTAATTTGGTTTTAATTACTGATTTTACTGGTACTGTGATTTGAAATTTACCTGTAGCTGGACATATTTTAAAATGTTGATGAATACTATGGGACAAAAATAACACAATCTTTCCGGAACAAAATACAGATTAGTTGGCTCCGAGTGGTGCTAGAGGTCTGGCTGCTTAACATTCACCCATAACTCTAATAAATCCCCCTGTTCTGGGTTTGACTGTAGAAATGAGCTGGAGACATCTCTGGAGCTGTAAGTTAATTTCAATTGGCGTCGCTGACATTTGCAACTTGAAGGACTGGGAATCTGCATTTCCCATGGGAAAAATCTTCCTTTGAAGAAACTCAGTGGGCTTGGCCCGAGTATGTTGTTGCTTACCCTATCATCTGAAGTTTCTACTCTTCTTACAGAACCACAGGAAGTCCTCCTACACCATTTCTCTTTGCTTTCTGTCTTTTACACATGATATGTAGAAAAAAAAAGGCTACCCACGTGAATAGTAGCATATAGTTCTTAGCACAGTAGGCTTTATCATGAGTCAGGCTTATGTTCCTATTAAACCACTGTAAACGCTAAGCACAGATCTTTAACCAGATATGGAAAATCTGGATTGATAATCAAAATAATCAATTGGTAATAAACTGATTTAGTTTGGCTGTATCAATTCTCAGGACACTTGGCATAAATGTTTGTTATATGCCTGTTCCCTTTCTTACAAGATGAGTCATGATTCATATTTACAAATAACGGGACTGGAAGAGGTTAAATAATTTGTTTTATTGTGCAGTTTGTTCCTTGCAGAACTGGGAGAGGAGCTCAGGCAGCCCAACTTCTGGAGTCACTGTAGACCTAGTCCTTGCCTTATAATTCAAATAGAGATTATAAAAAATTCTTTATGAGAAAATAAAATGCAATGTCAAGCACATCTATCAGTTTAATCTTCTACCACATGAGTTCTCATTGTTAGAATGAAGTAACTTCTCTGTGTTTACTGTAAATCATATTTATGCATTCCTTTCTAGCCCCACAAATGCCATAATTGACCTTTAGAGGAACTCAAAAGCTCCTTATTTGTTAAGGCACCAGCTTGTACATCTGGTTTTTGCTGCATCAGCTGACAGTGGTCGTAACATTAAATATGTTCACAGACCTTCATTTTTCACATTACTGATGCTGTTTCAGATATCCTGACCGCATTCAATTTCATTTTGCTTGTGTTGAATAAATGAGAGAAGAACCTATCTTTACGAATAAATGTCGCTCTGCAGTCATTTTATTAATTATCTGATAATTTAAGTAGTTAATATCACTATAGTTCACTGTGTTGGGATAAATGTTCAGTCTTTCCTACAGACTGAATAAATTTTCTTTGACCTATAAACCAATATAAAAAAGTCATAGCAGTCATCAGAATTTTACCAATAATGAAGAAAACTCATACAACTACCTCATATTTTTTCATTGCTTGGAAGGAAAAACAGGAGGAACTGTCTCCAGTACAATTTCTTCATTTTCATATGAAAATAGTTAATGTATTACTATAAAGATGGCATCAGATTTGCAAAAGGGAGTTTAAAGGTGTTATTCTCTGAGTGCTCAAATGTTGACTTTTTTCACGTTCATCAGTTTGATCTTATCTAGACTCTCTTTCCTTCTATACTCTAATTATGTGGTACTTAAGCATATTTTATACCTAGAAATCACCATCCAGTTCTGGATTTAGATTGATTATCAATATAACTATTCTTCATGGCAGCAGCAAAGCTAGTGTCATGTTTGGTACTATTGAGTTTCTATAAAATCAGAATAGCTATTAGGTTTATTTTTTTATATTTAATGCTATTTTCTCTAAAATGTTGTGAGAACAGCTTAATGTCAAACCCATATAACAAAAATGTAATGCAGAAATAAAAAAATATTGATTGAAAAATCTATTTTATATAACTATAGATTTAAATGTGTTAAACCTGTTTCCAAAAAAAGACAGTATTCAAAAGACTACATTTGTTACTTTGGAAGTGAAGACCGAAAATATTTTTATGATTCATTCTTAGTAATTATCTCATGATAAAAGACTTTACTCTGAAGAATTTCTATTATGATCTGTTGGGGATGAAAATATACATCCTGCTTATCCTAAATTTGCAGTTGTGTAGTGAAGACAAACTTAGTTGCAATGAAGAGGGCTTTTGCTGGGAAACAAATGGCTGTGGCACTGCGATGACCAAGGCAGAGTCAATATATTTTTATGTGATTGAATTTAAAATATAAATTTAAAAGCCTGCGTTGAAATCATTTTGCAAAACCAAAATGTCCAAAATTTATGAAATTGCGCTTCTGAAGTTGACTATGAAATGAAAAATTTTTTTCTCTGTGAGAAGAACCTTAATTGCATAGAAGGCGATATTTTGCCCTACATGAGTGAATAAGTATGTGCTATGCAATAGCAGGTAGCTTCATAACAGATACAGAAGATACTAATTTAGATTCTACAAGTAGCTCTACAGTTGAAATTTTCAAACTTTCTGGTACTTGATTTTCCACGTACAATAAAGTTGTTGAATAAAGTTTTTTGTATTTTTTTTTAATTGAAGGAATGTGTCAAATACAGTACTAACACTAATTTTTATCAGCTACTTATACAGTTTTTCAGGATATCAGGCATACTGTGAGAAATGTAACTATACATTAAGGATGTGCAACTCTAAATTTTGTAAGACTTTAAATGAAGCCAAACTGCTGCGGTAAAAATAATCAAAAAGACTAGTGCAGATATAGTCCTATAAATGCATCAAGAGTTTAGAAGTACCTGGAGTATCTGCTGCTTCTTGTGCCACTTCATTTCAACACTTTCATTTATTCAGGATGGGAAAATAACTCAGGAAGTCGTGCACTTTTGATTTTATTAGTCTGAAATATGGTCAAGGACCACTCTAGAGCTGAATTTTTGTTGTTTTATCTATATATCTGTCACATTTGAAATTACTTTTCTTTATTTTTTAAGCTTCAGAAATTCCTAAAAGGACTGCAAGCCTTTAGCACTATTGTGTTGAAAGATTGTCTCTTTTCCGTTTTTAAGTTGATGTGATAAATATAACAGGAACTGTTGGAGTTATGTGGTGAAGTAGGATCATGCTGTCAGAATCTACCACTAAGAAACAGAAGGGAAGAAAATGATGAGAAAATGAGCTGTGGGGAAATTCATCATTTATGGCTTTGACTTTTTTCCCTATATTTTTACCTCTTGTATTCCAGAGGGTCATTGGGTTTCCTGTTAATTCGCTTCACTTTTAGGTGGTCAAATGTAACTAGAGGACATAAAAAAACCTGTAGATCTTATCAGTAGCAAAAAAAAAAAATTGAAACATGGGTCAAAGTTTATTTTTTAGTTTAATCTAGAAGTCTGCTGGAGTACAGAACTGAAAAATTGAATGTTAGCAGAGTTTATGTCTAGAAAAAGGGAGAAAATTATAGCAAATGCACCTGGTGGGTTATTTTGATGTTCTCCCATCCTTAGTTTACAAGTGTTGATGGACTTAATACATTTGGGCTACAGGGGAAAGCAGAACTAGGATTTTTAAAAGCTAGATTTGGTTAATAGGGAAAATGGTTTTGTATAATGCACACAAAGATATCCAGTTTGAGATGTTAAAAACTGATTCTATGAGATAGTATATTACTGTCTGTGATAGAATTTGTATGTGAGGTCAAAGAAAAATTGGTTGCCTTAACCTTATTTCAAAATCAGTTTGATCTGTTTTTCTTTCTGAAATATCCTAGGGTGTGGGGTTTGCAGTCTGGTCATGACCCTGTAGCTATTTATTAATACATGAGAATAAGAGACTGAGATGCTTTAAAAAAAAAAAAAAAAAATCTTTTGATAGTTAAAATGCCATGTTTCTGAGTACTCAAAGAATGGCTCTCAGATGGTATCACTGAGAAACAGCCACCATACCTCAGCCTTTGCTTGGCAGGGGGAGAAATGCTCCTGTTCAGTTGAGGGCTCTTTCCTGGTTTGCACATATCTTGTGTGTCTATTTTGTTTTCTGGCTTCAGCCTTTCTCATATATACATGTGCATAATGAGAAAAAAAAATAATTAAAAATTACATTGATAGGGAAGTGCGATAGCCATAATCACAAATGTCTGTGGTCACATACGTGGCTGCATTAGTTCACCTCCTGAAAATGACACAGTAAAATTTCTCTTGAAGCCAAGTAACCTGGATAAAGGTCCATATTTCAGAAATATATTTAGTGTATGGTAGCAAGGCTCTCCCAAGAGATTTCAAGGGCTAGAAATTTCTATTAATTCAGTATCATGTAATGGGAAGCATGAGCTCTGACTAGACGGTAAGCGAAGTTAAGTGTACATTCAGTAGCTACTAGAGCACGTGATCACCTTTTTTGGGCTCTGTTTCTCAGAGGATTCAGTGAAAATGTGCTTTTTGCAGAGACAAGTATGAAGGCAGATGGTGATGGGCAGTTTTTTATTGACTGATGGACAACTCTACTACAAATGTGTTCATCATCAATCCTTAATACAAAATTTTAAAGCCTCATCATTAAACTTCATTCATGTTAATCTAGTTTATCAAAAATATATAGATTTTCATAATTAGAATTACAATACTTCCTTACTTCCGAATCTTTACACACAGATTCCTATGTCTCTGAAGTACCTGCTCTGGGTGATATAAGAAGTAGCAATATAGCACTTTTTTTTATTATTTTAATGAGTGGGATTTGTACACAGATACTACAGCCTTTCATCCCTAGCATCCTCCGCCCAAACGCTCTGCAGGGATCCCCTGTTACCTGTCAGCAGCGCTGGTTGCTCAGGAACTCAAGGAAATCTTGTAGTGTAACCTGAAGATGACGAGGCACAGGTGGGGTGTATTTTGGGGGTGTATTCTGGAAGAACACTCCTTAATCCAGGAGCTGCTGCTCGGGCAGCTCTGCCTTGTGCTCTCTTTAATTGGCTGTCTGCTCTTATTGGAAACTGCTGCTGCACTGAGCCTGTGGATGGAGATTTTTCTCTAAGCCAGTGTTGCATTGCTCCAGCAACATTCCCTGGCTAGAGCAGAGCTGCTCTGCTGGAGCGCAGCTTGGGATGTCAGGACCATACGCAGGGATGTAGGGATAGGCTGTGTTGAAGCACCTTATTTACAGAGCAGTGTACCACTGAGATAAGTGCCTTTTTTTTTTTTTTTCTTTCTTCTCTCTCTGTATATCGAAAAAAATATCTCTGATGGGAAGGGGGGCATTTGGAAAGAAGCAGCAGCTTCTGCACTGTAAGGTTGTGCAAACCTCTTTTAGTTTAGGGAACTTGAGGGAGTCTGAATATCTGTCTCCACGGAAGCAAGAAATCTGTCTCAAGGGTAAGCTTAAAGATATATTTGTCCGTCTTTTCCCCTAAATTGTGTCTTCTATAATACTTGTTAACCTAAAGTATAACACAGAAAAAAGTGTGCAAAAGTCATGACAAAGGTGTGTTTAGTAGAACTGGGGAACAAGTACTGGTCTCATGCAACTTCCTATTACATTTTGCAGATGGTGTTAGAAAATATGTGTAATAGTTGAAATATGAATTCATTGGATTTCAGATTGATTACTTAGCTTTTTGTGAATATTTAAAGTTAGTGAGGCACTTTATAAAAAACACAACAAAACACCCCAAAAACCAAACAAACCCAAACCCATCAGAAATCATTAAATATAAAATACCTATGAGATTTTTTGGCAATTTTAGGATGCTCTCCCATGGCAAAGCTCTGTGGTACAGTGGCTATAAAATGTCATGTCTTCTGGCTGAGGCAGTGTGAAAATGAAATGACAGGCCTTGTGTTTGACTTCAGGGGAGGCAGAGGGGGGAGAGAGAATAAACTATGCAGAGAAATAACAAGATCTTTGTAATCTTTCACAGTATCCAGTGAATACTGGAGTGAAGCTGTGGGTTAGGTTGTTTTGGGGGTGCGTTTGTGTTTTTCTTTTCATATGATTTATTTAGCAAAGTAATTGGATAAAGAAGAAAATATTCATTCAAGCTAGTAAAACTGTACCAAATCAAGTTATGCAATCCCACACATGCTTGCTTTCCCAGTTATAAATAAACTAAGAGCTCCCTCTAGTGACATTTCAAAATACAGTGACAAGTTTTTTTCTTTGAGAGTGAGTTTTAAAATAAAATCAAACATTCCATCAGCCATTTAAGCAAAAATAATTAAACAACTATGGATTATTAATTTAAATCGTTTAGGAAGTGCAAAAATGTGGGAATCTTTCCTCTGTAATTCCCTGTTTCTTACCCCCCAGAATGTTGTAACTGGTTTCCATTCAGAGTGTCTCACTGTTTCTTTTCTCTTTGCTTTCATAGACTATTTATAAATGAGCTCCACAGTTCAGGTTCATCTTGGGAATCATAAGCAATTTTTTTTTTACTCTTCTGAAGTACAGTATCTCAATGATTTGAGCCTGTACACTTGCCAGATGTGTTTTCTCATGAGTTTTCCATTATTTCCTGCTCCCAGTCATTAGTGTGTGAAATGCCTTTCCTGTGATATTTTGGTGCTTTAAGGCCTGATTTCAGTAGGAATATGAAGTGGCATTGACAACTGTGAAGATGAAGAATTGTCAAAAAGTCCTTCAATTAGGTTAGTTTTGGGTTTGTTTTGAGAAATGGGAGGGGGGGAGAGAAGGCTCAGATCATCAGTTGATATAAATAAAGTCTATTTTAGGCCCAAATCAGATCTGTCCCAAGTCACTTAGGGGGGAGCAGTATCCGGTCTGCCTATATCTAGTCTTTTTTTTTTTTTTCACTCTGTCAATGCCCAGAGAGCCCAAACAGAATCAGACAGTCACTATAATAAGAAAGGCTCGTACATTTTGTATGAGAAATAACCAGTGCTCCCAAGTCCTTATGAGCTAAATATAACATAGATAAGACCTAAGGGAAAGGAAAGTGGCATTATCCATTTGATAGGGGAAAAAGTTGGTACTATTTCCATAATGGAATCAAGGGTGTGTCCTCACTGTGAGGTAGAGGTACGTATGGGCTCGCTCTACCTAGCCCCGAGCTTCCTTGCCTGAAATAATAAAACCTACTGCGAGGAAGGGCATCTCCATTTGGGTACAGTCCTCCGTCGGTGAGTTTAAAGTCTACTGATTAATGGTTTGCTGGCTCAGAAACAGATGAATCAAGGTGTTTATTGACCACATCTGACTTAAAAGCCTGTCTCTACTAATTGGCATTCCTCAGTTTTTATGCTGCCAACAATTTGTGGCCCGAACTTAAGGCTAAATCTGGACAAGCTTATTTCCAGCTGTCTTGACTGTAGGATTTGATCATGCTAGTGTTCATTAAGCGTGCTTCTCCTACTCAAAAGCCACAGTTCAGACTTTGTTAGGAAAGTTCAGAATATTACTGCAGCTAGTAAATGTCATTCATCACTGAAACTGCATAAGCAAATAGCTTCTAGAATTCAGTTGTAGAATGAAATACTAAAAAAGTTTGGATTGACTGAGTGCCTGTGCCGTATTAACTGTTTAAGGTGGACAGGAGGTATCAATAAGAGATTCTGGGGTTTTTTCTATAAGATTTTTTAGATAAAAGTAGTATGTTAATTTCTTCTTTGCAGGATGTTCTCTCTTAAGTGATCTACCCCTAGTTCGCTTTATAGAGCTAATCTGCATTGACTGTGTTATTGACTGATGTTTTCAAAGAGTCATTTCATCGTGAACTGATTTATGTGACTCCCTAATCATATCACATCTCTGCAGGATAAGCAGAGCAGTGCAGCTCAGCCACAACGATCTTTGACCCCAGTGGATCTTTATGTCAGAGAAATGGAAATACGATTTCCAGTAGCTGTTTCTGCTAAATACACTGCAGTACCAGATTCTTTCTTCAAGGGAATTTTTGTTTGGATATCTGCAGGAAGACTTTGGCACTCCCTTGCTCCCTGTGTGATCAGGAGATTTATTTGACTCAATCAACATTATGTAGGCTTCAGTATGTGGTGCTTTGTAGATTCCTTTTTTTGTTTATTTTTTATTTCTTAGTCTGCATTTACTCATGGAAGAACATCTGTGAAATTTATGCTTTTATGGTATGCTTTCCTTAGGAAGCATATAGCACTTATAATAAAACTTGGCCTTTGACTTACGTTCTTTGTCTTAAGTTCATTTTTAAAATTGTTTCTTGTTTGAGAGTTTGAGAGGAAATCTTTTTTAGCAGTCACTTCCTGAATGCTTTTTGTAAATAGCTATGAAGAAATGGTGCAGACTGGAGAACAACTGTATTGGGAATAGTTGTCAGGGCCTTATCCTATTGATTTCTTTCCAAAGGTCCCTCTGAGTACCCTTTCTATAAGGTCATGACATCTAAATGTTCATATTTCTGTCTACTATTTTGGTGTCCTATTCATAGAATCTGTAGGAATTGTGCTGCTGCAAGCTATTTATTAATTTAATCAATAAGGAATAAATAAACCTGTGTTGTTTAAATAGAAAAATTTAGAAACATATTGGGAAAAAAATTTCAGCAGTTTTCTTGCATGCTATAATTCTGTCTTTTGGATAATGGAACAATAGTGTGTTACTGAGGGAGGTAAAAAGATGATAGAAAAGTTTGAATGTGTTTCTGCAAGTTATTCTAATATATTTAAAATAATAAAATGTTTTTCAAAAAACTTCTGGACAAGAACAAATTTCTGGCAGATTTCCCAATAGAATGGCCCTTGACTATTTTAGGTAAAATATGTCAGTTTACCTGATATTGAAATAAGAATTACAAAATACACAAAGGTGATGTTTGGTGCTTACACCTGGAGTGATGCTTGAGTACATGTTATGATGATGGAGTTAATCTTTTGACTCCTGAGAATCCAAATTAAAATTACTGAAATTAAGACTTTCTTCCTTCCACATGTAGTACGATAAGGAAAAATATTGTTGCTACTG
>JAOXJM010000041.1:61880071-61892451 GCA_026413425.1 Tringa solitaria | reverse complement strand
AGAGGCAGCAATTTTACCCATCATAACACAAAATCATGACGAGGACCTGATGCTTTCCATTAGTACCAGTGAGGAGTAGAACTGTTAATTTCATTTGATGTTTTGATCTGCTACTGTAAATTTTGTGACAGAAAGTTGCTCTAAAACTTTCCTGATGCGCTTATTGGCTAAATAAATCAGAAACGAGTAAAATTCTGATCAGATAATCATGCAATCAAAAAAGGAGACATAGAGAGTACAGAAGATCAACATTGCAATTGAACTTGTACAAAAAGTAAAATAAATATGTGCTTCTATTTCCAGTTGATAACGTAAACAGCCACTTAAGTTGATACTGTTGAAGAGAGAGTAAACATGAGAAAGCCATTCATTCCCCCTGAAGCAAGAGTCTCACAATTTTTCATGTAGCTGATAGGGAAAGCAGTAGAAATCACTTGGCCTTGAGGCAAGATAACTCTCAAATAGTAATAATTCAGCTGTTCAAGCCAGTCTTGTTCATTTCTAATGACTACTGTCTTCAGCTGTGCCAGTTTTAAAACTTACACTGTTCCCTGGAAATTCAGTCGGAAATAACCGTTATATTCCCATTTTACTTAAATAATTTTTCTTTTAATAGAATAGTGTTTCATATTTCTTCATTTTCATACCTTTAGTCTGTATGTGGAGAGAAGATTTGATTATTCTTTTGGGTGTTTATTCTTAGATATAAGTGGTAATTGTGATAATGGATATTGTCAATTTCTTAGTTTCAGCACTTCTAAAAACTATCCAAATGAAGATTTACTGAAAACTAAACTGTAATTTATCCAGATCGCGAATGGTACATGTGACAGTAAACAACATCCTTTACTCTTCTGCTCTTTGACATCATCGCTTTTGACTATATTAACCTGGGGCAAACCCTCAAAACTCTGCAGATTCACACATAGAATTTAAACTTGTATGGCTGAAAAGAATCTCATGGGATCTAGTATATCATAGTTTCTTATTCTATTTTGTGTCATGGGCTTTCTGATTCGCCAGGATGCCAGCAGCCCCATTGCTGTTTATATTATTTACAGGACTATCCAAGAGAAACATGTCGTTTCTAAAGGAACCAAAATTTCATCCATTGGAGATTTATTATTTGCTCTAAGTATGTTAAGGTAGTATCTTTGATTCTAGCTTTTATCATCCTAAAATGATAATGTGTTTCATAAATCTTGAACTGTGTAGAGAAGCACGTGCTTTTAATACACCTGACTGCTTCCACTGGGAGTCCACCTGAGCTTCTACAATTTTTTCCAAAGTCTCAGGTTCACTCATGTTCTGGCCTGTGATTTTGATTTACTTATTTAATAGAAGTTAGATTCTTTGAGAATCCTTATTTTGTTCAGATTTGCTCTTCTTCAAATTATGAATACTCTCTGCTAAAAGTGAAAAATTAATAACTATCATGCTGGACAAACCTATGAGATGATCCTTTTCTAAAATACTTATCTAAGTAGCCATTTCTGTTTCAGAGCAGGGGAAGCTAAAGCAAAGAGAGAAGGGAATGTTGTATAAACAGTAGGAATACGAGTTTGAAGGCTGCTGGTAAGCTGCTGTACGAGGAGGGGTCTACATTCAGAGAGCACTTACTGGTACGTGGGTTGGGGCTGCCAAGTTGATCGGTATCTCGGGACTGAGCTGTTGAGACTCTTTTGACGCCCACGTGGTCAACCTGCACTAGCATCATTTTTTTTCTGTTGGTACTGCAAATAAATACAGAGCCTTTAGCTCTGCCCACAGGTATTAAAAGGAGTCCTAACAACCAGTGTCTCTGTTAGCAGGGGAAAACTCATTGGTTTTCCGTGTTGTTTTATGTGTTTACTAGTGCTGTGGTGGAATTACTTCTGATCTTGCACTCCAGTGCAACCTGTGCTTGGTGTGTCCATGTGGACTGTGTTGGCTCACCAGACAAAGTCACAGGACACAGCTGAATTCTGTAGTTGCCAATGCTAAGGGGCCTGAAAAGAAATTCTGGACTTTCACTTGTTTGCCAAAAATGACCTTTCAGTAGGGACCATGGGAGGGTGGAAGACAGCAATGTCAAAGCCAGACTGGACTTGGAAATTAAACTTTTGTTATTAATTGGGAAGCTTAGTATGTCACACATTAATTGCCTGGTATTTCTCTTGCTGGTACAAGGGGAATTTAACTTCCAATGCCAAGTGGAAGAGCTCCAAAGCACATGCTGATCAACACCAGTTGATAGCCTGCTGGTTAGGCCACCACCAGGAGACAATTGAGGCTGGTGGTCCTGGCTCCACATCGTGGTATGAGGATTTACAAATGGCTCCCACTTCTGTAGTGAGGGTCTGCATTAATACAGCAGGCTACTTTTATCAAAACATAAAATCTGTGCATATCTTCATATCCAGTGCTGTATCAAGGCCTGGTTAAGCTACTCGATACAGGAACACTGACCATGGGAAGGCCGATAGAAACATTGATTTCTATCCAATGTTTGTGGATGTAAGAGCACAACGTGCACAAATAGTGACTCCCTGGGTATTGTCATGAGTTGAGCTGTTGTTAGCAACAAGAGCAGTTGGTTGCAGTCTGTAGTAGTTTTAAGATTATTGCATTTCAGAGCATGGACTTCGTTATTCACAAACGTTAACTACGTTTTAGCTTGCAAGTGTATGAAATAAGCTGTTTGAAAACTCTACATTGTACTTCACAAATATCACTACTTTTTCATGTGTCTACAACATCTTGCGCAAAATTAAATGGACAAATTTGCCCAAATGCAAAGAAAAACAGTGAACTTTTAAAATTTTGCATAAATTTATAAGCAGCAGGAATTTGAGGTACCTCATAAGCACATATTTCTATAAACAGGTAAAATTCTGTAAGTCCACATTTCTGTCAGCTGCAGAAGACCTGAGATGGCACCGTGTAGTGGTGGCAGGGGAGCTCCTTTGAGCTGAGTTTCCAGTGGGATTGATCCATGCAGTGAGTCAATCCGTACTCCATGAAAATAAGACTGGATCTTTTGTTTCTCCTTTTTGAACAGTTTTGTGTACTTAAGAGTAAGGGAACAAGGGAAAAAACCATGTGATGGATGCTTTCTAATTTGATACACCTTTAGAAGTCTCTCAAAAAGTAAATACTTTTGAGGTGGTTAACTTTTGAGAGTTCCTAGAAAATGAACTGGTTTTGTGTTTTCCAACACTGTTGTCTTGTGACTAACGACAGTCTGAAAGATCTGGTGTTTGTGAGCAGCTGTGGAAATACCCATTTTAAAGTGTGTAAAAAATAGGATGGGCAGAAACTAAACGGGATAATTTAAATGTTACATCTTTTTTATCTATTTTATGCAATGTTTCTATAAATTTAATGACCTTTCAAGGATGTAGAGATGGTGCAGTTGCATACCAGAATATATCAGGAAAAGAAATCTCTGAGATTGCTACCTTTTAAAGGAATTGTCTGTTATTTCTGGATGAGGGAACGTGGAGTGCAGGAAAGCTGCTGTATCAGAAAGTATGCTCTGATAAAAATGAAATATTTAATTTTGGAAACTGGAAAATAGAGTTAGATCTTATATTACTTTTAGGATCTGCTTAGAAGGTTGATTTAAATGACTGACTTAGCATCCCAGAAAACTTGTAAAGGAAAGGAGGGGTAATTCTCCAGCATTGGATGTATTCACACAATTAGCTTTTAGACCCCCAATATCCTTTTGTTTTCTCTCACTTTCATTACTGTTCATCAATTTCTGCAACGAAATAAAAGGAAAGCAAATCTTTGTTTCTGTACAGTCCCAGTTCATCTCTAGAGAAGATCAGGCCTGAGAACATGATTCCAGTTCTCTGCTACCAGTGACTTTCACTAATTAAATTAGTTTAGATACTGTCATTTTAGATGCTAAAGTAGTTACATATAGCCTCAGCATATGCATTTGCCCCTACTCCTATTTTTTCTTATTGCCATCCTTATAAATTAGGTTTGAGTTCATGAAATCACAATTTATGAAAATACCTTTTTCTTTTTTTATTGATGTAATCTTTCAAAGGACTTTAAACTCAATGCACCCCTCACAAAGGAAGAAGATGTTTGCCAATGGCTTTGCTTCAAGAATCAGATTGCACCATATTTTCCAATTATTCAAAGTGATAAGAAGCATGTAGAGGGCAATAACATCCACAAAACCATCTTACCTGCCTGTCAATTATATATATTTTTTTCTTTTAAATCTGTTTTCCTAAGTATTTAGTTCCTTCTTCACAGATTTTATTTTTAATGTCTTATAGTTTCCACATTCTATCTTTTTGTTTTCACTTTTGTAAATTGCATCCCATGTATTTGGGATCTGCCTCAATTCCTTAGATTTACAGCATATTAGGGAGTTGCATGTAATCAATTTTTGCTAGTAATTACAAATGATATTCAGGTAGTTTACCTTAATTTCGATCTCCAAATGTGTCTTTCTTTTGGTAGATGATTACAGGAAAAATGGTATTGGAGAGCTGCAAGGGAGATTTTTGCAAAGATATTGGAGGTAACTCGGTTGAAAATGGAAGTTAATCTCCTTTCAGACTTTGCTGATCTTCTCAGCACTACCTATGGCCTGAATCCAGCCGAGTTCCTGCCCCAGCTTCCATTTCTGTGAGCAGAAGTACCCAGAGCAACCCTAGCCCTGCAGGTGGGCAACCCCATACCTACTTTACTGCTGCAGCCTGGTGCTGTCAGCGTGTTTCCACAGCCCCTCAGCTCAACCTAACTCCCACCCAGCAGAGCTCCCCAGGAAAGTTTTTAAATGTGTAGACATGGCACTTCAGGGCACACTCTAGTGCTCAGGATTGTTGGTTTGTGGGTGGGTGTGGTGGTGGTGGTGGTTTTATTTGGCTTGGGGTTTTTTTTGTGTGGTTGGACTTGATGATCTCAAAGGTCCCTTCCAACCATGAATATTCTGTGATTCTGTGAAAAGTTTTTGGCATGTAGGCACCAGAGTTCCCACTTCAGCAGGCAGCTGGGGGTAGGGTCATGGGCTGGGAAAAGAAAAATGTAGAAGCTGTCATAGCTGTCTGTGATAGCAGGGGGACAACACCGTGATCTCAAAAGATTCATTGAGTGCTACGTCTCAGAGCTTACAGCAGAGTGTAAACCTCCAGAATTCCAAGTGTCTCCTATCTACCAGATGTTTTCTTTTTCTCTTACCAAAGCTGTTCTAAGAGGCTCTGGTTCATATAAATATATTTATCATAACAGCAATTTTCACCCAGCTGAAATCACATGCCATCATTTCTCCCGTGGTCACATAAATATTTAATTGGTTTGAAATGGGCCTGGGGAGAGCAGAGATTTGAATTATTTCTTACACTTTCTAGAAAAACATTTATCGTGAGACTCATGGTGGTTTGGTGCTGGTAGATGCAGCTCCATTAATAACTAGGGGAAAGGGGAGGAAAACCTAGGACTCAATGTCCAGGTGTGGGTAGGGCATAGGTGTTCCAAGGCCTTCACAAGGCACAGAAATAAAACCTTTGAGTTTCTTTGAAAATTAAAATACTCTCAATCCACTGCTTGTTAAAATAGAGATAACCTTAGCAGTGTTGACCCCTAGAGGACAAAACTCATGGAACATGACAATATGCATTTTTACACTGGATCATTTTCATGACTCTTGGTTGTGATTTCTGGTTTCAGCAGCTTCTGTTAAAAAAAAAAACAAACAAAAACCAACTGAGATTTTCACCTACTGGTATCTCTTTATACATACAAAGCTGTGGTTGAAAAACAAGCACCATGAATAGCGAATGGGTCAGTATTTCTAAAATAAGGCCAGATAAGGAAACAGAATCAGGGCTTCTTTGTGAAGGGTGGAGTGGTTCCTACCAGCCCTGCCTTCTGCAAGCCATGGTCTACTTCCAGGCCTCCTAGCAATGTAAAATCTGTGTCCATGTTATTGTCATGCTACTTCTGTGGCATTTGTGTAGTCCTCTCCTTCCAGGTTTGTACGGGAGGCTGCGTCCATATACTTCATGGGCTGCTTCAAGACCTGCCTCTTACCGGTTTTTGACAATAAATCCATCTCTGTGTGTAAAATGCTGTAGATGCTAAGTTGATAAAGCAGCAAGAGCACAGAGGAAAGGAGGAAGAGCAGTAGCTGTCAGCTCATTTTCTGAACAGGCTTGGGTTTTTAATTTTTTTTTATATTTTTATTTTTTTTTATCACTCATGCTTCAGTCTGTTTACGATGAAAGGGGAACTCTGTGGCACAAACAACTCAAATAATTACCTGATTCATCTGAACTAAATCTGAGGCTCTCTAGGAAGTTGCAGTATGCTTCCTCTTCCTGATGTCTCTCCCGAAATCTGCATCCCAGACAAAAGCAGTGGCATAAAAATGACAAGTGCCTCCTATTCAACCAAGCAGCTGTTGCAGGGAGGTATCGGTGAGCATTTTCCTCCTACTAAGCTTGAGCGCTGTTTTGTGCGTTTTATTTCTCCGGTACTGATAGAAGGACAGAAGTGAAAGTCAGACCAAAGTTCAACCATCCAAGCCCACGTTCCTCATTTACCTCCTGTTCTCATCCGTGGCATTTTCTCTGAACACAGGCTCCTTTTCGCAGCATAAACAGTTTCCCCATTGTGACTCCTGTCCTGCAGAACAATTCATCAACACCAAGATTAACTGATTTATGTTATTACCATCTTTCCTGCCATATGTCACCAGGGTGGTCCTCCCTTTTAAGTCCAGGGAAGAAGTCCAGATACACAGTGTTTGTAGCAATAGGGATTGTCTTTATTTGCGTACATTCCTAACAGGATAGATAACTACAGAGAATGGCTGTGATTTTTCTTTGGGAAGGGGAAAAGAAAAAAAAAAAAAGATGCCAGAGCCATAATTTTTAAAGGGATGCTGAAGAACTTTACCTCTGTTTAACTGTTCTTGACAACACCGGTTGTGAAGTTAGATTAGTCCTCTTAAACTTATTCAGATTTTGCAACACTTTGTTCAGAACATGAACGTATCTATATATTGGTTTTATGCACATTTTGGTGTTTTTTTTTTCTCCATTTCCATTAGCCATCAGTAAACAGGAAATGGATTTATAATATTTTTTTTTTTTCTAAATTTTACTTTTACCTGATTTCTTATAGAGTTTACTTCTGACTTTCTTGAAGGGTGGTTATCTTGCAACTCCTAAGCTTAAAGCATCAGCTGATCTCTAATGGGGTGTATTTCCTCTGCTCCTCATCCTCCCTGCTATAGATACGTGATTTTTTTTCTTGCTGTTTCTTGTCATGCTACATAGTTATTATTATATTGTTACGATACTGTCGTTACCACTGGTCTAAATTTGCCCTAGTAAAAAGAGAATCTCTTTTTTACAGTATCCAGAATTTAGTTCAATTTTCAAATGCCAAGAAATTCTGTGTTATTATTTTCTTGGTGACTGAATGACTGAAAAGCAGGTGTCTTCATAATAAAGAAATATCTGCTCATCATTACTGGGTTTTTTGTAATGGATATTTCTTTTCACACTAGTTTTTTTTTTCTGTTATGTTTGATTTACTTTTATTTTTTATTTTATTTTAATTTATTTTCATTTTATCTCCTTACCTGAGGAGACTAGGCCTAAATGTAAAATGTGTAGTGCTCCAGTACCATAATCCCTAATATATTCCATGTTTCACTGGGCAATGAACAGTCAGTTTTATTTACTTTAATACCAAATAAATCTGTTTAGGTATTTAAAGTCCCTCTTAGTTTAATAACTAAGCACTGTTCAGCAGCAAATAAGCTGGTGCTATTTACATTGGCCAGTGAGTGTCACTGTTACAATGCAAATGGAACTAAAAATAGCTATGGATAACTTCGAATAGTGACATTGAAGAATCAAAAAAAAATAAATTTATTTATAAAATTTTTAATTTATAAATTTTATTTATTTATCAAATCGTTATTGCGGTGATTCATTCGAGTTGGGGATGAGAAAAAAATATAGGCAATTAGCCTATTCTATCTGTTGGTTGGGATGGAGTTATTTACTCTGCGTGGTGTGGAGGCGTTTGGTTCACAGCACTGGATGACAGCATCCTGCTGCTGGGGCCGTTAGACGAAAGGTGGAGACAGGCTGTAGCTGAGGGAGCAGCCCTGGCAATCATCTCCTTATAGCTCCGGCACCATGATGTGCCTGGGAGTGTTTTTGTCATAGAGACACCTAGTCATGCAATGGGAACCATCTTTTATTCAGAAGTTACGTTTACATTTGAGAAACATGGCGTTGAGCGCTGTTATAAACTCTATTCCATAAATACAGGGCAACAAATTTGTTAATTAGGATACGGTGTACTAAAAAAGCAGAAACAACATGGGGTACCAGGCTTGCATATTTTCTTGACATCTTTTTTGCTGCCTTTTGCCGATGAGCTACTAATCACAGAATTTATGGCGTTCATCCCTCATTGCCGTTACGCCACCAGTTAGTATAAACAGAACGATTGCTTGGAGTGATGACAAATGTCTCATACATATATACACACAAATTATACATATGTATATATAGTTTTTGTCTCAGCTACCATTGCATGACTCAAGAAGTGTTATGCTTGGAGGGCTGGCAAAGAGTGGTTAGAAAAAAAATGTATGACTTTCAGGGGGCTCTGAAGATAATTTTTCACCCTTTTCCTCTCCTCACCTCCACCTGCCTTTCCCAGATGAACCTTCAATCCCTACACACTCCTCTGCTGCACTCTGTAGCACAGGATGCTGCGTTAGTGTGATTCTTTTCCTGAAAAGAGTAGTGAGAAATACGCAAATTTGTGTGTATGTGTTTGTGTAAAAATGTGTATACATATAGCTACAGACACAGAAAGCTCGATTTGCTGACAGTTTGCAGAGGCAGCCTGAGCTATCCTATCCTAGCCAACCCAAGCTGACAGTTTTCAGAACCCCATGGATTCCTCTAGGCTGTTATTTGCTGCTTTTGCAGCCATAAAGTTTCTCGGGCAAAATTCTCACTTGGTGTTGAATTGAGCTTTGTTTGAGTCACAAGACAGTTAACAGCAGAAACGTGGAAAAACATGGGGCTTTCCATTTGGGATAATATTTGTTTAAAGGTAAAACTGCTAATAATGTGCCCTACCTCTCTTAAAATATTCAATTTGTAGCGATCATGCTTCCTCTACATAAGCACCTCAACTTTTGTCGTCTTAGGGTCCATCATGTCTTGCGTCAGTTGCGCCAATTTACTCACCTTAACTGAGCTAGAAAATCAGGTGTCGCCAGTCATGTGGCAAAATATTTTCCTGAAGTAGTTAAAAATTCGACTCTGCTTCTCTGAAGCTTAAAATAGATGGTAGAATGGCTGAAGCTTACTTACCTACTGGCTTTCCCCGCGTGGGGTGGGGGAAGGTGGTCCATTTGTCAGGTTATCCCCTGTTCCCTCCACATGTGGTATTGGGGAGCTACTCTTGAGTATTCTGCTGTACTGTTTTGGGGAACCAAAGTATCTGGTTCAAGTGACATAGTGTACGTTTGCAGCTGTGCAATTTATACAATCTTAATGGAATATGGTTGCTTTAAACTTCTAAAGGAATGCAGGAGAGGATGCTTCAACAGTGATTTTAAACCAATGTTTTTCCACTGTTCTGTGCACTGAGTGCACGTCCTAAAGCCATCGAGATCTTCTGCAGCACTGACAGTCTGTGCTTTTGAGAGAAACAGTGAAACAAGAAGCATGTGACAGACTGAGGTGAACTATTTTCAACTTGAGGAATGGCAGTCCTCAGATTTGGACAACACCACACAAAAGTACTCCATATCTCTTGTTTTCAGTTTGTAGAGGAAAATAGCATCTCTCTGATTTCAAGTGCAAAGCTTTTGTATATATTTTAAAAACAAGAAGTTAAAATGAGCATGTGAAAACCATTTACGGATTTTGCCTTGGGTGCGTTGAGACCGACAAATATTTTTCTGCTCTTGACAGCTTACTTCATCTGTATAGTTCTAAATGATGCTGAAATAAGATACAGTACAGTCAGTCAGCTCACGTTACTTCTGCAGCAGTAACAGTCAGGAACAACACTCGCTTAAAGAGCACTACAAACCGTCGAACACCACAGAGCAGGCTGTTGAGATGTAGCACTTTAGAGCATGTGAAATCAAAACGCTATATACAGGCGAGAAGTAGGTATGTACTGATATTTTTTTCTATTTTCTTTTTCTGATGACCAGGGAAATATAAGTGATTATGAATGTCTCGTCATGCAGTACCAAATATATGTTTTTCAATAAATAAAGCATATGCAAATAAATTGAGAGACCAAAACTGCTACTGTCTTACTGAGAAGCATTTTTAAAGAAGTTTTTGATTTACAAAAATGTTTTCAGAGTAACTAGCATGTATAACTTCCTAAAAAAAAATGAAGCATTGTGTAATTAATCAGTATAATTCTATATTAACACAATAATTGTGAATACTTACATTACAAAAGCATTGGTATTTCTAAAGAATTTGAATGGCTACAATCCTATCTAATACAAACAGAAAAAGTAGATGTGGAAAGCTGTGTCTGTGCATACACTATTATTACCTTAATTTACAACCATCTTATTGAGTAGAAGAAATGCAATTCCATAGTTTGCAATTCCGCTTTGAAAATAATCAGCCTTTTTTTCAGGTTGTTTAGAATGAGGTATAGAATAGCTATTAAATTGATTTCACATGAAAGCATTTTAAAAATGGATTTGGAAATACAGAGTCCTAAATTGTCCTACCAATGTAAAGATAAATAACCTGTTATTCTTAAATCGAAGGTATTATATACAGTGCTTCCAGCTTTCTGTTAATTCAGGCCTGCAGGGCAGAATAAATTAAAGTAGCCAGTGGAATGAAGAAAAGTGGAAATCTTGGCCTGAATTTAAAAAGATGACAGATTCAGTTATTCAGTAACTCTATTTATTTATAACATTTTAATACTGTCATTTTTGTTAAATGAACACGGAGATTGTTAACTGCTCCTAAGGAAGTAAAGACAAAGGCTTTATGAACTTTCAACCTAATCTTGAACTTCAAACCTCATAGGCAATCTTACAGTTCTCCATCAGTCCAATCCAACCCCAAAAACTAGTAACTATAAAATGACATAGTAATAAATTTCCCAATAGGTTTAGCAATACAAGCTGTAAAAAGTGGGTTTGGGAAAAACATTCATTATCCTTATTTCTCTGTTGAAGTGGGAAGGAAGTTCCTCTTCCCCAGGGTGGGCCCGGGCAGCAAGTTGGTCCCCTTACCAGCCCCTAGGAGCCTGCGGGAATGCCTTTCCTATTTTACATGTGATATAAAGTCTATAGACTATATATACAGACATAGATAGTACCTGTGCGTATTCCCTTTTTGTTCTCACCCCACAGTGGAATGAAAGTATGCTGTGCTTCTTGCATGGATGCTTCATAGGGAAAAAGTGAGGAGAAGGGAGGCAGAACAAATTATTTGTTTACTAGTAGCTTTGTCTAAAGAAAATAGTGTTTAAAATGATCTGTGCCCTTCCATCTACTCTAAAAGCTAAAAGAAAAATGTAATTTTTCTCTCAGGAAAAAACCACACATTTATCCTTTTCACTGATGGAGAAAGTTAAGCTAGAAATGTCCTCTTCAGAGAAGAAAACCTTAATTTCTCTGTGGTATCTTAGAAAATTTTACCTAAAGGTATACGAAACTGACTGCATTTTTCAATTGTTTCTGTGGCCACAGACAACTCATTTTTTCAAAGGATGACATCTTTTAAATGCAAGAGGTTCAGTATAAGAAGGCGAGAGAAATACAATGCTGCCTGAAACTGAAATGAAGAATTTAAATTGGGAAAGGGGGAGGAGGAAGAAAAATCAAAAGAAATCTGGTTTTTTTGTAAACTCTGATTTACATTCTGCTTTTGCAGGTGTGCCTGGTGAGTACTCGTGTTTATTATTCTTTAACTGTATATACTAAGTGTTCCAAGAGATTATTCTTTTTACAGTGTTTGGCATGTAATTACTGTTTGTCCAAGATATGAGTAACGTACAAATACCCTGTCTGCAGTGAGTTTTAGAGGTGTAGAAATAAATATATCTTCTGAGGGTAAGCCATGTTTTAACAGAGTAATAGGAACAAAGAATAATCTAGATACCTTCTGAAATAAATCCTTGAGAGCGTTCACGGCTGATTTGACTTGAGTCCTTTCAGCTTATATAGAGCCTAAGACAGTGCCATTCAATTAGTGTGGAGTTTGGAGACAAGGAAAGGTCTGTTTGGAGAAAAGGAAAGGACAAGGGAATGGTTTCAAGCTGCAACAGGGTAGGTTTAGACTGGACATTAGGAAAGAGTATTTCACAGAAAGAGTGGTCGGGCATTGGAATAGGCTGCC
>JAOXJM010000041.1:61846641-61869878 GCA_026413425.1 Tringa solitaria | reverse complement strand
TAATAATCTTTTAACAAACACCCCAAAACTAACTCCGTTATGTTCAAGTTCAGCAATGAAATTTAGTTGCTTGAAACCAAGATATGCCATGTGATTTATGAAATTTTATGTGTGTGGTAGTCATAAAACTTCATAATAACCTAGTGGGTTTTGCTAGTTGCTTATTGAGAAGTAGATTGTTGTTCTCTCCTCCTTATTAATGAAGAAATCCCAATTCGGGTGCCATGCCAGTCAATGCGTTGGAAAAGAGAGGATGCTCTTATAGAACAGCATTGACTAGTTTGTGTACCCCTTTCCTGAACATCTCATCTGCAGTGTGATGTGTACTGAATCCACCTGAATGAGTTCAGTCCGTTTTTCTCAACCTACGGCTTTTAGGGATGGGGGAGGATAGCATGAAATCTTGGGCAACAAGCTACATAAGAACTAAGCAAACATAAATCATAATCAGGAACTCATCATCTAATCATGAGGTACTTAAAAGAAGCTGAGACTCTGGTACTCTGAAGTTCGTAGACACTGATCTCAGCAGCAGAGAGCATCATATCATTTTGTGTAGGTTTTTTTTGTAATTTGGTATTATATGTCATTCTCCTACTTTAAATTTAGGATTTCAGTTACTGCCATTTCTAACTTACTGCAGCTGAGATTTTGACTTAATGCACTGTTTGTTTTCTAGCTGCTCAAAAACCAGTGCCCTAAATTCCTTTTTTTACAGAATCAGTGGTAATCCTCATGAAATGGCCAACTGCCCATCACAGCTGTGCCTTGTATGCTTCACTTGCATTAAGACCAAGCTTCGTTTCTTTGAGGGGGATTGAAAGGGCATTATTTTTATGTGGAGTCTGAATCATATAGGAAAGATATAAGTCAACCAAGATAATAGTTCCTGAAAACAAATAGAAATTAATTTTAACCTTTTTAGAAACAGAGCGTGTACCTATTGCCAGGTAACATAATATTTAAACTCACTTGCTGAAGGGAGGTAACTTTTAAGATGGGAGGTCGAATGGGTTAGAGAGCATTTTGTTTCCTTACCTACTCTGAGCCCCTTGTTCTAGCTGAGAAGGCAAGCAGTGGTTTTGGGACCACAGCTGTCTACAAGGCTTTGAAGAATAGAACCAAGTTCTTCAGTCTCTTGGGTGTCTAGGAATCTTCAATAAGGAGGAAAAAAGAGAGAAAACCCCACATTTATAACCCAAGGATTTCTCTCTGGTTTGAGTTTGATGGGTGTTTCTTTTTTCCTTTCTTTTTTTTTCCTTCTTGACAGAGTGAGGAGGTGTTCACAGTAGGAGTCTGCCGTTATAATGTGCCGCCATGGTTTTGTCTTGCTCTTTGTTCAGATTGTGTATGCAGAGTGAAACCCTCAGTTTTCAAAAGCTGCAATAGAGCTCAGTGTAGTGTTATAAAAAGACACTGAGAGTTTTGAAGAAAAGAATCTCATTCTTCTTCACCCCCACAATTTTTGTTCTTCTGCTTGTATCCGAAGGCATGCCTATCAAAAAGAGCAGTGTCCTAGAGGTAGATTAATCTGTGTCTCTGCACAGTAGTGTGTTAGATCTGTTGAGCCATCTGTATAGTATTTTGTGGCTATTTTTAACCTCTACTGTGGCAGAAACTGCTTTTTCTGAAATTACTTTCCTCAGTAATATTCTCAGAGATAAAAATTTTGTTATTAAACATATACTTTTTACCCCTTCAAAAGGTGATGCAACCCATGACCTCTAAGGAATTGTGTCAGAGAAAAAAAGGAAGAAATGTTTTTTATTTACTAGTTTTTCCCCAACCATCCTTTAGAAAAGAAAAATCTCCATCCTCAGACATTAATACACAGTTTTGCTTAAAATTACCAAGTAATAAATAGTTATTCAGGAAAGAGAAATAAGAATTAGATAATGTTGATGAGAACAGAGATCATCTCCATAGATAATTTGTAGCTTAATAATTCCAGGGAAAGACAGCTCATTAGGACTTGATATTTGGTCTCAATCACAATTGAGTAACACTCCTTTAAATGTAAGACATAGAAGGATATGCTAGTCTTATGATAGACTTTGTGTTTTCCATAATGTGTATGAGACTGGTGCAAAGCAATTGCTTTTTTTTGTTAGGAAGCTCTATTGAAAAATTATATCTTTCAGAAGAAAAGGCAACCTAATTTCCAAGAGGCTCTTCTTTTAAGAGATACTTGATGGTGAGTGGTTTTGAATGTTTCTGGCCTGACAGATGGTAAAACCTGCATTTGGGGTGCAGGTCAAGGTAATGGTGATGCTTAAAATTTTAAATATCTAGGACTTCAGTCCTGATGCACAGACTGCAATTTCCTGCATGCTCTGCTGGGTGCTTTTATTGACTATTGTTCTCTTTAATACCCCTATCAAAGCTTTTTAATGAAGGAGTTCATGGCTGGGAAAAAGAAAATATGTTTGTGCCTTAAAATTGAGTTGCTTTTAGCATGGTGTATGAGTTCTAGGAATGTGGACTGCAGATAAAAATCCAGTGGGTAATTTGAGGTGCTTCTCATGCGTTCCTGTTCAAGGTGTGCAATGGGACAGGAAGGAGTTCAGCAACTTCAATACGCATTATGTCTTTGATGAGAATCTCAAGGGATTTATCTTGAACTTGCATGACTGAACAAATCAGGTATCTCCATAAAAGATGTATTCCTAGATCTGCATGCCAAATATTTTGTTTCTTTTTATATATTAGTCAGCTGAAGCTATAGCATGGTTTAGGTGGATTGAGGGTTGGGTTGAGAAGCTCTAAAAAGCTACAGTCATTCTCCCTTCATGGAGGCAGTTGTTACTTCAATAACTGGTCTTGTTAAATTGCTTTGAACTATTTAGAGGACTGCTGCTGTTGTAGAGTACAGATTTTTTTGTTATTGTTGTTTTACTTCAATTTTAAGATCTTAATGACCTGCATTCTTTATAAAACAACTTGTGAATTTAATTTGCATTTAACTTGTGAATTTAAATGAGGGTTTGTAAAGATCACATTTTTTATATTGCACCAGAGTTTTCAGTATTCAGACACTTAGACTTGTAATTAAGATTCTCATGAAGAATTCTCCAAGGATGTTTGATACTTCAGTGGCACCAGTGAACCTAGTAAACTTAATAATCAAAGAGACTGCTGAAATTACTAGAAGATGCAATTCTGTCATACAAAAATTTATGAGAGATTGTGACTCTTTGCTATTGTTCTCCAGAGCAGAAAGGCCAGGTTTCCGTGTCAGTGTGAGTAAAGCAATTTTTAGGGCTCAGCTCTTTCGTTTGCATTCCAAGGAGCACTAACATGTACAGAAAATTTCAAAGCTATCCTCATCTTGACTCTGAAAGCTGAGAGCAATGCAGCTATTAATACACTCCCTTAAAATGATACCGCATTCAAATAGTGCCATTTATAATGCCCTCTTTCAGGGCACTGAAAAGCAAAGCATGATTTTAAATGAGATTTACCTGGTTATTTTTGCTCTTATTTTTGTTGCCAGGTACGGCTGCACAATTTAAGATGTACTTCACCTTTTTCAATCAGACACCTTAGAAGGGCCCGTAGTATGTCTTTTTATTCTGGATTATACTGTTGTAGGTTGTAATTTCAATAAAATATAGAGCTTCATTGAAAATAATCATTAAACATGACGTATTAAACCTTATATTATGCAGGTGCGTGAATGCTGTAGAAATAAGTTAAATATTGGTTCTAAATTTTTTTTTCACTGAATGAATATTTTAAATGAGAAAGCTAAGGAAATCTGAAATTTTTGGTTTTTCAGATAACTCTGCTATCTGACTACAGATGATGATGCTGTGGTAGAATGTCTGGGCATTAGCTTCCTACGTTCTGATTTAAGTATAGCTTGATATAGTATTATCTGTGGAAAAACCTTGTACCCATTCCAAAGCTTTTCAAAACTTCCTCAGTAAGGGCCTGTTAAAATAGGCAACCCCCACCAACGCTGCTTTTCTTTAGAACTCTCATTTTACCATTTATATTTCATTGAGTATCACCACTAAATTGCAAGTTCCAGTTCTGCCTTCATATTTTGGTTGGTTTATTCTGCTTTTTGTCATTCTTGAAACGTGCTAAATGAGGACAATAAATGAAACAACTCTGCCAGTGTAAATTCTCTTGAATATTTGTAATAGTAGTTTCAATATACCCGATTTTGTTAAAGTATTTTGCAACAAAACTAGGAGTAGTCAACATATTTTATGATTCAGGGTATTTTACAGCTCCAACAACAATGAGAAATTGAAATGTCATCCTAACAGTGCTGAGAGCCCCGCATTCCAAGCAATGCAGCCAGTCAGGTAGCAACTGGAAAAGTAATGATGTTTGGGGCTTTTTTTCCACTGAAAAGTGAGCAAAAAGAATAGCCATTCATATTATAGGCATACTGTGATAGCAGAAACTATCTATGCTAAATGTACAAGCTTGCTGAGCGACATGAAGATCTCTTGTTTTCTACTTGGGCCTGCCTAAATTCAAGATAGTTTTCTTGAGTCGGACGCTCAAGCAATTATTTTTTCTGAAAGCATCATTCATGAGGTTACAAATCTTAAACTCCCTTTACCAAGCTTGTTCTAGAATTAGTTCAGTTCTATATATCCTAAAGCATATGTTACAGTAGATTATTTATTGGAGACAACTGTAACTCAAAACTAAGCTACAGTGTACAGCAATATGTTTTAACAACTCTGAGCCTCAATGAATGCAAATTCATCACTGTTTTCTCAGAATGAGACTCTGAGTCTGCCTCAATTTGGGTTATCATCTGGTTTGTGAGGGCTTGAAGCCAGTGTGATTACTTAAGTGAAGAATTGTTCATTTGTCTGACTGGTGAGGTCACAGTTTAATTCACAATCCATTTGGGTATTTTAAATGGTATTTTGAAGAAGCTGATACGATGGTTTCCTTTTGGGTCATCTCTAATATACAAACATCAGGCAAATCGTAACATTTATGTTGTGACTGTTTGATCTGCTTAAATAAAGGTAGAGGTGACTTGAGGAGAAAAAATATCATGAGAGCATGCTGAATTAGATTAATAGAATTATAGACTGGTTTAGGTTAGAAGGGACCTTAAAGATCATCTAGTTCCAACCCACCTGCCATGGGCAGGGACGCCTCCCACAAGACCAGGTTGCTCAAAGCCCCATCCAGCCTGGTCTTAAACACCTCCAGGGATGGGAGTTTCTCTGGGCAACCTGTTCCAGTGTCTCGCCACCCTCATAGTTTCTGTCTCTGCAGAAGGAAGCGTTGTTTGAAGAGTATCTGCAGAAATCCCTTTTGAACAACAGATTGCCACTGTTCATATGGTTTGTGTTTGTTTCTTTAGTAACAACGTAGGACAGGGACATGCATGGAATTTCTTGCTGCTTGGCTGTGATTCTTGGTGGATTTCTGTGTAGTGCTGGTAGCTCAAGAAGGATACACAAACAAAGGAAACTAGAGCTCTCAAATCTGCGTTGAAAAATTCATAAGTACATCACAGTTACTGAAGAGCTGTAGCTCATCACGTATGCTCCAGATAACTCCTGTGATGATGGCAAGCTTTGGAGTTAAAAAACATTCAAAATGTCATAGTCTATTCACTGCTTGTCTCATTCAGTAGGATTACTCTTGCTCAAAAATTTCCTTACTCCTTTCTGTTTGTTTAGTAACTACACCTTTCTAAGCCAGAATGTCTGATGTATATAATATTTGCATTCCGTTATCTTTCTGTTTCGTTAAACTGGTGGAGTTAGTACTTTTAATGAATTAATTTTCCTGAACCATTAAGGAATTATTTTGTTTCGCAGGCGGAACTCCCTTTTTACCTTCAGGCTATTTTGCGGCAGTCCATTAGCTTCCTTTTTCTGTGCGGTTTTTCTAAAAGTAACTTAATAGTATGAGAAAATAGCAACAAAAGAGCAAAGGGGATTAAACAGTGAAAATGCTAGGAGAAGCCGGCAATCCTAAGAGTTCCCCAAATTATGAATGAGTTGAGAGATTACAGGGAGGGTGTTTTAAAGGACTATTTAAAGGTAAATAAAAACAAATATAGAAAGATGAGTATTGATGTGGAGACACAGGAATGGTAGGTGGGTAGGTCGATAAATAACCAGTAGCCTGTAGTGACAGCAGACTGAGCGTATTCAAAGGTCTTCAATGTATAAGTAGTGCTCCTTGGCTGGTTCTGCTGAAGTAGGACTGTTCACTGGGGATTTGCAGATATCGCAGCAGAACCCTCATCACATCACGCCATGTCAGCAGCACCAGCCTCAGTACTGAGTATTGATTTCAAAGTTGCTTGCTAGAAGAAAGACAACAAAGTAATTTATAGACAGATGGCATTCAAATTTCAAGGAAAGTGATGCTGTGAGTGTGTGAAAAATAAGGAATGTAAGCGTGCGTGCAGCCGCCCTCACTTCAGAGAGAAACAGGTACCACCTGAATGCAAAATCTGCATGTCTGAATATTCTGCAGAGGCTGGATATTTCAGCTGAGACAAGCGCAAGACCTGTGCTTTACCATTTAGTCTCACATAAAATGCTTCTGATTTGTATTGGCATCATACCTAAAACTGAAACGCGGCAAAATGGATTGCTGAATTTTGAATAGTCTCAGTGGGGGCCCAAATTCCTCTGGTATGGAAAACTTCCATTTTGTTGATACACTTAAGGATAGATAGGAGATCTACATATTTATATTTTTATATATTTTAAACATTTACTTTTGATATATATTAAGCTTTCACTAAACACTTGTACGTCTCTGAAGGCTGATCCTTTGCAGAGGAAGGTTGTATTTTCAAAGCTATTCAGGTGGAATTCCACTGAACGCTGTCACACCTGACAGGCTTTGAATCATTCGCAATCAGGTTTTTTTAAAGATTTTAAAAGACTCGAGCAAATATTCTGTCAGGCTTTTTAATAGCACTTGGATATCTAACAACACAGTAATTGTTAGGAGCTATGCACCTACAACTTTGCCACGTGTTGGAATTCAATGTGCCCCAATACTTTAAAAACCCAACCTTAAATATCTAATGCTTTTTAGAAACAAGTCTGTGTTCACCAGAAGATTCAATTCCTTCTTAAATGATTAATTTAAACCTGAATAACTGTTCCTCGTTACCTCTTCTATAGATGCACTCATTATGGTGTAGTTAATGGCTACACCCAGAGTTAGCCCAGAAATCTGGCTTGGGCAAGTTGCAAGCTTCATCGTAAGTTATCTGGCCTCCTGAGTGCAATGGGTAGATACTGTGTGTATATCTTTGAAGCAACTGCAAACTAAAGATCTAAAAGCCAGGGATCCCTGGCAGCAGCTCTCTGTAGTGCATCACAGCCAGAGCAGTCCCTGCTAAGGGCATGGGGACATCATGGGATGCAGAGGGAGAGCCTTTGAGGACCGTACCAGGCTTGTTAGGGAGGAACCAAACCAGGGGAAGAAGAATCAAAGTGCATTAGGGTCGACATTCTACTATCACCACAAAACCTTTTTCTAATATGCAAAAGCAAGGATTTTTCAGATAAAAATGTTTTGCACTGCATTTTGCTTATATTACAATATTATAAGCAGGTGCTGCTGTCTATTTAGCAACCAACAAGGCATTTCTCTCACTATTGTGAAGTGCCTTGGCATATAGGGTTCAGTGAAAAAGGAGGAGAAGGATTTTTAGAAGCACAAATAGTCAGTAGGAATAAATGAATAATGCACAGGAGCTTAACCATGTTGCTATTAATAATTCACACTTTTAAGAAATGCAGGGCTGCAAGGCTTTGAAGTTGCTGTTTTAGAAATCCAGCATCTAAATAAAATGGAAAAACGGAATGGAAAAGCACCCTGTCATAAGAAAGCACTTATCATTATTGCTCTCCTTCCTGAAACGTGGTTGGAGTCAAAGGTATTTCATGGTGATTGATTTGGTAATTATTTTGAGCATACTTGAACATAAATAAAACTTTGTCATAAAGATTTTATGGATGTAATCCACACAGAAGCCTCACATGCTCTCAGTGATAACAGTGGAATTTCAATGGATGTACCTGAGAATTTGACTGGATTTTCTTTTATGGGGTATAGCTATGAATAAGAAATGATGCATCCTATATCTCATTATCAAATGCAAGTAGTGTATGAAGAGGAATTAAAAAGATTTTATTTGTCACACTCCAAAATCATAAGGAGAACAGGCTAATGAGGAGAGAACAATACTTCAAATTTTGGCCTCATATAAAGAGAAATTCCCTGATCCTTTTCTCCTGGACTGTCAGAGGTTTTTCCACAGTTGAGGCATGAAATTACTTTTTAGAACTACTCTGAAGTAAATATAATGTATTGTTAGGGTTCAATCTGAACTTTCTATTATTCTGTACTGTAGGAAAGGAGCATCTCCAAATTTCTATTATTTTATATTGTAAGAAACCTAGAAATAAACATGAGATTGACTTGTATTCAGTCTGAGCAATAAACAAAGTGTTTTGAAATTTGCATTCGTAAGTGCTTGTACATTCATGGAAAGATTTTCTTCAGAAGGAAAAATGATGCTTCATATTCTAATGACTAGACTGATTCATGTTTTATGACTAGATTCATCTTCATATCATATGACTATTTTCTACATTCATATTCTATGACTAGTTTCATATTCTATGACTAGATCTGTCTGCTGTCAATCTGACCGGGCTGTTTTCCATCTTGGCCACCATGTGTAACTTTATGTCCAATTCTGGTGCATCGGTTCTGGAGTGTGTTATCTGATTTGGTTTCTGAGGTGTCTGGGCCTTGTTTGTACTGAAGTCTGGTGCCTAGCATTCAACAGTGTTAGTACTGTAGTTGTGATTATTTTTAGTCATATAAACAATCTTTTATTGTGTTGCCTTTTATTAGATTTAATGATTTAGTTTGGTAAGATTTAGAAATTAAAGCTTCTCTTCAGATAACATGGAACTTCCCTAGAGCTTTCTGGTGCTGTTAGGTTTCTCACAAGTGTATTAGTTGGTCAGGTGAAGAGCCTCTTTCACTTCTTGCATCGCTTGCTAGCTCTTGGAGGATCTGGGGACAAGTCAGATGTTCTCATGGGCACAATAAACACAAAAAAGGAAGCTATGCTTGTAACTTACTGGTGCCATCATCTAGTTAGAATCATAGAATGTGTTGGGTTGGAAGGGACATTTAAATGTCATCTAGTCCAATGCCCTGCAATAACCATGGACATTTTTAGCTAGATCAGATTGCTCAGAGCCTCATCAAGCCTGTCCTTGAATGTTTCCAGGGATGGGGCTTCCACCACCTCTCTGGGCAACCTGTTCCAGTGTCTCACCACCCTTATCGTAAACAACTTCTTCCTAATGTCAAATCTAAACCTACCCTGCTCTAGTTTAAAACCATTGCTCCTTGTTCTGTTGTTCTACTATGTTATAAAGAGTCCCTCCCCATCTCTCCTGTAGACCCCCTTTAGGTACTGGAAGGCTGCTCTAAGGTCTCCCTGGGGCCTTCTCTTCTCCAGGCTGAACAACCCCAACACTCTCAGCCTGTCCTCATAGGAGGGGTGCTCCAGCCCCCTGATCATCTTCATGGCCCTCTGCTGGACCTGCTCCAATGTGTCCATGTCCTTCTTGTGCTGAGGACTCCAGAGCTGGACAGAGTACTCCAGGTGGGGTCTCACCAGAGTGGAGTAGAGGGGCAGAATCACCTTCCTTGAGCTTCTGGCTGCACTTCTTTTGATGCAAGCTGAGATGCAATTAGCTTTCAGGGCTACGAGTGCATATTGTTGGCTCATGTCCAGCTTTTCACCCACCAGTACTCCCAAGTCCTTTTCCACCGGGCTGCTCTCTGTCACATCCTCCCCTAGCCTGTATTGATAACAAGGATTGTCCCGACCCAAATGCAAGACCTTGCACTTGGCCTTGTTGAACTTCCTGAGGTTTGCACGAGTCCACCTCTCTAGCTTGTCCAGGTCACTCTGGATTGCATCCCGTCCCTCTGGCATGTTGACTGTGCCACTTAGCTTGGTGTCATCATACCATAATATCTTCGAAATAATTAATTTCCTACTTATGGCCATAAGTATTTGCTGTAAAAGTTTTTACCTAGTCAGAAGGAATCCAAGTATTTTAACAGGCTGCAATGAAAACAAGGCAAGACAAGGAATCAAGAAATTGATAAAACTGGCTATTCAGCAATTTTTTTTCCCTTTAACAAGAGAAAAAGAGAAAGAGATAAATGCCTTCAAAACAAACCTTCCTTTAACTTAGAAAAGCATTTTTACTAGTGCTAAATTCTTTCTGAGGTTAACAAACCACTCCAATCCTGCAGTTGTTTAGACTTTTTTGAGAGTAACCTTGGGCTGATAAGAAAGCCTTGCAACGTATGGAAAAAGAACAAATGTCTTTGGTATAGATGGTTAATGAAAAGTACAATTATAAAAGTATTAGATACAACTTCTTGACTAAATACTACGTAAAGTTCCAGGAAAAAGGGAGAGATTTGGGAAAAGCCATCTAAACACATGGAAACCGAATGTTTTTTAAGGTGAATATTAAAACAAGTTTGTGCTTTCTGCTTAGCAGGTTTCTTATTACAAATATACGAGGACTGTGTCTCATTCAGATCATCAGTCTGCTTTATCATACACCAAGCAGTATAGAAAATGTTTTTTTCAAAACAATGAATATTTTTTAAGTGGCTGTTATTTTTTTGTTTGGTTCTTTATTATCTTCTAGGCAGGCATTCCTGTATGCCACATAAGTTTCAAAATTCAGCCCTAAAAAAAGAGCACTGGGGATGTTCTTCAGAGTCTTTATTTTTTTAGCATGTAGAACAATTAGTTTAAAAATACCGAAATCGTTAGGTAAAAAGGTAATAGAAGAAATACTAATGTGATGCTTGGCCATGAATTAAGGGGAAAGAAAAAAAAAATTGGTTGTATAGTTTAGAGTACATCAATGGGAAAAGCTCCCCCCACCTCCCCAGACTATGAAGCTGTGGCTTTTTAAAAATCTACTGTAGAAAAAATTAAGAAGATATAACACTCTTTTTATTTTCCAACTTTTAGCGGTGAACAATTTTCTTGTTCGCAGAGAGGCTCCCGAGAGAAATGAATTTTAAGATATCAACTCAAAGTGCTATGCAGAGGTGGAATAATTAGGGTATCATGATTTTAATTTTCTTTCTGTTTTTGACAATTATTCACTTGTTTCTACTGCCAGTCATTTTCTTTTCACTGGAATTTTAATAGGCTATTTTGAAAGCTGCGTTAGTGTGACTAGTTGAAAGAGTTGATCAAATGTCAAGAAAATTCCTGTGAAAATTTGGACTTTCTGCTATAGAGTCACTGTTTTGAGCATCTCTGAGTGTTTCTGTTGGTGGTGGTATCAACTCATGACTAGGTAGCTAAAAAAAGTAAAGTTCTAGAAGGATTGAAAAGATACCTCGATGCCTGGTGAACTGGGAAATGCTGTGAAGAAAGTATCTTATAAATTGAAGGCTTAAGATAGATTTGCTCTCTGAATGCTCTGATAATCTGATCTTGTAACCCTGGAGATGCTAAGAAAAATGTGAGAGAGAATATACAGGGAAGAACCAAGAGAAAATTAGTGGGTTTATTCTGTTATCTCTATTGCTGCCTGAAATGGTAGATGTTTGAAGTGATGGAAGTGACAGTGTGTGCTCCTCCACTCCAATAAGGACAGGACTTCATTGCTAGATTTCCCTATTGTGCAACTACCTGTTCTTGTATTTTTCGTAATTAGGTCATTCTTTGTGACCAACATATTTATATAATTTATTTTTTTATAAGAGATCAAGTTATGCCCTTCCTCCATTCCCATCCCAGCTTTTCAGATAGTAGAGGACAAAAGTCTTTCCACTTTCCCTTTCAACTTTCCAGTACTTGTGTAGAAGACTATGTTATTAGGAAGAGTGTATGAGGAGGTATCTGTTGTTTTGTGCTTATCAGAGCACTTTCGTGACTTCTTGAGAGAGAGGAAGAGAATAAGCGACTGGAAAGAAGGTCAAAGCTCTGGTAGCTGTCTCTTGGTGTTGAATATGTGAAGCTCTTTCTTTCTCTGCACTCATCTGGGGATCCTTGAGTGACACTGGGGCCTTGAAATAGCCCATTTCTACATGGTTATGAGGTTTTAGTTCATTTCCAGCACTCTTGCTAAGCTGCCAAATGTACATTTATATTTTATATCTCCGGTATATATGTCCATACCTCAGAGAAAGGAAGTAGCTATCATTGAAAAGATGCTAGCCTCTTAAACCATCACTCCTACATTAATTATGTGAGCATTAGTACACCAGGAGGAAGCAAATGATGACAGCTGAATTCAAACCAGCAGCAGCTTTGTCCAGAATGTTTCATAGATTTCATCAAGAACATTCTCAAAAGTTATACTCATGAAAAATACATTTTAGTTCAGAGATTTTAGCCTTATAGTTTACTTTAGCCTCTTTTAGCTTCATTAGGGTATTCTCCTCATCTTTTTTCCTCTCTTCATTTGTAATTCATGGTTTTCAGGAGATGCAGGTTCAGGAGGTGTGGTTATGTGCTTTCTTTCCTATGTTGTTTCGCTTGTCATTTCTTGTGTTCATTTTTCTTGTAATCTGCCTTTTGTAAACACAAGGTACTCCTCACTGATTCTGCTTGAAATTTCATTTTATACTTCCTAAATACTTGACTGCTGGAGTCACTGTAAAAAAAACTCGAGCCTAAAAGTTGACAATAACTATTGGATGAAGACATATTTTATGGTACACAATAATTGTTAAGTTACCAATTTTGTGATTTATTTTTTGTGAGGTTATAAGGTTGTAACCGCATCTGAGGTCCTTGTATGCTAAGAAGTGAACCAAAGTAATACATTTGATGAGAACTCTTTCAGCATCTGTCAACAGCACACAGCACAGTATAGCTCTGGGGTACTAGTAGCAGCTTGCCTGTTGTTTTGCCTGCAGATTGTCTGAGTTTTAAAGTGACACAGCACTGATGGTCCAGTTCTCTTCAGATTTGTAAAATATGCTTTTCTTTTTCTTTTTTTTTTTTTCAAGAAAACATAGCTAAATAATCCAGGCTTCTGGGCGTCCAATAGGTAAATAATCTACACTGCATTATGGAAGCAGATGGAGAGTGAAATACTGGGGGTTCCCATCCAATAGCCTGCCCTGCGAAGTGGAGATGGTGGAAGACTGAGAAAGGAAGAAGATCCTAGCCCTTCTAGTTATATCTACAGGAATAGTTCTTCCCAATGCAAGAAAAAATACTACTTGTCAGGATAGGAAAGGACGCTTTTTAAATAAATGCCTTATGAGAAATTATTCTAATCAAGAAATTATTTACTCATGATCCTCTTCCTATTTTTCTCTCATAAATTTCTCTCAGATTAATGCAAATCTGCTTTGTAAAATTCTTATAAAATTGTGATGGATTATAAAGTTTGCTTTAATTTTAGTTCATGAAAAAGGGACTACTGAGGATGGTACCAGGAAATTTGTGACAACTGCTTAGGGAATGGAGCTGTTCTACAGTCTCACAATCGTAGGGGCTCAATATGATGGGAAGTCAATATTCCACGAATAGTATTTTTTCCAATGCAGGAAGTCATGCAAAAACTCAATCTGTAATAGTGGGAAATTGACAGTCCTAAATGCAGCATATTCTCTCTTTCCTGGTAAGCAGATGGATTTTGTAGAGAAATGTCATCTTGCTCTATTTGGAAGATGTTGTTTCACTGAGGATAGTTGCAGCTGGAGAATCGCATGCTCATGTAACTGCAGTTTAGGCAACTTTGTTTGGGGCCAAGTTCTCGAAAATGGACACCCATATTTTTAGTAAAAGCACTTCTCAGCAGATCACTTAGGTAAACCTAAGATTATAGAGCAAGGACTCAGAATTTCCAATTCTTCAGTTTTACAAAGCTGTTACATTTTTGGCAGTATGCTAAAACAAAAAACTATCCCTAAACTACCACATAGTAAGAATTACACACTTATATTTAATATAAATTTGCATAAATACTACAAAACTCAAGACTGAGATACTTAAACAGTAAAATAACCCTTGCAAATGTTGCGAATATAAAAAGAGGTGTAGTTTAGTGGGATCATCTATTACCATATTTTGAACCTTCATCGATTCCACTTAAAAAAATACTAATCTTCTGTCTTCATTCTGCTGTAGTTCCTCCATTAGCTTAACTCTTTCTTCAACCTTTCCTTTACTCTCTTCCTTTCTTTTTTTTTTTTCTTTTTTTTTTCTCCTTGCTCTGAGGAAAGCTTCCAGAACTGCACAAGAAATTAGGTCAGAAGGTGTCTCTGGAGGCATCTAGACTAAAACCCTGCTCCAAGCAGCCCAACTTCAAAGCTAGGTCAGGTTGCTCAGGGTCTTATCCAGTCAGGTTTTGAAAATCTCCTGTTCCACAGCCCTCACCATCGTGGTGCTTCACTGATCTCAGTGGGTTGAATTTTTTCCTTGTGACTGATTGAAATTTTCCATGTTGCATCTTGTGACGGTTCTCTCTTGTCTTGTTGCTGGGTACCTATGTCTTCCTTCTCTCTTTAACTCCCCTTTTAGGTAGTAGAGTTATCTGCAAATGTAGGCCTGGACATGCAGTTAAGTTGTCCTTTAGATTTTTCTGGTGAAGCGTTTCACCAGCTGCTCCTTCTGTACCATGTGCTCCAGCTTCTTAACCATCTTAGTAGCCCTCCATTGGGCTGTCTCCAGCATGTTGGGTTCTCCCGTACAGGAAGGCCATGAAATTGGGCACTGTTCAAGACGTGGCCACAGGGGGGTCAACTAGAGGGGAATAGTCCTCTTCCCTTGACCTCCTGGCTTGACATTTGTCAAAGAACTCAACAAGGAATGAGTGTTCATTTTTGCTGACTCCACTGGGGGTCAGTGTTTTGAGAGGTGCACTGTCAGTTTTTATAGCAAATAGCCATCACTGGGATTTTCTAAATTAAATTGTTTTATTGGTTTCAACTAGTATTAAGGCTTTCACCATCAAAGTAAGCAGAGAACTATTCAAAACAAGTATGTGTGGCCCATATCATTTGATGTGAATGATGAATGATTTGGCTGCTCGAGTGGTTAACATTTGTCTTGAGAAGGAGAAGCTTGTAAAGTATTTGAATAGGTAAAAATACGAAAGTTTAATTTCAAGGCTCCAAATACTGAATGCCTTCTAATTTGAAGTCCTGGCTATAGTTAAAAGTTCTCACAGGCATAGATGACTCATAGAATGGCAGGTCACCAACTGTAGATAGACTCTGCTATTTTTATTTATTTTAACCCAACACACCTAATGCATTGGGCCTTAAAAGCTCCCAAGAAATTACTGTAATCAAGTTGTGTATCCTACCAGTAGCGAACCAAAATGAGCAAAACCCCTTCACCTTCCCCAAACCAACCCTTCAGAGTTTTTCATGAGGCGTAAAAAAAACCCACAAAAACCCACAAAAACCACTAATGGGAGACTTCCCAACAGTTTGCCAGTTTGCTAATCAGAAATAAGACTCTACCAGTGATTTGAGTACTTAAGAAAACTACGTTTTTAGGGAAAGTGGTCCACCCACTTGGAGTGAAATATAGAAGTACACAGAGTTTACAGATAGAGCTTTGCAAAAAGACAATTGAATGCACTAAAGAGAAGTAGACACATCTAACAGAAGCAGATGAGGAGCCTCAAGAGATGCAAAATACGTGTCTATAACCATTGTCGTTTACCTTGGTGTGCAAACCAGCAAGGGTGGAGGTGTCTTTCCATGCAAGGCTGTATCACTTGCTACAACTTTCCAGCAAAAAATCTGAGTTGTTTTGTTTGGGATTTTTTTTTTCCCCAAATCTTTTTATTTCCCATGTTTGTAGATTTTTAATTATTATTTTTTAATATTTAATTTAAAGCTGCACAGCAGTAGTAAGCCATTCCATTATTGTTTTTTGATCATACCTAGGAAGTTATAATTATCCTTTTATTAGCACTGCTTGAAAGAAAAGGAAAACTTTGCACCGAAATTGGTTTTGCCAATTAATGTTAGCACTGACTTTATTGAATAGTTGTAGCTTTACTGGACTTTTACAAGAATTTTAGTTATAAAGATTTATGTGAGAGAATATCTATTTTTCAATCAGCTCAGAATTTTTAAGAT
Organism: Tringa solitaria; assembly: GCA_026413425.1. Taxonomy (NCBI): domain Eukaryota; kingdom Metazoa; phylum Chordata; class Aves; order Charadriiformes; family Scolopacidae; genus Tringa; species Tringa solitaria. Next base: position 61,853,735 of record JAOXJM010000041.1, on the reverse strand, counting down.
GCTTTCATTTGACACAAGTTTTTGGAATAAATCCAACGTTTAATGTATGGAATGACTTTTCAAATCACATAAGTAACATTCATTTTTATAATAGTAATTCAGTGAAGGCAACGAACATTTTACATTTAGTTTGAGGTTCCATTTATTAAGCATTCAAAAGTTAATTTTCTATTCACAGTTCAGTGACCATTCTGTCCTCCAGAACTGACTGGAGATCTCTAAGAAAATTTAAATTCTTTAAATGTGGACCACCTTGGTACTGCTTCTTCCAATCTTGCTTGAGACTGTTAAAAGATTGGGAATTGCAAGCAATTTTTCATTCAACCATTTTTCTTCTAGAAAAAAAAAGAGAAGCTTCGAAGTTGTTTAAATTTCAGAGTAGCACAAGACAAGACTTTTTTCCTGAAGTTTTCAGTATAGAAGTTCTTTTTCTATAAATTAACTTAAAATATAAACATTTTTTCTATTTAAATTTTCCATTAGACAAAAATCAATGATTTTTATTACTCGGGTGTATCAGAAAAAACAGACTTTTAATGAACTTAAAGACTTAGATACATTGGGGTTTTTTTCAGGCTAGTTGCTTATATGGCCCATATGTACCACCTTTACCATTATGCACAAGCTAGTTCTCTATGGCATTGTTGGACCTTTAGCACAGAAAGCTCTTCTTTTGCGTCTACCTCACTAAAATTTTGTGTGAATATTATAAAAAAGTATAGTGCTTTTAGTTTGTTTTAAAAAGATATTCCTTTAAGCTGTATTTTTCTGATGAAAAGGTAGTATTTATTTCCACTGTCATCAATATTTCTTTGTGCTTCAGTAACTAGTCCAGCAAGAATGTAATCAAAATGAACAGCTATAGTGATAAAGTGTTTCTAATGATACTGTGCAAAGGTTTTCTGTCAGTAAAATGTATTTCCTTAGTTTCTGGAAAAAACATTTGAAATCAAAGGCTGAAAGATTGTAGAGACAGACTGCTGGAATTGCTGCAGCAGAAAATGTTTAATCTTTTGGCTTCCCTGCAAATGCCAAATAAGAATATTTTTTATTTTATCTGAAATTGAATCTAAGCTGTTAGTTGAATGGAGTATTATGGTATTAATTCAGTAGCAGGGCTGAAAGTCCTTTTGGTGAATTTGGTTCATTTGAGAAGTTTTGGATTTCTTTTTATGGTGGAAGTAGAAATGTAGTTCTCATTGGAAAGCAGTTTTACTTTTATAAGCGCTGGCCAAACTTCATATTATAAAGCACAATAATTGCTCTTATGTAATAGCCAGAAAAAAAAAAGAGAGAAAAGAATAGAGTTGAGATTCCCTTTTTTCTTTTCAAGAATGTATTCTTATTTCTTTTGCTATTTTACCTGAAGGAATATAAAAGCAGAATAGTGGGTACAGCTGCAGCGCTTTCAATTTAAGCAAAGGAAGAATACAGAAATTTTACTGTATCAAAGGAATGTTTCTATTGACTTGCTTCTCAAAAAACATTTTATAAGAAGCTGATTTTCCCCTTGTTTATATCAGACAAACTCCAAAACACTTTTAAAAACAGTGAATATATAAGATTATTCCCCAAACTCCTGTCTTCCTTTTGTCTCTCCCTCATATAATGGCATCTTCTTTCTTTTGTTCCCCTCCCTCTTTTTGCTGTTATCTTTTAGGCAAGAAAAACTTACCCAAATGTCTTAGGCATAAAAAAATAATCATACCTGAAAACCAACTGCTGATTGATTTTTAATTGGTTGCCATTTGATTTTGGCTTTTTGGTGTGTAGTTCTCCTTATACTTTATGAAAAGGAGTTCCCTTGCATCTTTTGCATCCTTCCATTCAAGCATCATTATATGTCTGCATCTCTTTCTTCCCCATTCAGAAGTAGAGTCAAATCTTTACCAGGTTTGGAGAAGTTGTTTGCCATTTGTGTTTAGCAATCCATTAATACCATTTCGAGTGTGAGAGGATTTTGTTTCTGCTAGTTTATAGCCTGTTTTTATTAGAGCAAATAAATAGAAAAAAGGATCTGTTGTCTCATGTTTCCTCACACTCTTGCCAAATTTTATGAATATAGCTCAAAATATTGGTTCTGGATGTGTGTCAAAATGAAAGAAAATTTTAAGCAAATTAAGGGTTTTAATTTGTTTATGAGAGAGAGCTGCTTTCTTGCCTGACAATTTCATTATCACAAACACTAAACATTTCATAAAGATGCCTAAACTCACAGGTACTCCTTCTGAGTAAAATCCTCTTTATATGTTACTTCTAGAATACAAAAATTCCCATTCCTCACCCAAGGTAAGGTCCCGTTCGGTTCTCACATCCAGTTTCTCATGAGTTCCATTTTTATACTTACGCATATGAAATTAAAAAGCATGCCTTAGCATAACCTGCTATCTTGATTACTTTGTCCCCACACATATTTTTTGCTTCCACATTAACTAACTTGTACTGAAATAGTACAAAGGTGCCTTGCATAGAGGGAAAGGTTTAATTTTCTTCAAAGTGGAGCTACGCTTTGCCCCAATAATGAAATCTTTATGCCATGCCTAAAGCACACTAGGTAGCATGACTCCTCTATGCCTTCCTCCAAGGTTTTTTATCTAAGAGAAACATTCAGAATTATCGGTGATTATAAAATTTTCTAAGTGTCATGTTAAGTGTTTTATTTGATACCTCAAAGAAATGGGATCATTAGGGTTATCCATCTTAAATTTTTCAGGTTAAAACAGGAGAATGACAGATTTCTTTACCAAGAGGGTGGTCAAACACTGGCACAGGCTTCCTAGGGAGGTGGTCTAGCCCTATCAGTGTTTAAGAGGCATTTGGACAGTGCCCTTAATAATGTTCTTTAACTTGTGGTCAGGCAGTTGGATTAGATGATCATTGTAGATCCCTTCCAGCTGAAATTAACCAATTCTGTATTCTATCCTATTCTAAATTTCTTTTCTTCTAGTGAGACTAGGAAGCTCTTCCCTGCCTGCTTCTCTCTGGGGGTGGAAATTTTCTAGGTGTTAGTGCTTATAGCATAAACCAAGAAGTTTTATGCTCTATCATAATACCCAAGGTATTTTACTTTCTCCTAATACTGAAAGAGAGTGTGCAAAGTGTGTCACCTTTAAACTGCTTTTACTTCACTGGAGTCCTGGGCAGCCCCAGGGTTGGAAGTTCCCACGTGGTACTTTAGATAGCCTCAGAAACACCCTTGCTCATGAAAAGACCCAGCTCTGCAACTGCCTTCTCCTTAGTCTTACTTTTGCTTTCCTCCCTAAAAATGCCTCTGTCCCCTGTGAATGGCCTTGGAAAGACACGGGCTAAGTGTCTTCTGTAATAACCTGACTGGGGCAATCTGTCACTGGTCAGAATGGGACGTTTAGGGCTGCTGAGAAGGTAGCCTGCGGCTGCTGTGGGTGGGAGGACAGGAAAAGCAGGAAGGTCCATAGCTACGTTCTTGGCAGCCTAGCCAGGACTATGTTATAACAAATAATTAGAAAAACCTTCTAGTCATGAAAAAAAATAAAATGGAAGGCAACTTTCCATTTTATTTGGAAAACACTTATTTTTCTATCTTTGAAGGGTTTTGCATAGCTCACAAAGTGAAAGGAGACATCTATAAATATTAATTATTAGAAAATAATTTTCAGATTTTGCAAATAATGGTTTGTCATTGCTTTGTATGCTGATGCTTAGAAATGGCTGTCAACTGAACATTGCCGTCTTTAGAATTAATGTATCATTAGGCTTTTTGTTGAAGTGTACTTGAAAAGAACCTTTGTACATTTTCAGTCTTTTTCTCTGTTTAGGGGTATGTTTCTTTCAAAAGAAATCAGCCCTTACAATTTATTTAGGAGCTCTGTTTCTGTTCCTCCTATTTTCTTTATTTTATACTAATCTATTGTTTGTGACTGGAAACAAGATTGCACAGGAAGAAGAGGCACTGGTGCATGTCTTCCTACGTATGCTAATTTCATATTCATTATTGTTCTTTACATCTCTACCTATAAACACTATGTTATAACCTCTAAAAAAACAAGAGGATTTTTTTAAGTGAACCTCACATACCAAGTCAGTTTTGCATGTGTGTGTATATATATCTATTTCAATGTTTTACATAGGGCTTTATGAAAATATTTCTGGCAAAGATACTCAAGATTTAGAGGTGTTCAGCCCCATTATCTTCAATCAAGGTACTAATTTTTATGGCTGATGTCAGCAAGAGCTATTGGTATTCCCCCTGGCTGGGGACCTAAGCAATATAAATCCAGAAGAGTGCTATACAGTTTTGTCATAGCACCGGATCAAAGTTTGGACCCATTTTTGTTTTCATAGCAAGTTATGATAGAAAAGCCGACTTTTGTAGTCAGTTTGATGTAATGATTTGCCTATATGCTGGGATGAAGAAAAGAGCGGACTGTGGGAAATGCTTTGGAATCCTGTTAGCACCTGGTCTCGTCGCATAGCCCCTTATTAGAGATAGCTGTCATGATGAGAGCGTGCTGGCTGTGATGGCTAGTAGTTTATAGATTTGAAGTAGAGTTCTTTACGGGGCATTATGGCTGGAGCAGAATTCAGAAAAAAATCCCAACAAACCAAACAAAGCCAAACGGTCTTTAGGCTAGCAAATCCCAAGGGTTGAAGCATCCGTATTGCTGAAGTCCAAACACGGTTGATCCATCTACTCTGTATTCGAACCTCGATATGTGTGTTCATTAGGTGGTATTCTCCTCGTCAAACAATATTTTCCTGTGTCAGCATCATTTTCTTACCGATTTGTATTTTGGTTTTTTAAAATAGTTTCTAAATCCTAAAACATTAGTAGTAATTGTAAAAAGGACAATAATTGCCTATAGAGAAGCTTTCCATGGATTTAACTTAGACTCTGATTTTGTGTTGGATATAACTCTTCTGCATTTAATTACACAGAATACATACTAATATTAACAATTCTAAAGTCAGCTCTAAGTGCAAAAGTGAGGCAAGTTTTGCGGTGGTAGAGACAATATCTTTTATTAGTTAGCATAATTAGAAAAGCTAGACAAGCTTCTAAGGAGATAAGAATTTTTTGTAAATCTGAAATAAAAGCTTCAAATGTCAAACGTAAATTAAGAAATTGTTGTGAGATTAATAACCTCTATTAAACAGGGTCCGCTATCTTGTTTTTCAGATGGTCTGATTAACTGATTTTTAGATTAACTGGGGGCTTCCTGCTATTTGGCGACTCTTATTCCACTGTGGTTGGAAATAGAATTTTATGCTGTGATATTAGAAAGCTATGCACGCACATCTTTTTTATTATAAAGTTTGATGTTAATGAACATAATTTACACAGTATTGAATACCTCTTGAATGACTCTTAACTCTGAGCACATGAATAGTTCTCTAAAATAATGCATGGGGCTACGTGCTGTTAAATTGATACTATGTACATTGCACTGTAGTACTCGTTACTGTGATAAATGCGCTGAGAAATGCTGTAAGAAAAGTTAAGTTAAACTTTTTCAGGTTGCCTGTCTCCCTTTTCAGGTATGAAATCAAGCAGTTGTGGGTTAATAAAAGTTTTGACTTAAGATCTGAATGGTTTCAAAGTATGTTTCACTTTCAGAATACTTTTCATAGAATTTTATGTAACTCCAGCTGCAGTGTCTGCTGAGAGCTGTTCCTTAAACAGTACCCAGAAACTGCTTTTTGATGCATATTTGAATTTAATATCTGTGAATTGTTCTGCCAATCCTGAACTCCAGGATGTTCCCCACAGGCAATTTTTTTTTTCTTGTGTTAAATGTGATTCTTTCCCCCTCTGCCCTATAATGTTCTTCACCTTTTGTAAAAGAATGCATTCTCTGTTATTGAATATTCTAATAGATAAACAGTATAGTAGCATCAACTGTGATTATTTTTTTCCTTTAATCTTAGATAACTGTATCGCCACAGGAAAAAAAAAAGTGTATTTCCTTGTGCATTTGGCATGGTGTTACATTCTGGTCGTTTTGCTGTGCTCTCAGCTTGTTATAAACTAACTCTGATGTGACAGCAATATACTGTATAAAAATGTGTTGAATTTAGGAATAGCCAAGCAAAGAGAGGAACAAAAACTTTTATTTTTAGACTGTGCTCCAAATCCTTTCTAGAGTCAAGTGTATTTTCATGGTCTTTCTAATGTCTTCACTATCCACAGGCTTCAGACCATGAAGTTAGCCTGAACCTGCACTGTTAAATTATTTTTTGTACGATGCTAAAACCACAGAACTCTGAAAATATGTTGAGACAAAATTTGAAGTGCTTTCCTGGTCTCCTGTTGGTGTATGTATTAATAAGATGATTAAACACAATCTGTGATACTAATTATTGTGAGATCGTGCAATCTAACTGAAGAATAGATCTCTGATTAATTTCATGGTATTTGTACCCCCAAGTTACAAAAAAAAATTGTAAATTCTCCAGGTATTTTAAATTAGATAGTGAGACAATTTGTTATTTAAACATGATGTTTGATAAGAGAAACTGCACGCTTATTTTAAATTTATACTTTGCAGTGGCCATAATTTTATTTTACGTAAGGCAAAATCAGTGAAGTTAATACTCTTCAGCCTGCAGTGATTGTGGAAAACACATTTTATGAGACTTTTTCAGTCCTCCTACCTAGAATAGCTGAGCTTGTGGAAGCAACACATACTTAAAACCAGACTGACCTCTCTGTAGACCAGTGTAACTACCACCTCTAGCTTTCCAGAGGGTGCCGTAACTTCTTGCTGTACAGCTTCCTTGCTACCCAGGAAGGGTAGAATTAACTTACGTGAAGCTTATATGGCCTGTGCGAAGTGGCATGCTAGACTATTATATTTTCTAAGAAAAACCCTAAAATCTGTATCTTACTTTTAAAAGGTAATGTGCATGATAGGTTCATCAGGATGCTTCATCTGTGTTTACAACATAGTACAAAGATAAGATCAGCCTTTGGAGCTGGATTCTTGTGTGTGTTCAAGGGACAGGCGTTATCAAGACAGACCTTTTGTCACTCTGATTTCTCACACACGAGTGTGTATGTATGTGTATCCTGCAGGATACACAGTTCTGCAGCCTCTCCTTGTTGAAAATTCTTTCTT
>JAOXJM010000041.1:61834824-61845507 GCA_026413425.1 Tringa solitaria | reverse complement strand
TTCTCCAAACTAAACATGCCCAGTTCCCTCAGCCTCTCCTCGTATGACTTGTTCTGTAGACCCCTCACCAGCTTGGTGGCTCTCCTCTGGACACACTCCAGCAGAATTCTTAGACAAACAGTAATTGCGCAGTGATGAAGTCCATATTTGTCATTTGTTGGCGGTTGATATATGACCTGTGAGCAACAAAATCACATCTCGGTTTGTTTAAGCACGTGCAAACAGATGCGTGAGTACAAAAACCGAATTTTACTTTCATGGGGGCAAACTCGCAGCCGGGGTTAAGGAAAATCTTCGGTTCTTCTGGGTATCACGACTCCTTGATGATTCCGAGCTTGTTATCAACTAACTGTCTGCCTCTTGGTCAGCTTTTGTGTCTTTGTGACCTCAGACACAAAGTCACCCATTTCTGCGTCGTATCCAAAGCGTATAGGAGAGAAATGTGTGCAGCTGTGTTTCCAATTAGTGTATGCAATACTCAGGTTTGATTCTGTCACCAATGTTGACTTTACGCAACAAATATGTCAGTTACAAAGCTTGCCTTTTTAAAAACTTGGGAGTTACACTAGATTTTCACAGTGAAAAGTAAACCTATTTAACAAGCGCGTTAAAAAATCATGATCTTAGAAAGGCTTCTGAGTTTGCTTCATCCTCTAAAGGTTTAGAACAATCTAGATCTTGGTGTTGGTCCAGATGGAGCTACAGTCTATCCCAGGGAGTAGAACTATAGTGCATTTAGTTGTATTTAGCAGGAATTTCTGTTCCCTGCTTTTCCAAAGCAGTTCATACAGAACAAGAGTAGCGTTACCCCTGCTGAATGGAGGACACAGTCATCTTTGGTTCAGGAGAATGGAAGTCTTGTTTGGCTGAGGCTCCTTAGGAGAACTTGTCTGCACAGTAAGCTTTTCTAACATTATTCTTGTGTACTGTGTTTTTTAGTAACAAGGTGACTATGAAAAAAAAAAAGTCTTTTTTAATTACAGACATTGATTAGGAGAAATAAACGTTTTCATGAGATAGTTAATTGGTGTAGCTATTAGTAATGCCAGATGTTAAGGTCCCCTTAGGGCTTCAGATCCTTGATACTAATCTAGGCAGCATTTTTAAAGAAGCAGTAAAATACATGTACTTTCTCCTCAAAAACTTTTTAAGACTCAGAAATATAAGCATTTCAGATAACCTTGTGACAGAGAAAAAATATCACCATAGCAGCTGAAAAACAATCTGCCAATATACAGAGCTCTTAAATAAAAAAAAAAAAAGTTGGATTGAATTCTCTCAAGTCTTAACTTGGTTATTTATCTCCAGCGTAGGTGCTGCACACGTGGTAGTAGTTTCAGCCACCTGCCAGCGCATACACGCTGTGATCTGATGGACGTTCGTCTGGGGAATCAGTGCTAATTGTGCACGTGACCAGGTGTTGCAACTCAGTCTGTTCGGTGCACATTTTATTTAGTCAGAAAAATTGGATACTAATAGAAATAACTCAGTAAGTTACTGAAGCAAAATTGTTGCTTTTATAATAATGTAAATGGATGAACGATATCTTTGACACCATACGTAATCTCGAGAGATAAATGATTCAGAACCAGAGGATCTGAAATGTTTAGAAATTAAACTTCTAAATACTTAAATGGATCACTGATGGCACATCTCAAGAAATCATTAATAACAGTTTTGCTTGTATCCTATGTGCTAGATGCAAGCAGGAGACATGCTAGAAGCAGGTAGGAGAGGACGTAAAAATTATCCCTCTTGATATGGGAAGAAAAATATGACAAGTAACTGGAATACGCACAGTCTGCTAGTCCCTTCCTGGACACATCTTATAGTAGAAATCGGACTTTAAAATAAATTTTATTTCTTAACCAGTAATAGATAAATATAATTTTGGGCTTCCTCTTGAGAGCTGAAAAATGTCCATAATATTATCGTTCACCTAGATGCTGAAGACAGTGATTTTGTGCAAACAGAAGGTAGCATCAACAAGCTATTAAAACCTTGTAAAATGAGCCATTGAAAGCTTAAAGTTATCAGCTGACATACTCAGCTAAATTTATATTGGGAAGTATTAATAAAAATTGGAATTGTTTGAGGTCATCCTGCTGGTTGTGCATAAAGTCACAATTCCAGTAATACAAAGCAAATTACTCTGGACGAAAACTCAGTAAAAGAGAACCATGGGAGCAGCACTGAAACCCACATGAACTACAATAAAAAGGGTAGTGATGAGCAATGAAAATAAGATATCAATGTAAAATGCAAATGGCCAATAAGGCAGCTAATGTAATACCACTGGTCAATAGGGTTTAAAGGCAACAAGACAGCATTAAAAAAATCTATTAGAAATGAAATAGAGTGAACAAAATGTTGCTAGAAGAGAAAGAGCCCTTTTTTGTTACAGATTGAGATCATGAAAAGCTAAACAACGAAAGTCAAAACAGTAAATATTTCTGTATTTGGAATGAAGCAGTGCTTAATGTTTTGGGGTATACATTATGCTACCAAAAGAAGGTATTAGTTTTTGCAGTAGAGGTCTGTCCGTGTCTGCATGGTGTATCATAGTCCTGATTTGCACTGGGCAAAATCCTTACCCACCTCCCCTTGTATTATGGAAAATGAATTTTCTGCCAGCATACTTGAAAACAGCATACTTACTGAAGCACTCGGGATGGGTGGTGCCACAGGTCCTGGCTGGGATGCGGTCTGCTTTGGCTTGGTAGCATATTTACGAAGCTTTTTGAGAATGGGTGCCTTTGGGGCTTGACCTAACCTAATGGAGTAAAGTTTAGGAACTTGCTCGGTATAGTGGCTTAGACTATGTGATTTCAGTCTTTTGAAATGGTACCTTCATATTGGGAAAGACCAGATATACTGATCACCTCCCTGGCTAAGAGCTCTTCTGTGTTGGTCCCTGCACAGAGATACTTGAGTCTTATGTTCCAAGTGCCATTACCTTTCTCAGTTCCCTCTGCATGCACCTCATTTGCATTCCACGTTTTGAAGTAACATTGTTTTCTTTTCTTTTTTACTGTAGTTTTACAGAACCAAAGACGGATATTTTAAGTGTGTAGACAGCTATTTTGATGTATCATTCATTTTTAGTTTGCCCCATCTTAATGCAACTTCACAGGACCTTAAAGTAAAAAAAAATGCATTAACATATATTTCAGTATATTTCTATGGCAGGCTTAATTTTGCTTTGATTTATTTTTCAGTTTTTACTGAAAACTTTTCAAAATATAAAACTGATACTTAATAAAGACCACAGTAAAGTCTTAAGTAAATGAAATAAAATTGCTTAGTGAACCTAGAATTTAGAAGAAATTTTTCTTCTGACTGCAGGAATCAAGATAAGCAATGCACTTATGCTAGAAACTTAATTATCTTCCTGCAATGCCAAAAATTATAGCTCTTTTCCAGGATCTGTAAAACTATTAATGATTTTTAGCCTTCAGGAACGCCAATGCTACGTAAATATCAGCAATCCAGTGTCCAAACATAATAGTCTATTAAAAAATAACATTAGTGGTCTGATACCCCTCCGGTCTTACTGTAATGATCCTGCTGTGCAGAGGGCTTGTGTTGTGGGTGTAGGTCGCTGGCTCAGAGAAGGGTGCTGTGTGATGTTCTGTTTGTCTCTTGGTTTATTATTTTATGGTCTGGATGATTATCACAGATCCCTGCATGCAGAGTGAATTTCAAATCGAGAGATGCTATGGTAAAGCTGCTGCAGGGATCATGGCTACTTTCTGTGTGCTGGATGTGACAGAGTGTGGCTGTTCCTTGGAAACATATGAACAAGCTTCTGTATTTCTCCAGCGCCTCATAGTATTTTAAAGTCACTGCTGCAGTTCTTCAGCTTTTCCTTCCTTCTTGGCGAGCATTCCCAGACAGGGATCTTCACATGAGCTATTATCAGAGTATTACCTTACATGGAACATTTGAAGTGATAACAGAAAATCTGTAGAACTCAAAACCATGAACAAAAGTGGTAAGTTCTTGCTTGCAGTGGGTTTCTTGTAAGTGTTGGGACCTTGTCCGGATGCTGAAGCTGTCTGCTTCTTTGTATTCCTTGCAACGTGCCCAGCAAATTCACCACCCTGCTCGATGCAGAGCTCAGGGGTGTCTGGCTGGTGCTCTGGTCTCCTGACTTATCGATAGAAATCCAAGTTACCTAGTCAGTGTCATAAATGGCTTTCAAAAGATGGATAGTGTCAACAGTGTTTTTTATTGCTTTCCCCTCCCAACCCACAATACAATACAAGGGGCTTTGTGACTGGTTTAAGGGGATCTTTTTAAAACAAATTTAGAAGATGGCTGACACTTATCCTAGGTTGAAAACACAATGAGAGCAATATGTATGTGGTGTATAAGACGCCAAATGCAGGTTGCAGTCACGAAAATACATTTCTTTTAAAATTCTCATGCCAATCTAAATGATGTTTAATGGAATGTGGAAGAAGTATTGTATCCTCTAACCAGATAATATTAATAGGAATCATTTATAATACCTCATTAAACATCCCATCCATGACATATTTCATCCAATTTCTTGCACAAACAATGTACCAGCAAAGTAGGAACTGTCAATGATTGAGTTCTGAGCACTGCCTAATGCCACATCTGAAACAGATGTATCTTGCTTTACTCAGAAATGTGCTTAGCATACAAAGTATTCCTTCCCTGACATCAGGCAACAGTCTGGCACTGCTTTGAATTTCAGCACACAGAAGAGTTACATAGGAAGGCAAGCAAAATCGTTTGTACAGGTACTAGGGAATCTGAACAGACCTGCTTCACTCTAAGTGATAGGAAAATGCGAGAGGAGAATGAGTTGAATAACAGCAGCTATAAGTCAGAGTAAAGGAAAAGTCTCCTCAGGGGTGATATTAACATTTACAGGAGTAAGAAGAGACTTCAAAGATAGACTGGCAGAGCTCCAAGCACTAGCTCCCGTTGTCTTTCTCAAAAGCATGGGCAATGACTTGCCTTCCAAGCAAGAGAACTTGAAAAATGCGTGCATAATTGATCTTAAAAGCCATCCAGAATATATTTCCTTTCCATGTGGAAATGCAGATGTCCAAGAGTAAATGGGATAAAAGGATGTATCCAGCCTTTCACATTTAACCTGGGCACTTCTCCTTTCCAAATATTCCTCTGGGCCTTTTCTTCCTCCTCCCATCACCTCAGCAGCGATAAAACAAAGATAATAATGCCAGAACTCACTGAACCTGGAAATTTATGAACAGTAAGAAATGTTTGCTTAAACAACTCTGCGTTGGTTTCACTTGTGATTGTGTTTTCTCCTGATGAACACCCCATTATAATGTCGTATTTACCCGTGTGCTAATATCAAGACAGCTGTTTGCTGAGACTTCCTCAGATTTTGAACTCATTTTCCTAGTCCGTTCCCGACTGCACACTCATGTATTAACACTCTCATGCCTTCAGCATGCATTTGACTGAGCAGAACGACAGTGGTACTGGATTGCAAACGTAACCAGGATCTGGCACTTCACTTTTGACTTGCAGAAATTCTCAGAAAATGGGTAGAACTCAAACTGTGAAAGCTCATCACTTTCTGGAGTGTGTAAATATTCTTTTTTTTTGTAAAACATCATTCAGAATCTGTCTTGGTGGTCTACAATGTTGATTGAACAGTTTAAGTGGTCCAGAAAATGCAACCAATTTGTAATAAGAGATCTTGGGTTTCTGTCTACTCAGATTTTGCTGCAGTAGCTTGGCTCTGCGTGATGACACTTTTATTTGGTTGGGACTTTTTAAGTGCTACAATCCAACATTATCTGTACTACTATAGGCCTCAATATTTCTCTCTTTTTACCACATTGAAAGGTCTGATACTGTAGAAGACGTGCTCAAATAGACATAAATTTTGCACACACGTAAGTATTTTTCAGAAGACATTTATTGCCGTGGTCTGTGCCGTCGACTGATTCACGGTCAAAGGGAACAGGAATGTGCCTTGGGGTGATGCCTTATGGACAGTCTTGCTTTGGGAGGGTAAAAGTAACTGCTGGAGGTTAAAATCTCAGGAGAGACAAAACCAGGAGTGTATTTGCATTGCTATGGCTGCTTCATTGCACAGCCAAGGAGTTTCATTGGGGCAGAAAAATCAGTTTTTGTAGTGAACTGGTTTAGTGCTGCCATGCTGCAATCTCGGCAGTGGGGTAAGGAGCCAGCAGCAGAGGGGCAGGGCAGAAAGGTGGGAATAGAGACTTTGGAAAGTGGTGCAACTGCTTTTGCTTCAGTTTGGAAAGACAGACTTAGGTATTAAACTGTTTCATCTTCCCAGTGCAGGGTGAATTAAGCTTTACATGTACCAATAATCATCCATTTCTAAAATTGCTGGTTTAGCTTTTAATGCAATTTAAAAGGATAGCACAAGCAAAAAACATTGTGAGGAGATGATAAACAACAAAAAAACAACCAGTGGTTTTCTCTGTTTTGTTTTTGTTTGGTTGAGTTTTTTTCCCCGAAATGTGAACCATGTTGCTAAATGTATGCTCTAGTCATCTTTAACAGGTTTTACCTCTAAATATTTTATAAAGGACATTGGAAATTGCCTTCCTCCTGCACGGCACTTAGATTCTGAATTATCTTGTGATAAAATACTTATTGTGTATCTAAGCTTGAAGATTACTAATCCCAATCAGAACTAAATTCAAACATCGTCTGTTAAGATAACATTAATCATAATTTCTGAAGGCAAAATTGACAGCTTTAAGTATATGTGCCTTAAACAACAAAAAAGACATATTATATGAATGTGGGAGTAGGATTGCCATATTTCACAGTATTTCCACTTGATTTGTGGCTGGTTTTCAAACAATGAGCTAAGCCTTCCTATACCCAGACAAGAACAGTATAGGATGAGTGAAGATTTAATCCTTACTTCATTGAGCACACAATTAAATTCATGGTGACATTTATTTTTCCCTTGTAAATACTTCTTAGTGTGTGTAGACTTTGAATCAGTTTGTAATACAGGAGGTCTATAGTACGTCTTCATTCATCAGAGACTGTCTATCCAGCCAGTGATGGACATGCCAAGAAACTTAGTTTTTCTGATTTTTGAAACCATATCTTCACATATCTGCACAGAAGTAAAGGGTAATATAATGTCAGCTTACGTATTCGTTTTAAATATTAAGAGTGATTTCAATATGATTCACTGCTTTTATTCTCCTTCACCAGATTTGAATTGATTTCCTTTAATTGAGTTTAATCTTCATTCGCTTGAGAAGTTTTTCTTCCACCACCAAATAAATCACGGTGATTTCTGGTCTCAGCTTTATATACATTTTGTCTACTTTTATTATGTGTTCCTTATCATGGCAGTATTTAGACACATTTTGAAATGCATATGACCATATAAATACATATTAAAAGTCTGCACAAAGAGCTTTGAAGCCATTAGTGTCACTTTTGTAGATAAGTACTTAGGGGTTCTTAAATCCAGGGATTATTTGATGGCTTTACATGTTGAGCCATTAAATCCTCATGTGAAATGTAGTATGAAATTTTGAGTGATTATGGATTATCTTATCACAGAGTTTAGCAGCAAACTCATTTGTCTTCTTTTAAAGTAGAAGGGAACTAGTTAGTTAAGCAAACAGGAAAACTGGCTGATCCTCAGCTGTGGAAGCACACAAGAAAGTGAAGAAAGAACAAACCCCTCCAGACAATTTCTGTCATGTCTTAAAGTTCTTCTGAGAGGTTGGTCCAAAGCTTCCTTCTGAAGGAGTTAAAGCCTCTAGCACAGTTTTTGTTGCTGAGAGAAAGCCTGCGAGGCTGCGAATCCTAATGGAACTATTGTAAAAACTAGGCCATCTGCAGGAATGACTTTGCTTGTATCAAACCCTTAAAAGCACCGTGTGAGCATGTCTGCAGGGATGGGTTCCTCTGGTTTCTCCAGTCTTTTGTATTTCTTCAAATCATATTGACTAATGTATTTTTTTGTAGTTTTGAGTACCAGAGACTAGAGAAGAACTTTCCCAAGTCGTCTGTTGAAGGCAACTTAAAAATAATACCTTGCATCTTAAGCTAAAATCAGTTTAAATGGAAACTAGAAGATGGGATCTCAGTGGGTTGAACTGAATCCAAGGAGTTTGTGGACTTAACTCAGAAACAGTTTTTAAAAAATTAGAAAAGTTGATAGAGAAATTCCTGAGAACATAAATCATAAATACCTGGTATTTTTCATATTGTAGTTAATATAATGCTGTGTTAACTCTTATTTATTCCATTATTACTGGAATTCCTTTCATATGCCATTACTGTTATTTTTGTGTAGCCTGTGCAGCACTAATCAGTTCGGAAAAGCCAGAACATAAATGGCTTCTCCAGCTTTAATTGCAGATATCGTATTGCACATCCTATTGCATTTGATCAGCTCTCTTGCGGTTGGCTGCAGAAGAACCTGCAGACTCAGAGGAGCTGGATGGAAACGCTCCTGGAGGATGCTGAAGTCTGAGCCACTGCCAGCACACCTAAGCAGAAGAGCATCAAGCCTCTTAACAGAACGAACTGCAGCATCTCCTGAGCGTGGCTGTCATAGCAGAGGGCTGAAAGGCTGTTCCTCATCCGCAAGTTAGGATTACTATCTTATTTCTGACAGATCATTTTTTCTTGTTTAGACAGGGTTAAAAAAATGAGTTTTTTAAAAAAAAATTATTACACATGCTTTTTTAGGCTTAGCTAATGCTGCCTGTTAAGAAGTTTTCCTAGGTTTTTTCAGTTGCCTTTTCCAACAAAGCTCATGTAATTTTCTTGCGATGTGGGGTCACTGCTGTTTTCCCTGACTGCTGCAAAGAGGGAGAACAATTGGCTTCCCTCTCAAATATGTGGTTGCTTACATATTTGAGGACTATTACGATGTCTTTCTTCATTCTTCTCTTGACTAAACAACCCCAGTTTGTTCAATGCCTCTTCAGTGGATGTATACTAATTCCCATCCCCTCTGCTCCTTTGTAGACTGTGATCCATTTTTCCTTTCTAAAGTGAAATAGCAAATATTTCAATATATTTATCGTGTCACACTTTTTTTAACAAAAAAAAAGGATATTTTTTAAAACTTTGTTCAGAGTAGGGGCCAGCTCCTTTTCAATCCATGCTATGACAATTTTGCGTAGTCTCCACAATGAAAATTTCATATAAGATATAATCAAAAGCTTTACTAAATCAAGGCAGAGGATACGCAATATGCATCTCTCCATCCGTGAGGCCTGGTACTCTTATTTTGGAAAGAAATAGAGGTAGCGTAATCAGATTTGTCCCTGGGAAATAGATGCTGGCATCTACTTGTCTTTCTGTGTTCCTTCTAGTCAGCACTACACAACCAGCCAGCTATAGATCCTTGCCATCTGAAGAGGTTATGAAAAATAATTAACGTAAGCGAGCCTTCCGTCAGAGAATTATACTCTGTGACCGGTGTTTGTATTCACACCGTTTGTGATATTTCGAGTGGCATTTTAACTGGGATTTCCTTTTCAGTCTGTTTTGTATGACCGCACTCGTACCCTCCTCCCTCCCCCCGCTTCTTCCTGGGTGCCAGCAGCTTTCAGCATCTTGTTAGAGTTCCCCAGCACGCGTGCCAGGAAAGCTGGACAACAGGGCTAGGGCACGCCTGAATTAGTAGTGTGCAAGCTGAAAAATGTAGAGGGTGAAGTGGATGAAGCACATGGCTTGGGAACAAATTATCTAACGTATACTAGAGATTTTTTGGAGTTTATACTTTGACCAAATGTGGGTATATTTTTTCTGCGCATTTAAAAAGTAAGGCTTTTTGCAAATTCATATATCCCATTATAAAACACGTGGGCAAGATAGCTATTCAGTGAAAATGTCAGAATTCCTTTTAGCATTAGCAAATACATTTTCTTTTTCCCAGTGTTTTTGAAACAGCTAAAGCACTTTTTTTTGTTTTTAATTGAAACTTACAAAAATTAAAAAAAAAAAAAAGCCTGGGGCACTTGCCTTCTGTCAAAATGGGTGGAGTTAGACAAAATTTTATGAAACCTAAAAATGGAAATTATTGGCTGTTAAGCTATACGCGTTTTTAGGCACCAATATATTTTGTATTAATGTAATTTGTAATTAATCTCTAGTGTTGGAATATTTTGGAAAAATATATGTACTGTTGCTGCTATTTACTGCAAGCTATGAGAGGAACCAATATGTAACAATGCAAGGAAGATGAGAAGGTCTATATTAAAAGTAACATTTTCCCTTCTGGGGTGTTCAGTAGCACAGCTCTCACCCAGAGCTGTCGGTGCTTTCTGCAAGACAGGGCAGGCACACAAGTGGTGTGGGATGATCAAGCACCATCTCAGGAAACATTTTATAACCTCCAAGTTCTACTTGCTGTTACAGTAAAGCTTAGGTTTCTTGGAGGGACCTGTAAAGTCCTGCTTAGCAAAGAATATCCCATCTTATTTTCAGTGTATGAGTAGTGCATTTAAAACTTGGTTGCATTTTATTGCCTGCTGATGGTGTTGGTGAGCATCTTTCAGTTTATGTAACCACGTTCTGGCCCTAAAGTCTTGACTAAGAAAAACACTTGCACCATAGTTAGACACATGGTGGTGCAGCGAAGCACATGCTTGTTTCACTGAATTTCACTGAATTTCTGGAGTTGGAAGGGACCATAGAGATCATCTA
>JAOXJM010000041.1:61810614-61824463 GCA_026413425.1 Tringa solitaria | reverse complement strand
TAGATGATCTTAAAAGGTCCCTTCCAACCTAGGTGATTCTGTGATTCTGTATCCTGCCAAAGTACCTTCTTTGCAGACTGATATGTTGAGATTCAGACAAGAGACTTGCTAAGTGTGATGTCCTTCCTCGAGTGGCACAGATTTTGATGGGGAAAATTCCCTGGAATTTCATGGCACTCCAAGCAGCAGAAACATTTAGATTACTTCTTTCTTTCTAGCACAGAGAGAGGTAATATACATCACTAAGAGTCTTAAGATT
Source organism: Tringa solitaria (assembly GCA_026413425.1). Taxonomy (NCBI): domain Eukaryota; kingdom Metazoa; phylum Chordata; class Aves; order Charadriiformes; family Scolopacidae; genus Tringa; species Tringa solitaria. The sequence goes on along the minus strand of JAOXJM010000041.1, from coordinate 61,824,204 downwards.
TATAAGAACATGCTGCAGAGTAAATTGTGCTGTCAGGCAGAGAAATAGCATGGTAAAACAGACTCTCTAATCTTCTGAGGATCTTTGACACTGTCTGCAGCAATCACAGATCTGCTGATCCTGTACAGACAGGAGGCTTTAGCACTCTTCATAGCAAACCCCATGTAGTCAATTTTTCTTGGCATTGAAACTGTAGCTATTTTGTGTTTTGGTTTTTTATTTTTTTTCCTCTGCCTTATATTTTTGCTAGAGGTGAATATTAATGGACATTTGTAATCTTCATTTATGTGAATATCCTTGATCATAACGATTTCTCAGATATTTTGGGGACTATGTTTTTTGGTTTTTTTTCTTCTGTGGTGTGTTTCCATCTAGTTCACTTGGACAGGAAGGGCAGCAGTCTCTCAGGGGTCACATATTGTTGTTGATGGAACAACTTGAGGCATTTGAACAAGAGATTAGCAAAAATTTCTGGCATTAACTTCTGAATGCATCTACTGGGTCTGGCTGGGGTGGAATTAGTTTTCTTCAGATCTTCCTGTGAGTGAGTGATTGCCATTGTATCATTGTTTTGGTTTAGTTTGGTTTCCTTCTTTCCTTCACTTATTTAAACATTAAACTATCTTTACCTCAATTGGTGAGTATTCTCACTCTTGCTCTTCCCATTCTCTCTCCCTGTCCCACTGTGGGGGGGTCAGCAAGCAGCTGCGTGGTGCTTAGCTGGTGGCCAGCCCACCCAATAAAAAATTCATTTGTCTTTGAAAATGTATTTCTAATTTTGTAAACAGTTGAAAGCTTCATGCAAAATTAAGAATTCCAATGAACCATGCAACTAGCTACTGAATGAGTGAGGGCAGTATGAGACCTTGGAAAATAAGTGCAAATATATTGGCCTTTTTTTTTTTTCTTCAATTGTATTTTTAAGGTGTGACAATCAGGGTTGCCCGGGGGCAAAGATTGACTTGCCCAGCTGCCCCCTGTCCTTCGCGAGTGGGTCTCTTGCTCCCCAGCTTTCAGGCATGCTCCATTAGTTACCCATGCTCCAGCATCTTCTGCCTGACCTGCCGCTTCGTGGGGTACAGCGTGACTGTAAGCAAAAGCAAGAGAAACAAGCTCTGTCCATCGTGGAGCTGAAATCAGTATATCAGCTCTTTTATGGCCTTGGGTTTTGCTCAGTGTTGAATTACTCAGTTTTTACAAGGACAGTGTGCGTCGAGGCCCTAGATTGAGTCAGAAGATGTATAATAATGAGTTTCTTTTCCTTTTAAACTTAGGAAAGCTACTTAATTTCCTTCCATCTCAGAAACAACTATAATAGTTGGGCTTTTTCCAAATCATTGGCCCAACTGTTTTGTTCTGACTGACTTTGAAATGTGTGGGGTTTTCCCACCATGTGCTTCTGCAATGTTTTTTTAGCAAAGGTTACCCAACAGGTAAAAGGATTAAGAACATTAATATAGTAACATAATGCCGAAGGGGAAATTAATTTTATAGCTTTGAAAGGAAAGTGTAAATATTTTACTGAATGGAATGCCCTTAGCGTCTTTATTTTAGCTTTTTTTTCTTTTGTTTTGTTTTTTTGTTTTTAACCAAAGTCACGCCTTACAATATATGGGAGCCTTTCAGGAATAGACTTATTTTAAGTTTTCATAGTGCCTATAAAACATCCTTTGTGCCAAATACTGTCAGACAGTTAGAGGCATACTTATTGCAGAGCCACAGTAGTAAAATCATATTGTCATTCTATAATCATTATTAAATACTTACTATCTGTCAAACCTGAACATTTAGAAAAAATATATCTAATATATATAATTGTAATTACTAAAGAGGAATAATGAGCATATTTATGGATAATGATAGCTACATATGGCCCTGTTGATGGGTTCAAATTTCAGTTGTCTGACAAATTCCTGAGATTTTGGGGAGAAAGAAAATGGGAGTTAAATGGGATGAACACTGCTAACATTATCATCTTGAAAGGGTAGTTGCATATTTCTGGTTGTAAATCATTATCGCATTCAGAATAGAGACAGCCAGTCATACAAACAAAATGTGCTGCAGTAGTACATGCTACTTTGAAAACTGAATGATTGTTAAGCAGTGCAGCACAATGTCAGTTGATTTAATCGTTTAAAATCTCAAACTACATTTTAGCAAGGATGCAATAAAATAGATTCAGTATTATAACTGTTAAGTCATTTTTCCACAGTCACAGTTATTAATTTCAGTGAAGAAAAATTTCATACAACTGGTTTTATGGTTTTTTGGTTCCTTTTCAATATATTAATAGAGAAATCGTATTGTGTGTTAGTGTAGTAATAAGAAATAGTTAACAGAGTCTGAAGGTCAGCAATGGATAAACAGAGGAACAAAAACATCTTTTCTTCTCAGAAAAATCTGACTTTTTGATAAACATCAAATTTAGGATATTTCGAATTTGTATTGTGGGATGTTGATGAAAGTGTAGGTGACAAATTCCTGGATTTTTTTCCCAACTGTTTATTCCTCTTTGAACTTTAAATATTTTAAACATTTTTGTTTAGTTGGAGAGCTGCTTTTTAAGTGGATGAATCACCTTGATTTTTCATAATTAGCTGTGTGTCTTTGTCGTTGCCTAATATGGCAGAGCTTATATTCTTTTTCTTTTGGCTTTTTCAGGTATGAATACGAGCAAGAGTGAGACAGTGAAAGAGCATCCATTAAAACCCTCTAGAAGATCTATGCCATGCCTAGCCCAGAGCCAAACACATCCTCAGAGTCTGAGCAAGCATTCGTCTTTTCTGCAGCCAAATCGTGTGCAGCCACAGCCCCAGCCTCTAAGTGCAGGGACATCTACAGCTACGGTGGATGTGGTGTCAGAACGAGGTAGGAAGTTTTTCCCTTCCAGGAGCTTGCTCCAACACTGGGAATGGAAGGGATCTATGGGAACATCGTTTGAAGTCCTGTGGTGTCTTAGATATGATTTTTTAGCATCTTTCATTAAATTATAGGGACATCTGATAAGCTTTGCTTTGTTTAGATGTCTACAATTTATTGGAGAGAAGTTTTTGCACAAAACAACTAGAAGAACTAAGATACTGAGTTCTTGAGTGAATCTCCATAATGTTTGAAGTGAGACTTAAAGTAATTTTTCTTTTATTTTTCTGAATTACCAGATTATTTCCCTCTCACTGCAAACAAGACAAGAAAGTGCTCCTGTATGCTGGGGAAGAGCATGAAGGTTTCTGTAGTTTGTCTTAAGAGAGAGAGAAAAAATAAATACTAGGCATTCAGCAAGAAGTGTCTTTAAGCATGGACATGTAGGAGTAGTTGTGTTCATTTGTGAACAGCAGAATGAGGGTAAAGCAGTATAGAGAGAATCAGAAACAGGGGAGAACATCCCTATGAATTTTGGCTTGTGTTGGAAAAAAGAACTACTTTTATGTTAGGATTTCTATTTTAACAGACAAACATGCCTTAACAAAGAGACAAGTCTTGTTGGAGATCCCAGGTGTGTGCCACCTGTTGCCAGTTATTGCTGTACACTGTTGCCAACTGTGTGTGAACCTTTATAGAATAAATTAAATTGGCTGGCTTCTTCTACTAAATTTTGATAAGTCCTTCCTTAACCTTGATAGAAACTAATTATTACTTTTATTTAACGGAGTTGTACTCTCAGAAATCGAGTGAAAGTCTTCACTAAAGTGATTTTGTTCTTTTTTCCATCAATGGAAAATGCTCTTCAAAATTTTAGCCTAAAGTTTTTCATTTGAGTCACTGACAGCTTTAGAAAAATGTGTCCTTTACTCACAAAATACATGTGAATGCTGATATGGATATTGCATTTATTCCAGCTAAAGTGATGGAGACTTTGGAAAACAACTTGCTTAAGCTATCTAATACAGAATACAGCGATCCATTTTTGGGTAAGTTTGTCTGAACTGAAATAATAATAAATTAATGATTCTTCTGTTACACTTGCAGTATTTAAGTGTGGAAAGGCCATACTTACCCTGAACTGCCAAGTTCTTTGAAAGGGGAGACTAAATGTCACTAAATAAATACGCCCTATCATAAATTTCGTGATACTTTCTCACCTCTTAGACTAACAGTAAATAGGGACTAAAGACAGAGAAGTGTTTTTTTTCATACATTCAGTGTAACTTCTCCCCTTAACAATCTTTTGTAATGCAATCACTTGGAAGGATGTATTCGAAATTCTTTTGAAATAGTTATTATTATTGAGTTGTTATTCCAGTATGGTCATGTTATTCAGTACTGTCATGACTGCAGTTGTTATTTAGTTGTTTTTGCTTTAGATATTCATGTATATTTGCTTTAGGCATTGAAGTATAAAAGGTGTTCCAATTTGGCAAAAAAAGCAGTAGAAAAATAGCTATAATTGAGGCATATTTGTACCTGCATTCATGCCGTTTTGATAATTCAATTAGGTCCAAGAAAGTAGGAGAAGAGTTCTTAGAATAATCCTATCCTTGTGACTGTAAAATGAGCCTGTGTATACACACATGTGTAGTAATTTGCCAGTTCCAAAATTAATTAATTTTGAAATTCTCTGACCTTGTATTACTCATCTAGGATTGCTGCACCTTGCACAACTACTGTGAAAGATCTTTTACTCACAGTCAATGTATTATCAGACTAGAAATTGCATCTTCATGCCAGATGAGAGAGATCTGCTTTCAGAAAGCTATTTCTGCTCTCCTCTCACATTTTACCATTGATTTTTCTCAATGCCCAAAATACATGGTAGGTACGAGGCTCTTCAAGGTCCCCTAATCAGGTAGCTGCTGGAAATATGAGTGAAATTGATACTTCCTCCAAAAAAAATATCAAAATGTTCCAAAGTCATGACACAGACCGAAAATTTGACATGAACTTTTTATAAGAAAACCATGTGTCTCATTAAGGTTCCAGTTGAAGCTACTCCATTCTCTTAGTGTAATTGGTTTTGTTGGGTAGGCAAGCATAGGTACTAGAAGATTTCACTGTTATAAGTTGCTTCAATTATTATTTTTGTTTAATATCCTGTTCTATTTTTTACTAATTGCTTACACATATACATGCTGATATTATTAAATATTTAAGTATGGCAGCAGGAATTCTTTCTTATAGTAAGTGAAGTGCTGTTTTTTAATCGTGTCACCTAGTTTTATCCTGAAAAGAAACATGGACGGCTCAGCAATTGAGGAGAAGATAGATTAAGTCTCATCAGCTCAAAATTGTATTAAACTTTGGTGTGGATGTTTTTCCCCTTTTACTACAGTGATGCTCTTTGAAGAGACAGAAAAATATTTAAATGATAGCCCTTTGATAACTTGATTCGTTAACTTGCTCTTGTTGAGTTAATCCCAGATTAGATCACTGAAAACTGTGAAGTTTTTCTGTATTTACAGAAGTGTGATTGGTTTGGATGTTCAGCTACAAGTAAGAAAGGAAACAGTATTTATAAATAAATCTCAAAAGTCATTAGTAAGTTTCCTTACATAAAGTATCAGCATTATCTGTTAGGTTCATGAAGAGAAATCAGGTACATTAAAGGTACATTTAAAAAATGGCCTTTCAGTAAGCCTTCAAAATACTGTTTGTTTGCACTTGAGGATTGCACTTATGTGGGTAAGAATTTGTCTCCAAGACTAAAATTGTTGATTTTGTCCTGAAACTGGGAAGCAAGGAAAAAAAAAAAAAGGGGGTGTGGAAGAAAAAAAGGAATGTCGCTTCTTGAACTTTGATCACCAAATAGGTGAAAATGATGCAGCACTGCTGCGTGCTTTAATCAGTACTCTGGCACTTTGATGGAGTTTGCAAAATAGACTGATTAATGGGTATCATCTCCTTAGTGAACCTTATCAAACTGCTCTCCTGAGAATGTGAAAGAATGCTGAATTAAGTGAATGTGGTGAATTTTTAATTAGGCAGCATCATGGAACTGTACTTAAAATAGGGCAAATGGCTTTTTCCTCTTCCAGAATTGTGTCCATAGACAAACTATCTTCTTTTGAGAAGGGGATTAACAGGAATCAGATAAAAGATTTCATAGGAAAGGTTCTTATTTATTGCAGTTGACTATAAATCAAGAGGCTATAGATCTATTGGACTTGTTTAGTTAGTGACACTGATGGACTTATAAAATAAGAAGATAACGTATTACACCTTTGTTGCTGGTGTAATGACGGGATGAAAGACATTATGGATTTATGTTCTTTTTCCTGTCAGTTTTAGGTGGTAAAGTAGTGTTTTTAGTTTCAGGAATCAGTAAATTCAAGCAAAATAATAGACATTGAGCTTCTGTAACTTATGATGTGAACTGTGAGGTTTCAGATGTGCTGGAGTGCTCAGGGCTTAGCTAAAGCTTCATGGAAACTCCCACCCAGTGAAGGTTATAATCAGGGCTTTTGGATCTTACCTAGGTGGAAATCACCTATTGATTGGATCTGGACATTAACTAAAGCCTTGTGTTTCTCAAAGCATGGTTGTAGAATTTGGTGTTCAGTCCAGAGCAAAATCATGTTATTGCTTCTACTTCCATGAAAAAGTGTGTTGTTTTCCCGTGTGTTTGCATTACAGAAGAGTAGAAAGTTCTGGTTTAAGTGATCTTTGTCAGTTGTTGTGACTTGAGCTCACAAAAGATAAAACTAAGATCAGAATTCCCAGTTCACCAAAGAACATTAATCCCTCCAGCTCCACTGCAGCTACTTTTAAGATTTTTATTCCTCAAATGAGTGAAAGATTCCTGCTTTTAAACTGTTCAGAAAATGTCTCCAAGAGACCAAAATGCCTGCTAACCAATATAATGTAGTTAGTAAAAAACTAATTACAGTGAATTTGTTCTCGACAAGAAGACACATTCATTTTTGTTAACTCATTTAGCTGCAAGTAGCTCATCAGATCTTGTAACCAGACACATGGGGGAATTTTCAGAATAAGGTTTTGATGAGACCATTCCAATTTGTCAAGACTTCTTCAGAAATATTTATGCAAGGTTAGAAGAGGGTAGGGTTTCTCACCACAGAGACCACCGTAGAGTGACCAGTACTCTACTGCTGAAGCTGTGGGTGAGCGAAGTGGAAGACTGAGGTTTCAGTTACTGAATCTTATGGGAAAGACCAACTCTGTAACATTGTCACAGAATGTCTTGAGGTAATGCTTGAATTTTTTCCTGAAAGATGCCTAAGGATTTTGTTCTAGTATGAAATGTGAAGACTTCAGAGCAACTCTTAGAGAGACAGTAAGAAGTATTTACTGCTTAGGTGTCTAAACTCTGATGCCAGACATGAGAGATACTTATACGAGTTGACAGAGACAGTCAGGCTAAGTCTCACTCCTGTTTTAGGTAACAACAGTATACCTATGATATAGGACTTACCTGGACTATTCTATCATGTTGATGCAATAGTCACAAATACCTAAACGATTTAGCAAAACAGGAAAAATCTTTTTCATACTTTTATAGTATTGTCAGGATCTTATAAGAGGTAAATACAAGAAAAGAATAAAAATACTTGTGTTGTATTTGTAGATACATGTAAATATGTGTTGCACAAGAACCTGGACATTAAAGTCTGAACTCATTGCTGTAACAGTATAATTCTAGTGTCATCCATTTTTTAATACATTTGAAAGATACACCAATGGCAATCAGACATTTGACATTCATTATCTCAAAGGGAATTCACCATTACACTTTTGTTTTCCCCAAGGTCTTCTGTCTGTGGATGCTAGCTTAAAAACATAGTGTATATTTGTATTCCATTCTGTTTTTACTGTGATTTGTTTTTCTTCTGAAAGACATGCTCAGTAATTACTTCGATCGTGCAAGCTGGATTAAATGACATAGCTTTAACTTCAATTACTGAATTTCTGGCTTTACTGCAGCTACCAATAATAGTTCATGGCTTTAGTTGGAGCTGTAAAAAATAAGCAGGGAATAGTTCCTAGTAGTTACACAGGAACTACGTACAGAAAGTCATATTAAAAAAAAAGTTCTAGAGGAAAACAAATTTTTATTAAATTCTATAAACATATCAGAGTTGCATCCACATTAAGGTTAACCAATGAGTGAGTTAATTCAGGAGCTGCTCCACTGATCCGGGTTAAATCTGTGTGCACGTGCATGTGTAAAGAAACAGTAATGGGTAGATTTTTAAAATAACGTTTTTCTTTTTCCTTAAAGGCCATCATATGCATATAGGGAATAAACCTTATCTTTGAATGATCACGAATTTGACTGGCCGTCTTTTCTCTGAGAAATCTAAAGTAAACAATTGTAATGAAGGTTATTTGCACTAGAATTTTATCTCTATGAACAGTTGAAAAATCCTCAGTAATTTCTGGTAAAATTATAGGAGTTTTCAGTGTGCTTTTTAGAAATCAATTGACTGAGTTTAAGAGAAGTTAACAGTTCTTCATTGTTGAACTGAAAATGAAGTAGTCTTAAATTAAGCTGAAGAGAATTTACATGATTTATAGAAGATTTTGTTTTACTTTATTTGAGTAATAAGTCCCTTTTTCTAAGACGAATCCCTTTTTTCTTGCCATAACTGAGATAAATACGTTCTTCTAATGGGTGGTACGGGTGAGAAAGAACTGTGTAAGGTGCAAAGGCTCACAAAAATAGTGAGTAATATTCCACTGGATGGTTCGATCATTTCTCAAATCGTCCTTTGGGGTTATCAAAAGGGATAGAAGGACTGTATTTGTGGCAGTATTTGGACTGTATGTGACATGTTTTTCCATTTGCTAGGTCCTTTTCTGTTGTTAAAATCACTATCATTAGTGTTACCAGGTTTTACTTCCTTTTTTTATGTTCACTTTCAAACACTGTGAGCCAGATTTACAAAAGGGTTTTCTTATTACAATACAGGTTAATGCCTTGAAAAATCCAGTTTATCACATACATAGCTAAGGCATCGAGATTTTCAGGAGTTAGGCCATATTGGAAATCCAGTTAGACTTGGAGAAAGACTTGTGAAATCTGATAGTCTGCTTGTTAACTTAAAAATCCCATTTGCTCATTCTAATGCAAATAAGCATATAAGTAGCTTTCCGCAGATCCTACCATCAGAAATGACAGAGGATCATCAGAGGATCTGCCCTCCACTGTTAGACTGAAAGATTTCAAGTAAGATGTAAAAAATGAGTAATGGATAAATAGAATCAATAGAAATTGGCATTCAGGATTTAGATGTAATGAGTACCTAATTTTAAGTTATTTGACAAATGAAACCAACACTCAATAGCAAATAAAACACCACTAATTAATTTATTCTGTTTTTTTTCAGAATTAGCTTAATTATGAGGGATTTGTGCATTGTAACTTTTCTTCCTTAGCATGACATGAAATCCTTCCTAAATAAGAACTTGATCACGAACAATGTAGTTCATAATTTTGCTGTAACCACTACCTTGTAGTCTGAATGTATCCTGAACCTATCATTACAAAGGTTATATATAAGAAACACTCTTGTTTATGTGCCATGCTGCAATGTAGTGACCTGAGAAATGAAGACCTGAACCAGAAATAACAATCCAACAAAGTAGCGTAATAACTATATGATAAAAACTTTTTTCAGTGCTCAATCCCACCTAGGCGATTCTGTTATTCTGTGATTACAGGAAAGTTTGTAAGTGAATTTTGATTAAGTGATGTTATGAAATGGACAGAATAACCTATGCAATACATACAATGTTTACATGAAAGGAGGGGCTGAAAGATCACGGAGGACGTGAGTCAAGAAAACCAGGTTCAGTTTCTGCTTCAAGAGAAACATGATGTTTCCATTGTGACTTTTAGAATAATTTTTTTCAGAAGCGTGTGGCCCTTAGGCAATGCCTGCCATAGGTAAGGACATCACATCTATTCTGACTGTTGTGAGATGGCTGAAAAGCTGCATTAGGACAGTTTCTCCTATACCTGGTGTGTGAGGGAATTGTCCAGCTCCCATATTAGAGCCGGTTCATGCCCAGAGAGCTGGGAGCGTGGATGAAGAAGCTGTGTGATCCGTTATGAGCATAGTGCTCACTGAAACTAATAAGAATTAGTCTTTAAACTTAATACTGAGGTTTGAAATACCAAAGTGCTTTAGGCATTTAATCTGCCTGTACCAATTTTGTGCACAATTTTAACTCCTCCAAAAAGCCTGGTGCCATTTTTAAAAATGAGAAAGAATCTGTATAATGGTTTCCACTGTCTGAAATCTCATGAGAAACTGTACATTAAGAAAAAAGCCTACACTTGTCTGTTATGGTAGGTTTTGATACATAAATGCATATACACTGGTAATTGAAAAACCTTTTATGTTATGTATACAATACAGTATTCCAAGTACACAGCAGAATAAAGTAAGAAGACCTATATCCATCACAGTGTGTTTATACAGGTTTTTAGGGATATTCTCCAGGTTATTTGTCATTTCTAGCACCAAAATTAGGACAAAGGGGGATTAACTTCTTAACCAATAATCTCATTCTTACTAAAGCTGTGCAAGGCCTATCCCTAAATGTATAAAGGCTCAAAGGATTGGGTCAAAAGTCATCCTCTCAAAGTTTGTGAAACAGAAACTATTAGGAATATTTTTTATATTAATTTCTATTTCCATAACTGTGCCACATTTCAATTGAAAATCATTTGCTGTCCTACACTGCAGTTATCTGAAATATGTTGGTGAATTAAATGTTAGAGAGACATTGGGGCAAGTGCTTTTTGTCCTGTAACTGTCATAAGATTATCATGCGCTCTTGGCCCTTCAGAAATATATGATAGAAAGATAGCCAAGCAGTTAAGAAGACCCAAAAATGAAGATGCAAAGTGTGGACCTAGAAGTCAATTTTTAAACTAAATGCTTCTGCATTGTTAGGTAAAAGACTCCCAGAAATGAAAGCATCTCTAGCATTTCATCCCATAAGTGCCTTTAGGGGAAATCTTACTGTCATGCATCAAGCATAGCAAAACTAGGTGTCAGGGAATGTAGATATATTTTTGTGATGTATGAAGGCTGAAGTTACTCATCATCTCATCTGGATTACAAGATAGCAAAACAAAGCAAGTACTCTGGGATGAAGAGATCTGTTATCCACTTGATGAATGCTTGAATCTGTTCTAAATCACTTTATGCTTGAGTGTGGGTCCAGCCTGACAGAACACAGTACTTAGTTATATGTTTAGGTACGCTAGTTATGATAGGTATATACCTAATTAAAAGCAACTACGTACCTAATTAAAGAGAAGTCCTTGAATTACTGAATTGAAAAGTGAAATTCCCAGTGACTTCAGTGAAATATGATTTGGTCTCTGCCTCTACATTTACAAGCTGTCACCCTTGTCTCTGATTTAATATCCTCATCTTTATTTAAACTTCAGCCTTTCTTTTCTATCTTACTTCTGCAGTGGTAGAGAAAACTAAACAGTTTAATACAGAAACCTTCCTTTTTCTGACTTGAAGTTGTTATAGCATATTAATTTTCCTTTCTGTAACAGGTCACTTGGGGCTTGCAAATTGTATGTCTATAACTTCAATGATTTTTAAAATAGTTTTTTTTTATGTAACAACAGTTGAAAAAGCTTTCAACTACTACGTAAGTTTTAATTGATATAACTAAGTGAAATACATCAGCAAGATACTATTATTGGCTATACTAATTGCTTAAAAATGCTTTATAGTTACATTATATATTTTTTTGCTCAGTTCTGCAAGCACAGTCTTTTAAATATAAATTTTTTGAAGGATCAATATTTAAATCTGTCTCTTTCTTTTAGCAGGTACTCTAAAAACTCTATATAAAGGAGTCATGCACATTCTGATTAGCAATAATAATTTGCCTGAACAGCCCTAGAAAAAAAAGTTAATCCTACTAGGAGCTCAAAAGCAAAAAAAAAAAAAAGAGGGGATAAGAATAAAGGCAGTTGTCCTTTAAATGTCCTTGTCACTTTGAGGACGTGGACGTGAGTATACAACAGTCCCATCCTCCCATTTGCAGTCCTCCCACCGAAGAAGACTTTTTTCTTTTTTACACAAATCATGCTATTTTTTTTCTCCTTTTTTTTCCCCTCTCTTTTCTTTATATCTCTTAAATTTTAGCAGAGTTTTAAAGCTTTGCAGATAACTCTAGATCTGCCATTAATGTTAATGTAGGAGGGCTGCTTTTAGCCAAGAGTCTTCCCAAAAGGACAGAAATTATTTAAGTTTTGGTTTGTTTGTGGTTTTGTGGGTTTTGTGTTTTTTTTTTTAATTTGATCTTGCAGTAAAGGAAAATTGGAAAAGTGTTTCATAAACACTTATTATGGTCCTTGCCATATTTTTACAGTGACTAAAGGTTTTTTAGACGTTTCTGGAAATTACTGTTCACTCTAGTACCTTACTAAATTACTAGCTGCAGTGTAGATTAACTCAAAGCAAAATACCCTATATCTGCTCAGCTGATATATTTCAACGTATAAAAATTAATCAGTGGCCTTTGTAGAACAGTATTTTAGTGATTAGACTTACACAGCTGAGAATCTGCACAATCTTTTTTAGCTCTGAAAAGAGGAAAAAATAATAATAATTTTAAAAAACCCACTCCAAAAATCACATTTAATTAAAAACTCATGAACACCTGGAAGTCCCCTGGCATACAGGAATGGGATTCCTGGCTCATGTCTTTCAGATGTCCCAGTAAGGCACAGGTGGGGCAGCACTTATTAACAGTGAAGAAGAGAACATGCGCTTGGGGAGGTGAGCAATGATCTGAGATCTGTTAAGGAGCCATCTTTCTGTTAATTGGTGTAAAAGCCTGAGCTTCTAGAGGAATATGAACTGGTTTTGAGGGGTTTTTTACTCTCCTATGGCTCCTTGCCTACACCCTCCCCCTCCCAAAGCAGGCTCATTGTGGTGGTTAACATTAGAGCCCATCCAAGAACTACAAGAGCAGGGAGAGCTGGCAGTTGTTCTCGACAATAACAACCAAATGAGTTGTTATAGGCCAGAGAAGGGATGATGGGAAATAAAAAATGAAGCAAACAGTAGCTTTCCCCCAGAGCAGAGGGAAAGAACTTGAGGCAGCCAAGCTTTTCTCATGACGTTTTCTGGAGCTGCAGCCAAATAAAGACTTCGTGTTTGAATTTAAAGATGGATAGTTTTAATACAAGTCAAATAGAAAGGCTGTTAGTCCATATCGTTGCTTTTGGGGTATGTTACATTAAAAACATCCTTGGGCAGTACAACTCCAACCACAACATTCAGGAATGCTATCTTGGTTTTGCTTGTGGCAATCCCAAATGGCAGTTAAAGTGCAAACCTAAATAATAGAGATTGTGGAGAAAAGGATATCAGAAAATAGTCTTCCTTTATAGAAAAATGTTATATAAAAATATCATGAAAATTTAGAAACCGCAGTTATTGAATTTAAGAAGTTTGGTCACGATGTATTGTAGTGCCCATTGGTGAAACTAGGAATGATCAAGCTCAAGTTAATTTAGGTCTTGTAAGTTTATCTTCAAGAGAATGTAATTTTGGCTTGGTGGGTGGGAAAATTACAGAAGAGAGAGTTTCTACGTTTGTTACAGTGGTGGATACCTTATTACAAAAAAAGCACCTATTCATAGAAGAATAC
>JAOXJM010000041.1:61791037-61801157 GCA_026413425.1 Tringa solitaria | reverse complement strand
ACCCTCACAGTAAAGAATTTCTTCCTAATATCTAATCTAAATCTCCTCTCTTCCAATTTAAAACCGTTACCCCTTGTCCTGTCACTTCAGTATTAAAAATGGGAAGCCGCCTCCTGTCTCCAAACATCCTCCCTTGCTGCTTCCTCCTACAGTAGCAGTGAACAGACTTCCTTTCAAAATTCTGCATGAGATCATTGAAACTTACTCATTTCTTGAAGCAAAATACGTGGAAGTGTATTTTTTGTGCTTACTCTGTAAGTCTGAATAGAACAAAAATGAAAATAAAGGTCCTTTCGAAAGAAGCTAAGATAATTCCAATTTACACTTAATATGAATCAATCTATACTTTTGGAATTAAGTAATTGAAAGGATGAGTATAATAAATTAATTTCTGGCTTATGAATTCCAAACCCCTTCAAATACAAAAAGATGATTGCTAACTTAGTTGTGTGCTTAGAAAATTTCTCATAAAGCACACCTTGGAGTATTGTTAAGCAGAGCATGATTTTTAAAACGTAAAAAATCATTACTATTTTAAAATATCGTAGTTGGTATTGTAAATATATTTATTTCCAGAAAATACTTAAAGGGAAGAGTTGAGTCATAAGCTCTGAATGTAGACACCAACCACAGAAATGGTGGCATCCTTCAGCAAGAATCGTACTGAAGATGTTAATGCAAAGTTCATGGTAACAGTATTAGGGAGAATTAGTAATCAAAATAAAGGAGGTGGTTTTCGTGAATCAGCCAACAATCACCCTATTTAATAGCATCTTATTAAATTCTAAGAATAATAATTAATTTTATTGGAAGAAAGTATCCTTTCATTCTATCCAGAGGTAAAACAGGAAAGTTATTCATGTAGATTTTGCAGTTTTAAGTAGTTACCATGCCCAACATTTTCACACATCAGACTCTATCTCTGTCAGAATTCCTGCCCTAGTTCCTCAAATGGTTTCCATGACTACTTCTGTATTATACATGATTTAGGACCCGTGAACTCATCCCTTATTGTCTGTGAAACACCTCTTAAAAGCCAAGACACAAGGAGGTACAGAAAACTGTTTTTCCTTGTCCCACCTCTGATAGCCAGTGTATTTTTCATTGTAAGCTTTATTCTCCCCCTCTTATTCCTGCATTCCAAGCAGTTTTTCCTAGTGAGCGTACAAAGTGATTTTATATACATGTGTTTATATACATATACATATAGGACGTTCCTTACTGTCCTGTTTGGGCTCTAAGACTCCATGCCAATAAACTTTATGGTGATATTTACCAAAGTTTTAAGTGTCAGAGTAGGTCAGTGAGCATGTTATTGTTTCCATGAAGCAGGAAATACATTTTGAAGTCTGTTTCCTTGTCTTTCATTCTTCCTCCAGTGTTTTCTGGTTCTACAACTTTTCCCTATGTCTTTGTCTCTAAAAAATGTTAAAATACTACTTGTGGGGTGGTGCTATTATGGAGAAATGATGCTGGGACTCAGTGATTCCATTTCCAGTATCAGCATCCCTCTTTCAATTGGTAGATTCTTCCCTTGCCACCTTGTCTTATAATTTAACTGGGAAAAAAACCTAAGACCTTTGCGTAAGTCTGTCTTTAATATGTTGCTTCATAATTGTTAAGAGTTTAGCAAAGCAATTTTTCTCTAGCACATTTAACTGTCAGAATTCACAAGCTGTCTTAGGGAGGAAATGAATGTTCTAAACATCATCGCCTTGAAATAAAATTATTTTAGGGAGAGAAATTTAGCAAATTTGGGGTGCAAATTGTAAAAGAAGAATGCTGAGGCCCAGCTGTGCGCATCCATCTATCTTTTGGATCCCTGATACTAGTCTGTTAGTATATTTACTGTCCATTACACAATTTTACAAATCTAAACCCAAATTACAACATCCACACGGAACAAAGATGAACTTCACTGTGGAGGCAAAATAAACATATCATGCTGTGGGTGCTTAATTCTTGTGCATAGTATCAGTTGGCACTTACGTAAGTGAGCGCTCCTGTTGTTGGTTATGGCTGAGATTTGATGTTCTCTGTATGTTCATATAAACATGAAGCTTCCTTATTATTATCTATAAATCACACATCCACAAGCAAATAAATAATGGTTTTGAATTTATAAAATTAGTATGCCTATAGAGATTTTGTCAGCCTTTAAACACTTGTGGTTTTGTTAGCCTGGGAGGCTTGTCAGTGGTTGAGTGGAAGTGAAATGAATGGTTGCAGCAGATACATTGTATCTACATTTGGTTCTATTTAACTTCCCAGTAGTAGTACATACTATTCATTAACTTGAACTCTTCGCTGGTATAAAGTGTGGGGGGGTGGAAGTATACTGGTATATTATGTTACAGTGTATTTTTCCACTAATTTTCAGTAAGTTTCAAATTTTTCTAGTGGTTTTGCTACTAACAAAACCCTATAAAACTGAAGCCTACTGTAAGGTGTGATTTACTCTTACATGGACCTAAAATTTGGTTACTGTTTTGGGAATGGTTCCAACTCATTCTTCTGGAATATTTCTTTCTATGTATGGCGTGAAAAATTGGCAAAAGTTTCATCTCCAGAGCAGAACAGTAGACTTAAAGCAGTGGCGTTGAAATAATTACGATTTCTGCACTGTTTTAATTAATTGGGGAGAGAAGAGCCTGTAAAACAGGTGCCCCCGCTTTGTAAAGTAGGCATTGCTTATTAATTAGAATATGAAAAATAGTTTCTTGAAGAAGCCTTCCATGTTGGCTAAATCTAAGGAAATTCTTCTTCTTGTACCAGATTTGAATAGAAATATTTATATATAATATATACTTTGTAATTTTCCTAAGTATTTGCAGTATACTTTTGTTTCACTGTTTTGCTTGAGCAAAAGTTTCTTATTCTAGGTAAATTGATCAACTTTTGTCATTTGAATGGGTAATGTCAGTATTTTGAATTTTACATTGTTTCAGACTTCAAAACAGGGTGTTATTAAGCATGTTATTTGTTATAATAATACTGTTGAGTGAAGAAGCGCTTCACAGCCTCGGTACACAAATTGATAAGATTTAAAGTTCTTGTATTTAAACTTGGGAAGAGCAAGGTGAAGTTAAAACTTGGTTTTGCAAGCTGAACTATGTATAGCAATACACTAAAAGAAATTTCTCAAATCCAACTTCAGTAAGTTTTGATGTGTATAATTGTAGGAAAGACGATAGGTGGATACTGTTTCAGAATATGTGGTAAACTAAGAGGGTAGAGAGGGTGAAGAAGATTAGAGAGAAAAACAAACATTGATCAGTCCTTTTTATAGACGTTTTTCTGGTGAAACAGGAAATCTTAAAAAGAGTAGAGGAGAGTAAAGGCTTTGCAGAAAATATTTTTTGTCTGGTGCTTTTCACCTTGACTGTCTTGAGAAAAAGGTGAAAGAATGAATCAGAGATTTATTGGTCCAAAACAGCAGATAAATAATAAATATGCTTCGCCTGAATGCCCAATGTACTAACAGACTGATTCACTGTGCTGGGTGTAGATAGAGGCCAATATACCTTGACTCATACCTTTAGTTGAAATTACTGCTCCCTGTTCTCTATACACATTATGGAGCTCTTTCAGATCAACTGAAGAAACACCTAAATTACCAGATAAATTCTTCTACTGGCACAGGTATTCCTGCTAATGTAGGTAGGCAACATTGCTTGAGAATTGCACTAAAGAGAAGCTAGTGGTGCCAGTACCATTAAAGTGAATCAGTCCTGAAATAGATAGAATATAGATTGGGTTCACCGCACGACTGTGGTAAGTGGCTTCACTATTGCACGTCTCAGCCTGTGGTGGTAGGACTCTGAAAGTTGTCTGAGATGAACAGATGGAAAATTTCTCTCCACTATCGGTGCAGCTTGTTATTTATTGAGCATTGCCCCCGAAGAATTCTATTTCGTGCAGATGAATCTGAGGGCATATTTACATACTGTTGTTAATCTGAGAAAGAAAATATGTTTTTCCAAGACTGAAGAAAATCAGATGTTTTAGAAATGAGGAAAGAAAGGCTATAAATAATAATCCAAAGAAAGGTAGAAGTGTGTCACAAAAAGGTAGATTTAATTTGCAGAATATCTGTACAGAAGTTGCATGAGCAGAAATTGTATAAATTCCAGATCTCCCCTTTGGGGGAATTTTGGCCAGGCTTTTTCTATCTGATTTTGTCTGCTTTGTGGGCCACAAAAGCAACTCTAGTCTGCTTTTGTGAAATATTGTGCTGGAATTCTTCATTGTTGCTTGTGTCTTAAACCTGAAAAACATTTGGGTATTCAAGGAGTTGCATTTTCAAACTTGCACTTTCAAAGCTTTATTCTACTACATCATCTTCAGAGCTGTGTATCTTGTATCTTTACATCATTACATCTATGACATTTAATAGAAGAATAAAAATTAATGTTTTTACTACTATCCCCATTCAGAATTCTTAGAAAGGGTGACAGACGCTATATTGAGTGCACTAATAATCTTGCTTAACAGTCTTGACTACCTTAATTTGGACTTCAGATACTATTTATCTGAATATCTTGAGATAAATAGAAGTATGTGTAAAAAATAGACTAATAGCGTATAGGGTATGCTATTCTTCAACAAATGTTTGACCAATATATCAATAAATATTTTTTTTCCTGTTATATTTAACTTAATTTCTTATGGAAGTAAAAAAGGAAAATCTGAAGTCAAAAGCCAAGCAAAAGGAAAGGACTTTTCCTGTTCTCAACAAATTTGTGAAATGATTTAGGATTGGCAAATTAGTCTTCTTACCAATTTCTCCTAATTATTTTCCAGTTTCCATATTGCTTCGGTTGGTTACATTGGACATTTTGTCTTCTCTGCCTTTGTTCCTCTTTTCTCTAGATTTAGTATTTTGGGTTTGTTGGGATTTTTTTTTTGGTTTTAGAGTTTTTTTGCGCAAAGGAGATCTGTATAATAACCCCTACCATTATGTGATTCTGTGATCTTAAAATAGCATTTCCCCTCAGTTAGGCTAAGGGCAGGTATTCAGAAGTTTCTGAGTCCCACAATATCTGTTATTTTGTGATGGAGGAAAGGCACCAGTGCCCTGGGCATACAGGAGGAGACAAGCGTGGCAGTGATCAGCCAGCATCATACCCCAAAAGCCCCAGTACCTGATCTCTGCATTGAGCTGAGTGGAACAAAGTTGAGATTTCTAACACCCTTTTTGTATTTACAGACGTGTTAATATTGTAAGCAGGTGTGTACCTTGGAGCAGGTAACATAATGCTATTATGGTTAATTTTGATTGGCATCTGGAAAAGACGGAGGATGACATCACCATCTGCTGAGGGGAAAAATAAGCTTAATTGTACTTAAATTGAAGCTTAATGTACTTAAATAATGTTCCCAGATGTGTGATGATGTGCTCCTTTATAACACTAGTTGGTCTGAGAATGACTGTTCCTTGGGTTTTGCTTTTGGAGTTAAAAAAGCAGAGAAAAAGGAAGTATCTTGTTAGAAAACTAGTTTTTGCAGACTGAGGAGTTCTCAGAAGTGCTAAGTAGTTAGAACGATGGCAGTGAGGTATGTGGGAGTAAGAAAAATCTTTCACATACAAACAAGTAAGCTGGTATCCTGTATTAATGCTGATGATATCATGGACTAACACCTGGTTCTGTTTATCAATAGAGAGCATAATTATTGGATATAAGTCTGAGTATTCTAAATTTCAGATGAAATAATCCAAATTTCTAAGACTAGCATCCTGTTGGTTAAAAGATGCAGCATTCGTGGACTTTTAGTCTCATATATATAGGTGTAATGTATCTTACTGCAAACTAATGTACTTGTTCTGGACAGTTTATGTTAAAATGAGTGCTGCATTCTCCAGAAGATGGTGACAGTTTCTCGGTTTACCTTTTCAGATTTCAAAGTCTTCATAGTCTGACACCAGTTGATATAGTCACTGTCTGTTCTGAATCATGCAAAACATGGAATGCAAAATTAGCTTGCAGCAGCAGGATGTAAAGCAGGGTTTTCCATATCAAGGTCAGAGAATCCCTTCTGTTTGCAAGCACAGTGGGAAGGAACTAGACAAGATTTAAACATTGCTAATGTAGCATTGAAAAAGCAGTTCAGCTAGAATATCCAGGAGAACATTCCAAACAATAGCATTTCTTTTTTAATTTTTTAGATTTATTTATCTGTTGGAGAAAATTCAAGTACAAAATTTGCCCAGGCACAAAGCTGGGAAACTTATTTACTTGCCTTAAATTTTTTTTTAATTTCTACTGGAAAGTAAGGATTGATAGAAGTTCATATCGGTATACGTAACACAATAATTTTAAGTTTTTTGCACAGCTGAAAGAAGTAGCTAGAATATGGGTTTTGTGGAGCTATTTTATTTTGGTTTGTTCTAATTAATTTGAAATCCTGAGTATCTAGTACTTATGAACTGCCTGTTCTTGTGTCTTCTTTACATATTCATCCTGCAGATATGTGGACGTCTCCATGCTTTAGGAAATACTGTGGTACATGCAGTTCATGAGAGGACTCTTCATCTTTATGGATGCCTTATTTAGTGTATTTTTATTTTATCTTTCACAGACTGATGCCATGGCTTCATCAGGACTCTTCTTCAAAGATGGTAAAAAGCGCATTGATTACATCTTGGTCTACAAAAAGTCAAGTCCACAGGTAGAAAAAAGAAGCACATTTGAGAAGAATCTGAGAGCAGAAGGGTTGATGTTAGAACGAGAGGTGAGTCTTGTAGCTTATGTGGCATAAAAAAAATATAATATTATCGTTCTTTACTTAATTTATAAAAGATTCCCGACAATCTTACAAGCCTCTCCGGCTGTTCCCACTATTTGTTTAATACTATTAAATTACTAATAACCATTGTTCGATAATGTGTGTTCAGCATGTTTTGGGATTCATGCTTGTACGCACACACGTGTACCCTACACAGCTGTAGTGCAGTACAAAGGGAAAAATTCTAGCTCCTTATGTTTCCAGAACAGAAGAAGCTGCAGGAACTCATGTTGTTGCTTTAATATATAACCTCTATGTCTTTCAGCAGAATGCATGATACTAAATGTCTCTGTTTTTCCAGGGGTTAAGATGACCAGTGTCAAGTTAATCCATCCTATTAATGACAGTATTAATATAAAAATGAAGGAAAACAGTGTTGGGTTTTTGCCGTTTTGTTAACTACTTATAAATCAGGCATATATTTAGTCTATCCTTAAGCAAGCTACTCTACTTCATGTGTCTTTCATTCTGTCTTTCATTATTCTATATTAAAGCAATGAGCATTTAAGTGTTTTGAAGTCTTTGCAAGTTCTAGCTGACAATGAAGCAAGTTGAGTATTCATAACTAACTAACCTGACAGTGGATTAAAATTTGAGCTTATGGCTTTTGAAAATTGTCACAGTCTTGTAATAAAGATATCTGGTTTTATTCTGATTTCAATAAATACCCTTATCTCAGCTGCTGTCAATTCAGAAGTATTGACACTTCAGGGGAAAAAAAGAGTTTTTATACGATTATTATTCTAGATAACAAGTGTTAAAAGTTGTCTTCCAGTAATATATTCTTATCCACATCTTTTGAGAAAAATAAAATCCTAGACATAGCATTATTGAACTGTGACATCACTTTATGGAACTCTTAGGTAGAATTTTGAACATTTTAAATTCTATTAACCCTGTAACTAAATTTTCTTCTACCAAACCTTGCATTATTCTAGTTTTTGGAGGCTTTAATCAGACTTAACTCTATCAAAATATTTACTTATAAAAACTCAAGGAATTACAACTGGTAAAAGGGTGCAGAACTAAAATTTCATGAGAAAAGATAAAGATAGGAACCTGTAATACTGAAACTCTTGGTTTATGTGCAAATAAATTAGTGATGAAAAACGTTTGTAGATCTCACGATTACTTAACCATTCCCTGGAGCTGCCATGTTGGCAGAGTGGGACCTGCAGCCTTCTCTCAGCTGTTCTTATGTCTCTAGCAGCTGAGCACTCTTCTTAAATGGGAGACACTCAGAATGGTCTTCAGACTGTTTATCTACGATGCTTCTGAGGGGATTTAAAATTAATTCATTTATTCCAGGTCAAAAAGTGCCACATAAAGCCTGACTCTACTTCTGCTGTGTTTATTAGCAAAGATCTGTCCTAACGATTGCTTTTGATAGTTACTAGTTTACTCATATTACAGGGTTTGGGGGGAAAAAAAAATAGTTTATTAATTTTCCTTTGACTAGCTCAGAGCGCTCACAGTGTTTTCCAACTTGCATGACCACTTCAGGCCTAAAAACAGAATTTGACCCTGAAGAATGCTTTTGGAAAGGTGAATGCCATAGAGGTTTGAATTATTAATATGTATTTGTTTGTTACTGCTCTTTACAGCCAGCTGTTACGAACAGTGATATCATGTTTGTTAAAATTCACTGTCCGTGGGAGACATTGTGCAAATACGCAGAAAGGATGAACATCAGGATGCCTTTCAGGTATTGTGCAAACTGTTTTAAGAAACCTATAATTTAATGCTTAATATTAAAAGTTAATTACTTACCTTAAGGCTATAGTGAAGTCTTTGCTGCGTTGTGGCCAGGCATGCTCCTATTTAATTTAGTGAGGTGATAGGGAGAAACAAATAATAGGCACTGCTCTTTTCACATTTACCTGTGATACTTGTTTTCAGACTTACCTTCCAAGTCAAATCGAACGTATGTCTTCAGAAAATACTGCTCGCACGTTGTTTTGGATGTCTTTGGCAGATGTTCAGATATTCTTCATCTGAGCTCAAGTATTCTCCATGATTCGGGGGTATTTCTTAATATTTTGGCATATTTTGAATAAAATGAGATACCTTTATTTCTTGGTCCTCTAGCTTTCCTTTGGCAGAATAATGAACTGAACTGAGTTCCTTTTCTATTTGCTAAACAGATTCTGTCACATGTTTTTGCAATAAATATTTGTTATTTATTTGTAGGACATGTTAACATCTCCTGCGCTAATAGAGAAATCTTTAAAGGAGAAAATGGCCCTTTTCGAATTGTTCAATAATGTTCTTCCAGAGAGAGAAGAGCATTTAGTGTGCTGCAAACCTCATCAGGAGTTGAAGTGGTAACTAGATGCCAAAGCTGTATGACTCACGGAAAATACCCTTACAGCACTCCTTTCTCGCTTGAGTTGCCAAGTGCTGTATCTTTCATGTCCCTGCTGATTTCAGCTATCGCAGTGGCTCCCTTGCATCAGTCCTAATCCAGAAACAGTCATCGTGAAGCATCCTTTCCTCAAAACTTGCTTCAAATACACAGATCTATACTGAGTTGCTGCATCATCCCATTAAGCCTTCAAAGTCCTTTCCATAAAATAAAATGTTTTCCTTAACAGTCATCTTCCATATGTTTGAGAATATTATTATAGTGCCATTTGAGCTTCTCTAGTTTGAATAATACTTGTCAACATTTTAAATATAGAAGTGTTTGCATATGTGTGTACACACACACACATAAACAGTCTAAATTCCAATTCAAAAATAGATCTTGCTTTTCATACTCGAGGTCACAAGTTAGGATTTAGCAATGATTTTAATTCTTCATCATTTTAATAACTTCACAGATCAGTAGTGCTCTTCAGGAAGAAAAAATAAGAGCTGACTTTTGCAATGCTACTGTGTTTGGAAGGCATTCAAAGTCGTGTTTGTTTATTATATTATTAACTGACATGTAAATATATTCTCTTTTTTTTTTTTTTTCTTTTTTTTTTTCCAAAGCATCTGATCCATCCATGTTTCTTTGTTTCTGGGCTGTTGCTTTAGCTTCCTTCTATCCCATTCAATTCAGTGCACCAAAAGGAGACCTATGCTAAATTTTGCTGCTTCACTTTGTTGGCAGTTTTGCTGTAGAATGAAACACATTTATTTGGTAAGAAAAAAGTCCAATGTCCACCTCCACCTCCATAATTGAACTATGAGAAATAGTAAACTGATAACCATTTCTTTTCTCTTTAAAAAGATCTTTATAGGAATTTAAATGAAATTTAAATCTAAAATTTGTGTGAATATTTCAAACAGGCTATTTCTTTAATTTTCTCACTTTTTAAAAAATAAATGAGAGTTTATTGTAGATCGG
>JAOXJM010000041.1:61736820-61777900 GCA_026413425.1 Tringa solitaria | reverse complement strand
TTGTACCAGTATGGTTCTACAATTAATTCTCAGAGAAAGTGGTGATTTCGGAAGCATATGTAACCAAATCTCTTCTGTCAGGCTTATGTGTTAGCTCCAGATGACATGCCCTAGAGAGGTACATAATATGAGACCTATTTATTAACAACAGTGAACTTCTCATTTAAAATTATAATGAAATACCTAAGAAATGTGTGTCTTTTCCATAGCGCCTACTAGTATATTTTTATTTCTTTGCATTTTTTAGGGAAGCCACAAAAGCAGACATCCCATCAAAACACATGGAGCTCAGAATCACAGACACCTCCTATATGAGCGTTGGGCACGGTGGGGAATGTGGTACAAATATCAACCTCTCGATTTAATCAGGTATTAGTACTTTGAAGAGTAGCTTGTTTCTGTGATACAAATTACCCGGTAACAGTGCATTAACCATACTGCTAAATTCCTTATCCTTATGCTTTCCTGTAAAACTTAGCTGTTCGGTATTCTCAGATAAGATCGGAATTCTCTAAGTTGCTTCTTTTGGATGTTCTTTTTTTGCGGGGCTATTAATTTCAAATACTTTCCTCATCTGTGATGTTGAATGGCAATAATTCGTTTTTCCTTGCTGTAAGTTTTTATTCCTGATATTGACAGTCATAATGGATCATTGTGCCCAGTTTGTTCCACTGAAGGCTGTGGAGCTAAGCATGTGCCATGGACCAGTTCTGTTCTGATCGAATAGTATCATGCATGACTGTCTTTCTGATCTCTGCTACTTCATCTCTTCTAGCAAGCGCTAGCCAATTTTTTAAGAATTAAAGCTCAGTCTTCAACTTGTGTTTTCAATCCATTGTTTTGTCTAATAATAGACAATGTAATAAGACATATTTCAATCATAAATGCTTTTTATAATGGAATACTTAGCTCATATCAACTTACTTTTTCCATTTCCGGAATTTCTTGGGGGCTGTGTGTGTATATATACATGTGTACAAATAAAATGTGCTACATTTAATAGTGTTGAAACTAGTACATCTACTTAGTCATTTCAAGGACATGAAAATTACAGGGTACTTCAGTTATATCCTTATAAAATATATGTTCTGGTAAGTCTGCAATTAGTGCCACTAGAATGTTATGCTAGCCTGAAATGAAACTTTTTGGCAAACAAGAATTTTACCATAAACTTGTAATGGTAGTTTCTCATTAAAATTATGCTACTACTGTGATGATAGATAGAGGTCATCATAAGTTTTAACTTTAAACAATGTATGTGTTTCCTTTTCATGTAGGAGATATTTTGGTGAAAAAATTGGCCTGTATTTTGCCTGGTTGGGGTGGTATACTGGAATGCTTATTCCTGCTGCCCTGGTTGGGCTCTTTGTTTTCCTTTATGGATTATTTACGATGGATTCCAGCCAAGTAAGGTAAAAACCCATTTAAAAACATAATAGCCTGTTGAAAATTAAGAATAGTCTGGTAAAACTGAGATCATTATTATACTTATAAATGCTTTATAGATATGGTAAGCATTTGAAAATAACCAAGTAAAACACTGGGTTGTTCAGTCAAATATATCCACTTTGTGTATCTGTTGAATCAAGCTGGATGCATACCATTCACAGTGAGTGCTCTTACCACTGTATCTGCAGTGGTTCCCATTCTGTATCTAAAGAAAAACAGCAAATAACCAATTCTAATGTCACAGGTACTGCAATGTATGTCATTCTAGCCAAGGCTAACGAGTGAAAAAAGTCAGATGTACTCCCTGTTTATCTCCATCTTGCCTATAACTTCCAGAGTGTAGTACAGTTGCTAAACTTAACTTTTGTGTATGCCTTTATTTTTTCTCAGTGTTAATAGTGGTAAATGTTGAGTCTAACAAAATTCTTAGCTATGTCAGTGTGAACTGCAGCTAGGAGACCCAGCTTCAGAGAGATTACAACCACATGAAATGAACCTAGTTTTCAAGTTTCCCCCTGTTGTGATTTTGCTCAGGGAGGGTTTTATGTCAGTTTAGAAATAGTGATGAGTGCTCAACTTAAGTGCTGACTGTATTTTTAGGAACCATTTCACAGGACGCACCCTTATTACAGAGTTTTCCATTAGATGTCATCAGACACAACAGTATCAGTGCTCTTACAATTGCAACTATTCCTTCAAGCAGTTTGAATGCTTAGGCTGTAATTACACTTGGAGTCTCATTTGATAGGAATTGTTGTTTCTTGGGCATTGACTAGGACTATTTTACATTTTCTTTCTGGAATTGTCTTTATCTTCTGTTTCACAGTGAGTTCTTGTATTCTGCAGTGCTGTAATTAAGGCTTTTTTAGACTTGCTGTCGTGCAATAAACTCCTGAGAGACTTTACAACTTCAAACTGCATTAAATGGAATAAATGCCAGGAAACAATGCTATCTTTAAGATATTATTCTCCGTATTAGGATTGTTTTGCATGATAAACATCTGTAAAATGAAATGGATGTAACACAGAGGATGAGCCTGTTCCTGGAGCATAGGGCTCTTGAACTGGCAACCTTGTATTCTTCACATGTACAATGGCACAGTTTCAACAAGGTGGATACAAAGGGTCATAATCTACTATTATCGGCATATAGCTTAATATTTTAGGCACTCTTTGTGGAGGAGAAAGATTTGGCATTGACAGTCTCCAAGAGAAAGAATAGAATTTCTAAGAATTTAATTTTTTCAATCTGTAAGCTATTATGTGCTTGTCACACACTTCTCCCGAGAAGAGAGACAGAGAGACACAGTCATCTTGCTTGCAGAAGGTTGCAGGTTGGAAATTGCAGGGACGCAGAGGTAGGCTGGCGTTCATGTTTTCCTGTCCCAAGTTTTTCCCCTTCACTGCTGTTGAGTAGCTTCAGACAGAACATGCAGATTTCACGTTGCTCCCAGTGGAGGCTGGTTGTGTTGGGTCCCATCCTGAGGTGTCTCAGTGTCAGGCTGTGCTACGGAGAGCACCAGGGTGTCCAGCAGGGGCTCCAGACTCTATTCCAGAAGCAAGAGCCTGAAAGTTAGGTGATCCACTGTATAACACCTAGATCCCTACAAGGGAAGTACTTATATATTTATTATAGCTAATATTAGCCAGTGTTCATTTCAAAATACTGACAGAGGGTGGGTTAACGCAGAAGTCCTAGCCCTGCATCTGTAATCTGGATGTGTTCATTCTGAGCAGGAGATCCTCTCTGCCTTTGATGGTGTGAATCTGTGCAGTCCCTCTGCTTAGCCGTGACACGATATTTCATATTAGTGCCTTGCTATGACCGAGTTAGTAAGACCTGCTGTGAGACGTGAATTCAAGAACAGAGCTTATCTAACTCAAGCTGATTGCAACTGGTCTCATAAAATGTACGTAGATGTTTTCTGCATCACCTCGTGTACTTAACTAATTCTAAGGGCCAGTGATAACAGATGCTGTTCCTTGCCATATTTGCTTACTTTAGCCTGGAAGGGGCTAGTGAGGGTTAGACAGAAACCTCCTATCTAGAGCAGACAGGAGTTATTCATTAGCAGGCAGAGAGACTACACCTCCTAAATGTTCTTATTCTTGCCATATTCTGTGACTGTGAGATTATTTATCTAATGTTTCTGCAGTCATTTAAAGAAAACTGCTAGATAAACACCCATAAGGGTTTTTAAATATATTATTTGCGTTTGAGCACTGCAGCTACCGCAGTATGCAAATGCAATGTTCAGCAGCCGTCAGGAAGAAGCAGTCAGGTACGTTATTCTGAAAAAATCTAGACACAGAAAATCCAGTGGGAATTAGGAGTTTAAAACTAGTGCCAGGCCTTTATGGCAATGTCATAATGGCCACATTGCCCCAGATACAGTATTATTCAGTGTGATACTACGTCATTTGAAACAGGTTTCATCCTATTAATGCCTAACGCTGTTAGTAATCAGTGGGAGTTAGGAAATTCTGATTTACAGTATGATACATTCTGTCAGAAAAAAAACTATTTCATCTGCCTTGTGTACCTCAAAATTTGGACTTACCAACAGATCAAATTATTTTTGCAGAAGCATACTTTCCTCAGTGATATCCCGTCACCTCTCAGGCACAGGGAGCTGCCATGAGCCCCCCTCTAGCGGCTGCAGGCAGAAAACGATCATTTTCTTCTTTTTACTCTGAGGTCCAGCACAGTTTAAGCAGAGAAAGAATGAGGAAATACACAAGCATACATTGCCATAGAGCCAAATGTTGCTTGGCATGCCAGCTATAGGTTTTTTGCAGCAATAATTTGAGGGTTATGCAGAGCGATGTTGCATTTAAAAAACCAGTTGATATTGTCTATGACTTGTACAAGTCATAAATGCCTGCTCCGTGCTTGGGGTCTGTCGTGATACTAGGTGGCTCTTTTTATTTACACATAAAAATATTATATAAATATATCTATCTCTCTGTCAGCCTATGCCAGGTACAGGGTTGTCAGTCCCTGCCCCCTGTGTAAAGATGCTCTGTGTAGTTCATCTGTAGCTGCCATGGGCAAGTTGGAAACGGTGCGTTGCTCCCTTTTGGTGGTACCCTTCCTTCTTTCCCAGGGCAAGTGCCCTCTCACTCTGCCTTTTGCCCCTTGTCATGGTCTTTCTCTCCTTCCTCAGTTACAGTTTTAGGGAAACAATATAATTTTAGCCCTGATTGAATCATTCAATGATTCAAATGTATTGTACAGGGAGGAGGAAGGTGAAATAAGAATGGAAGACAAAACCCCAGCATGCATACTCTCGTTTCAGGAGCTAGACACCATAT
Source organism: Tringa solitaria (assembly GCA_026413425.1). NCBI lineage: Eukaryota > Metazoa > Chordata > Aves > Charadriiformes > Scolopacidae > Tringa > Tringa solitaria. Next base: position 61,773,136 of record JAOXJM010000041.1, on the reverse strand, counting down.
AAGCAAATCTGTATACGTGTCTCATGTTTAGAAACAGAAGTTTCTCCATTCTATACGGTTAGGGACATTTTTCTTTTCTATCACAAAATGCAGTGTTACTGAAAGCCAGTTGGAAAGGAGGACGCTCTTTTTCTTGCATGGTTTTGGAATAAAGCTTGGTAATAGTGTGGTTGCCAGGAGCCGGCACTGAGGTCCCCAGGGGTACTAAGATTATAGTGTTGGCAACTCCTTGCAGGATTCAGTTTTGAGATGAAGGTAACCATGAGAAAAATCCAGAAAATCTCTGTTGAAGAAGCTCTATAGTAGCTTCCAGAATATTTGGATTATATTCATAGGGCTCAGACATGGAAAAACAAAAATGCTTAGCATGAATTTATATTTCTTGTTTCATGTACTTTTTATACTTTGATCCATTTGCCTTCCCTGGGCTAAACTGGGGGGAAATGTGAAGTGGTGGTCAAATGGAAGGGCTTAAATAGTCCTATAGCAGTCCCTTCATTTGGGTTCTCTTCTTTTAACAAATTATGTGCTCTATCTACCATTTATGTTTATTCTCACATTAGCTGTCAGTCTGTCACATGTTGATTAGTCTGTATAAAAATAAATCCAATATTTTTAAAGAGTTTGGTCTTGATGGGTTTATGCATGTAATTAATTAGCACTGTGCAAAGTTGTCCATTTGGTGTCAGTCAAACAGAAAGTCTGGGCATGAACACAGCATAACCTGAGGTGTCTTAGCACCTTGTGCTGTAGTCAGATTTCAGATATATAAGTGAGGACAGTAGAAAGAAGCTTATTTTCCTATGTTACAATGAAGTTTTGAGTTGTGGTAACAGTTAACATAGCACCTGTCACAAACACTTGTGTAACAAATGTTACTGCCTTTGCAGAGTAGTGCTAAAGCATGTGACCTGTCACTGTCAGTATAATTTTGTGAAACTTCATAAGTTATTAAAAACAAACCAAGATTTTTAACTCAAGATTATAAAATACAGAAAATCTAACATTTATAATGTTGAACTTAAATTCACAGTACAGTACAATTTGGCCTTATATTTGACAAGTTTGCATTATTGCCAAACCATTGTGACATATTGTTGGAATATGATTTCTTGTGCTTAATCATTTGCATGAAAATGCAAGCAAGAAAGTTCTTTGGTGTGACACACTGTAAGATTCTGTTACTCTGCAAATCTGAAATGACTGGCTGTGCTCATCCTGGTTTAAGGGTTACTTAGGACAATTTCTTTGTCAGGTCCACGTTAAGGTGTAGAGTTTCAGTGAATTGTTATTCTGACGTGTGAAATATGACCAAAGACTACAAAAGTCATATCTGGGCAACCAGAATCTTATTTCTATTTACTGTTATGTCAGATAGGATTTAATAGATGCAGTCATTTGGAAATGAGCATAATCTTCCACACAGTAGTAGAACTGTAAATTCAGCTTTTATGAGGAGGAGAGTGAAAGCACAATATTTATTAAAACAAATCAGTAGAGATTTCTTGGCATTTGTTTATACTGCTGCTTTCCTGGTATGTCACAGGATCATTTCAGGCATGTCAACATTGGTAAAGGACAGGGAAACGTGATTGCTGAGATTCTTTGGGAAGCTTACTCAATGCAGTTAAAATTTGCCTTAACATTAATTTTTGCACTTCTGTTAATTTTGTTTCGCTTTTGTCAAGATGCTTAATTAGGTACTACATTTTGAATGTGAATGGTCCCAGTGAAGGCAGTCACTTCATCTCCCTGAATCTTAGGATCTTTATGCAGTAGAATTTGGTTTGAAGATATTTTTCCCCAAAGTTAAGATATTAAAGTGGGGTTTTTTTATTAGCCCTATACCTAAGTTCTTCTGTAGGAAATAAAAATGCAAAGACTTGAAATACTACTTCTAGAAATCCCTGTGAATGGATTTTTACATGTGGCTGACTGAACTCAGTGTGTATGCAAACATCCTGTAGAACAGACCTTCCACTGATATAAACAGGATAAGTTGATTGAAATCACTGGTACCAGTGTACCAGCAGTGTTCATTCTCTTCGGTATCTTTTACACCACTTAGAAAAATATGTGGTAAAGGTGTTGGAAGGTAGTGAACTATGTTTTGTTCTTCTGTTTGTGGTATTTGGGAGAGAATGGGGTATTCACAAGTGTGGGAAGTGCAGCACAATGCCCAGAAATATTGCATAGTGCTCTAGGGCCCATAATTTTCAGGTTACTGATTTGGGATTTTCAGGTTACTGATTTTCAAGCCAAATGCTCACTTTTAATTTATTTTATTGAGCCAGTTTTTTGGTGTAGGCATGCCATTAGCAGCAAACAGCATAACTTCAGAAAATCTGAAGAATGTTAAAAGCCTTTTTATAACCTTTATTTTCCTGTCTCATACTAAAGCAAAGAGATCTGCGAGGCAAATGAAACCATCATGTGCCCTATGTGTGAACGCAATTGCACGCTACAAAAACTCAATGAAAGCTGCATATACGCCAAGGTAATTATTGTCTTATTGCTATCAAGATATCTTTTGTTTAAAGATCCACTTTCATTGTGTAATGGCTGCTCTTGTTTCAGCAAAGATTCCTGCAAAACAAGTTGTTTCTCAACCAAGGGTTTTTTTCAGCCTTTGTAATTCATGTTTCTAATAAGGGCATGCTCTGAAGTGATGATTTTTCTGAAACTTTTTTTACTTTCTGTAAGCATTTCTTTCATAAATCCTTACTGTTTTCATCAATTTATAAAGTCCCTGGATAAAAAAACTTTTCTTAGAAGGTTTTTCCTATAATTAACTTCTTAACTTATTTCCCTTGCTTACTTTGTAATTGAATTTCTGCTCCTCCTAAAGGAATTCTCTAGCATAATATGCCTGTAATGTGCTTTGCTCTGTCTGCAAAGATTTTACAAAACTTTTTTACAAAAAATATTTTGCTACAAGAATCTATCATTCAAACTTAAATAATCACAAGTACTTCTGTGTACATGCAGTGTTTTCAAGTGAGCAATATATTTTGATGTGTGGTATGTTCATAATGCTGGAAAAACAGACTTGGCATTTTTCTTGGAATTCCTTAGCCCGTAAGATAAATCTTGCTCTGAAGCCTGTATTTATAAAATGTGACTGTCTCTGGGCCATGGCATTATAACAACACTGCAGCAATGTGAAAGAGAAAATCTATGTTTGTGTTAGATTTTGAAATTTGGTATAGGCAGGACCAATGTTGAATAAAACATTTAGCATTGTGGCATCCCTTTGAATTTAGGTCCTATTATTTTAACATCCCCGGTTAATAAGAAGCAGGTTTTGTCATATTTATATTTACACTAACATCCTGTGCTTATGTCATGCAAATTTCATATTTTAATGATTGTGAAAAATTAATTGCAGCAGAAAAAATGTGCAAACACATCCATCTATACTTCCATGTATTTTCATACCAGTCTGTTCGAAACAAACTCAGATGAGAACCAGGGATGACAAGCAGAAACTACTCCTATTCCATCTTCACAGGCACCCTTTTCTGATGTTTGCAAATATTGTGGAAATCTGTGTAAGCTCCCAACTTTTCCTGCCAAGATTTTTGCTCTGAAAAAATGATCAACTTTAGATTGGAACACAGAAGACAGCTAGAAGTTGTCTCCTTTCAGGATTTGTCTGTTCTGGATCTCCCCCAAGTGAGGGAAAGTGAGACTTCTCTTTGGGAAGAAATAGGATTACTGTCTGTGCACCCAAAATGCAAAGAAAAAGAGGAAGAAAAAAAAAAGGCTCAATGAGGCTTTTTATGACTCTGAGGTTAAAAGTGTAATGTCTTCACTCACCGTGTTGTCTTTAAAGAAAAGTTCACTGCAGCTTCCCTCCTTATCCTCTTGCTAGGAAGAGTCTGGTTCCCAGCAGAGGCTGTGATCCTGCTGATTGCCACTGCGTTGCTCAGGTTGAGCAGCACGTACCCAAACACATCTCAGCCCTGCCGCTGTGTCTTCATCCAAATTAGCGAATGAAAACAATCTATAATGTTAGAAAACAACAATCTGATTTCAAATCAAATGTTCCTTCGTACTTTCTGAAGCACTGTAGTAATATAAGTAAGTGGAACTAACATATTTAAAATAAGGCATCAGATCTGCTCTCTAGGGATGGGAAAATGGCATTTCCTGCTTGTTTTCTTGTTCCTGAGATGGAACTTGTCAGTGTTTCCCTCTGCTTTTGTTGTTGTGGGAACATAACTTATTTGTCTGTCTGTACACAACCTAGGGAAGGGAAGCTATCACACACAACCGAAGAGCTGATCTGCAAGGGGAGTCTGTTCCTGATTCATTCTGGGCACTGGCACCCTTGTTCCAGAACAAGTGTTTCAGTCCTTATCCATTCAAATAGCTCATTGTACACGAGTGCATAAGCAATGACTATGGAAAAGTGAGTTCCTTTAAGTGAAGTTTAACTCCCCAAACCTGCTTCTGTCATGGGACCTGCCACATTTATATAAGGCCTCGTGCTCATATTGCACATTATTAAAACTGCTGTCAGGGTTTCTTTCATTGAGTGTCTGCCAGGTTTCCCTTTAGAGGAGCACTTCAGACAGAACAAACTAGTGCCAGAAAAATCATATACCTCAAATGTTACTTCTGCCAAGTGTTTTGTAAAGCTGGGGACAAAATACAAAAGATGCCTTTTTCCTTCTCTTTACTGCCCATTTATTTCATCCCCTCCTTCTTTATTCCATTTCCATTTAAAAATGCCACACAGAGGTGAAGTTTATAATTTAAGCAAAGGGCATGTAATATCTGAGTTCTCTTCTGAATTGCCAAATGCCCAAGTTGTCATTCTTATCCGCATTACATAGACCCTTTGACCCGTGGGTGATTAGTGTGGTGCTCTCTGGGCTGGTCCTGCACCCAGCACACCCTATCCTCAGGTTCCAGGGCTGGGTGTTGGTTCAGGGTGGATTTGAAGTGCCTGAAGTCTTTTATGATGATGACAGCATCAGACAGGTATGCTGGTGGACTAGCAGCGAGTCCTACTGTATTTTAGGCTTAGAGGCCTCTGGCCAAAACGGAGTCTCAGGCTATGCATTTAGCCCTTAAGACAGTCAAATCTTAATTCTGAGTGTGGTGCTGAATGACTACAGCCCAGACACTTTTTATAAAGACAAAGCCAGATTAGGAGCCAGATGTGTATTTTCTTTTTTTGGTAATGCTAATTTTACTGGGTTGGGGTTGTTTAATTTTTTTGTTTAGTTAATTTTGTATTTGCTTGGAAAGATGCACTGTTTACTGAGCAGAATATCCAAAATCACATCCTCACACACATCTACATTCAAAACTGAAAAAGTTCATCAGGTTTATTGCACTGCTTTTGTTTGCCTCTCATTTTTTTGATCTCATACCCGTTATGCTTGTATTTTCCTTTATGGAAGCAAAAGAAAAACAAAGTAAAAGACATATTTCTATGTACAATCAATTCCACTGTATGATTGATGGAGGGAATGTATTGGATTTATTGATATCCATTGCCAAATAGTCAATTCCCATTTCAGAACCTTAAAAAAAGAAAATAAAATCAGAACAGACATACAGATAAAATATATGTTTTTTATTTAAATTCTCAGAATGTTATAATAATTTTACTCAATAAGAAATAAAATAGAAGCAAGAAATACTGTTTCTATTAACTTTTTCTGCTTTCCTGAGCTAATTTTCTTAATTTGCGAGGCAGAAGCAATAATGCCAGCCTTCTCTTGAAGAATGAAAATCTGTCAGCAGGATGAGTTCTCCTTGCAGCAGGCAGCTCTCAAAGGAGCAGGTTAGGTCACCTGCCCCAGGCGGGCTGTCAGCCCTAGTGTCCTGTCACACCTCGTGTACAGAACATTCCTGCTGGTCAGAGTAACTTCATATGTAAGCGAAGGTCAGAGTACAACAAAACTGACTCTGGTTACCTGCCCCCTTCCTTTGGCACAAGGATGGGTTTCTTTTCATGCTAAAAGCATAAAAATTGGTCCTTAGGTCATCAAGAGCATCAACACCAATGAAAGTAAAGTCTTTGCAAGATTTCAAAACATTCTATTCTTATTTCCTCTCCAGATTTTTTTACTAAGATACACCTGTCGATGATAAGTTAGTTTGCTCTATCATCTCATAATGATTTGTGCCTTTTTTTTGCAAATTGGAATGTGAAGTCTGTGCTATGTTTACTGATGCTCAGAAACATCATAAACTACCTTTCACTAGAAGAAATGTAGGCCCATTATCCCTGGATGAATTACAGTGCTGTAAATTGGCAACTTTAAATCTGTTCAAAGTACATTGATCTTAATTTCAGCTTCCTAAATACTGTTTCATGCTGTAGCTTGAATAGAAGTAGTTCTCAATTTTTATAATATAAATTATCATGTTTTCATAAGTGAGAAATCAAAATTACCCACTCAGATGCTTGGAGTGATCAATAGGCGTGCAAAAACTAATTACTACTTGTTTTTTGTTAGTAAGTCTTGGACTTTACCGCAGAATATCTATTATGCCCCAAAATCTTATAACAAACAGTAAGATAAGGGATAAATCCAACAAAAAGGAGAGCACTTGTGAGCTGAAATTAAGTGCACAATTTAGAACTATGATTTTTATGGGGGGAGTATTTAGAATTTATTTAATGTTTGTGGGAGTTTATTGGCACTAGCCTTTCAAGAAGGATAATATGTGAACAACTGGAACTGGATGTGAACTGGAGAGGCTGAGATGTCTGGATAAAAAGGAGTACGTGCTATTCTTACATGCTGAGAAATTGCAAGATATCTTGGGAGAAGAAAATGGAATCAAAAGAGACATCAACTAAGTAATAAACAGAGGATGAAAAGTGAAAAGACAGAATTTATTTAAGCTTATAAAAACCTTAAAATATAAAATGTTGAGGTTAAATTTGACCCAGCATATGAGTAGAACTCTGGAAGAACTTTTAGCCTGTCTGGGCACGGACAGAGCAGCTCTTAGAGTCTGTGAAATAAATAGACTGGAAATGCATGAAGGGACAGTCTGGAAAACCAGAGTTCAAGTTATACTGAAAGACAGAGTGGGACAAACCTTGGTAGAAGAAACATGTAAGTAGGACTTCTTATTAGAATGCTTAACTTTTAGTTTCTGTCACCTGTTACATACTCTGTGACTGTTTGGGGCAAAAGATTAGGTGGCAATATTATTTGTTCCTGATGTATTTATTTTCTATTCAGGTTACACATTTGTTTGATAATGGAGGAACTGTCTTCTTCGCTATTTTCATGGCAATTTGGGGTAAGTACATTTTTTTTTGGTTTGTACTTTTAGTTCACCTGATTACTGGGTGTAGGGAGACTATAGTTCTTGATAATATTTAAAGAAGGATTATGATTTTGTCAAACAACCTTTTTTTTTTCCTGCTTTCATCCATTTCTGTGCTAGTAGTGGGTGAAAATAATACCTTTATCATTAATGTAATGTCTTTAGTGTCTTAAATGTCCTTAAGCCTGAATTTTATATCATGCAGACAGAAGTCTTTTTAGAGGCAAACATGTAGGTTAATTTATTGATCTGGAGTCAATGTAAAATTCATGTCTTGTAGAGAATTCTTACAATAAATCAGAATGTTTTAGTGGGATCTAATTAGACAGAAGTATAGGAGAGATTTGATGTTAAGTGCTTACAGCGATTCAACAGTTTATATTCAAATTCTGTGTCTGAATACCTCATTACTTTCATTCTGACACTGCATACACCACATCATGGGGCATGAAACGAAGCAGGGTGATACCTACAGAGGCCACTGTTGAACAGGAGTTAACAAGAACAGTCTCGCCTTTCTTAGAAGGTCAGCATGATAGTGGCATGCAAGACAGATGTAATGGTTCTAGCATGAAATGCTTGATAGAATTAGTTTTCACTGAAGCTAATAGAATTTTGCTGCTGAAAAGTAAGGAAGACTGGTAGTGGAACAAGAGATAATTAATTTTACCAATGTAAATGTTTGTCTATTAAAGCCCTGAGAAAATAACACCAGTTCACATGCAACTGTCTGAATTCAAGCCAGAGTTTTATAATTTTAAATAGAGTCAAATGGCACTCAACAGCTTTATTTTCATAATATGTATGAGTAACTGTTAAAGATTCTAGCTTAAAGTGAAGGATGAACAAATGTCACAAATTTTGGAGGCTGGCCTGGTAAAAACAAAAAAACAATATACAAACAACAGCAAAACGTCAAAGAGGTACGTAGACAATATAAGCACATACACACATGTACAGGAATCATAATTAGATTGTTAAAAATTAACATCATATAAAAATAACTGAACGGCACATTTTGATTGCTTCCCTTGGTGGTATTTCTTCATTGGTTCCTGATCCTGCTGTTACAGCCTCACAATTAGTAATAATTAGTTTCATAAATCCCTAAAATACATTGCACTTAGTTATATGGTTACCAACGTAGACAGCGGTGGTAGCTTCTTAGCATCTCTTCATCCCTATGATCAAGTTCTCCTTAGAGAAAGCTCTTTCCATTTTCAGCTGAGACCAAGGTTCAAATGTAAGGAGAAGTTTTTGCGTATGTGATTCTGCTCTATCGTAATCAGGAAAGATGGCATAATGTGTGCTAAGGAAGACGAAAGCTGAACATTACATTTTTTGTAGTTTCAAGCAGCAGAGTGGTACTCTCACCTAATGCAGTTGAACGTGTCTCAGATTTTCAGTCTGCTATGCAACCAACCCTCTGGATACAATGATAGAAATTGGTTTCTGCTTTTGATGGGAAGTGTGCTAATTTCATGATTGACCCCTGTAGGAATGGCAACACTGCACCTATGCACGCAATTCTTTAATCTTTTAAATACTTTGAAATAAATACCTGTTTTACTCATGTGCAGTGTGACTGCCATTGTTTCTCTCTGGTGCGTGTGTGCATGTAATTTACATATCCAATGAACCCTCATTACAACATTCACAATCAGTTAGTGAGATAACTCCATCCACATGATCCACAGTCTCCACATGAAACGAAACATTGTAAGTCATAGTAATGAGCGCATATCCCATGTGAGTGAGTAGTTATTTTCTCTGCACTTTATTTTCTTTATTCTCTGCCTTTATAATTATGTCTTTTTCATGTTCTTTCTTTCTAGTTAGACATGTCTGATAGTTGCAAACAGATAAACTATGCAATTATTTGCATTATACTGCCATAATTTTACTCTTTAGCTGGACAAAACCTAACCACGCTTTCTAGGTTATCTATATGCATGACAGAGATAATTCCTTTCCTTTCATGTTAAGTATTTCTTCTATCTAGCCTGTACCAAAACCTTTTCATCATTTGTATAGATCTAGCCTGCAATGCAAACAACAGATCAGTTTGACAGAGGAATAGAAACTTGTCTTCTTTTTTTCCTTTCAATTTTAACTCTGTGTCATCATAGTCAAATGTTAACTGTAGTCCCTGTTGCTTAGTAGTTCCATTCTCCCCAGAAGACTTTAACCTCTGAGTAATCCAAGTAAATCTAACTCTTTTTGTCATATTTACTGAGAAAAGTGCAAATGTAGGGTGGGGAAAATAATGCCCTGAGTCATTCATCAGATAGGAATTATATTTGGACAGAATAGTTTCACCTTAAGGTAGTTAAATGTGGGATTATTTTTTTTAATTGATGCTAAAATGTCATTGCAACCCTCATCAGATTTTACTGTTACAATGTCTACATTCTTGACCAAAGTTACAGAAGGCAGAATTTGACCTGGGTGCTATTTGTTTATGTTATTCCTAAGAAAGCAGGTATAATGACCTTCCAGGAAAACCGCAAGTTGATCATTTAATTACAAAGTGGAAGTGATGCTCTGCTACTGGGCCCTGCCTGTGGCGTATCAGTGTATCGTGTGATTTTTTCCTTGCTTTTTTTGTTTGCACGGTGATGGCTGTGGGATAAGGGCTGCCAGATCATTTTGGGAAAAATGAAAGCCTATAGATAACAAGCAAGAGTATAATCTGAAGCAAACATCACGGTGAAAGGTGGGATGGTGTCATGTCAGCCATAGGAATGCCATCAGATGGGTTCCCTGCGCTGTCTTCCTTTGCTTTATCTGCTGTGCTGGTTTTGTCATCCGAGGCACATCCAAAACTTGTATTGTATGCTCCAAGTGAGTTGTCTAAGTGGAGAACTGAAAGGATAATATAATTATTTTTTATATATTCCTCGAAAGGTTTTTATCCCCATATGATGAGTATCTCACAGATTAGTTCAGCAGTCTGTCACAGCTAAATCTAGTTAACATCTTCCTTACCTATAGGTGAGCAAAAAATGAAGGCCCTGGTTCATGATCTTCTGAGGATAGCATATGTCCTGCCAGTAACACCCGTTCAGGACTACATGGGTGGTCGACTTTCAAAGCCAGTTCTTAATCTGACGTTCTGGCAGCTTTCAGCTCTTGCATTTGATCCAGAAAAGGCGTATTGCCAGAGTTTTATTTTGGTTTTATTTTATATGAGAAAAAAGTGTGGTTAGCGTCTCGGTGTTTGTTTAAGCATTTTAAAATAAAGTCCAGGAACATGATGCAAGTGTTAGGACACTGTGTGATTACATTTGTAATACAAGTTTATACATATTCATAGAGAAGACAAAAACAGTCTTCTTTTTAAACCTCTTAAAAATGTTTTTACTCCTAAAAACAGATACAGCTTCATCCCTCATTCTGTAATTGAAGTTGGATGAGCAAGGAGTCTAGCCTTTTTTAGTTAATCAAAGTTTGGGAGAGCTTTTGAGCTATAGTTTTGAACTCTCCTGTGATTCTTTGAAGAGAGGTTCAGTGATACTAGATACAATAATTCCTGATATTTTGGAGGTTAAAAAAATAACTTGGAGACAGAGTTCAGGGAAAATTGGTTGAGCTAAAATTTAAAAATAATAAAGTACTGTCAGTTGAAAACTAGTTTGACTGGACTCGATGATATAATTCCTAATAATTCAGTAAGACCAGAGTATTTAAACAGCTCTGTGCAGAAATAAAAAAAAAAGTTCTTGTGCAAAGCACTTGTGCTGTTCCTTACCTGGGTCATTCCTTGTATCATCATAAAGCCGTCTGTGGGAAAATGACTCAGACCTTTTCTTACCACATATAAAATATCCAATCAGACCAATTAATATAGATACCAAAATGGCTCCTACAATGACACCAACTATTACTCCTCCTTTGTTGGTTTTCTCTAGGAGAGAAAGAAAGAGAGAAGAGACAGTTGAATGAGAATAAATCTGTAAGATCAAATACTTCACTCTTGCTTTATAGCAGTCCAAGGCTTTGTGGAATGAATCTTTTCACCACAGATCTGAAACACTTTGCAGACTGACTAAACCAGCCTCTCTGCAGAAACTCTCTGCCTTTGTAAAAGAAAATAGACATCTCCATCCTTGACTTCAAAGGGAATAACTGAGTTTTTAAAAAGAACAGAAGGCTAAAGGAGTTTTTATTAAAAAAAAAAAAGTCCTAGGTTTAATTACAGAATCAGCCACTATCCTTTTATTTAAAAAATAAGCAGTAATTGCTCTTTGAATGCAATTATATGTAAGCATTTAAGCCAGCAGTTAAAATTGCTGCCTCTGAATTTAAAGTGATTAAGTTTTAGTATACCAGTTCTTGAGTATGCAAGGTAAGAAATCCAATAATGCTTTCTGCACCTCTTCAGTTGGCAGAATAACTACATTCTTCCAAGTTTGATAAAACTTTGCATCAAAGTTTTCTGATTTTATTGGAACTGAAATTGCTCTCCTACCCCCTTCCATCGTATTATCTAAAAATCAGGTACATTGTAATTATTAGAACTATGATGGGAAACATGAAAATCTGATGCTCCTTCAGTTCTTAGTACAAACTGTACTCTACTGGTTATGATGGATAAGCCTTTTAGTCCCGTGTTAAAAGCTTGAAAGCTAATTAATGGCAAAAAATTACTGTGTCTTCTAATCTGCTCCTTTCTTTTACAGAAGCCCTGATTCAGAGCAGCAGGATAGAAAAGGGCCATGACAGTTTTATGCTCCATTGTTTTCCCACGCATACTCAACTTGATAATTAAATGCATAATGAGTAATTCCTTTGGAAGTATTTGTAAGAAGTCATCTTTGGTCACAAAAGTTTCTGAACTTAAAATAAGTTGACATGTTCCACATTTAAAATGTTATTTCTACTCATCTGGTTTGTAGGTCTGCTCCAGTGTGATTAGTCAATACCTGTCATTAGGTTCCCCACTCTTGGAGGTGTTAAACAAACAAGTTAGCAGCAAATAATTTTTAAAATATTTTTTATTTTGGGTGAGTGTTTGTTTTTATCTGTACTGTCACACTAATGACTAGTTCACACGTCTTACGAAGTCTCCTGTTCAATGAAAAAAAGGTCTGATTTCAATATGATGATTTTATTAAACCAGTTGGACTTTAGTGACATACTTACCCTCATTGGCATCTTTTGAACTAAATGAAGTAGTAGAATTGTTGCTAAAATGATTCTGCTGTGTTGTCAGCTGAGTGGGGTTGAAGTTTGGTGTGGGACTGTCCTTTTTTATCGTGGTTGATGTCAGAGTGATACTGGTGGGGAGCAATGAAGTAAGGTTGATTGAAGGGTTATCACTGGGGAGTGCTGCAGCCGAAGGGGCACTGTAGGTGAATGTGGAGTTACTTGGTGTCACTGTGGAGGTAGAAGCAGCTGCAGCACTTCTGGTCACTCCAGAAAAGTCACCCACTGATGTAAATGTTGCTAGAGACACTGGGATTCTGCTGAAGTTTGTGGCAGACTTATTTATTCCACCTTTCGATAGCACAGTGACATTTGAAGATAAAGTGGTGCCATCGGTGGACCTCAGGGGTGTGCTCTTTGGCTGACTGATGATCTCTGTTCTTTTAGTTACATTTTCTTTGGCACTGGCAGTTGTTGTTGCGGTGTGGCTGGTGGTAGGAGGATTTATGGCTGTAATCAATGACAGAACGAATCTGTGTGAAGCTGGTTGCACTGTAGACTGATTGTTATCTGTAACTGATATTTCATTTGCTTTTGTGCCCTCAGTATTGCATTTGTTCCATTGCAGCCTTGCAAGCAGAAAAATGAAAATTATTCCACAGGAGGGTTGCATGGTGTTGACTTCAAGTTTGTTTTGTTATGTAGAGAACCTGAAAGAAATTCGCTTTTGTCTATTATTTCATTTTGCAAAACAAAGCTACTCAATTAAGAAACAAATTAGTTGGTTAAAAACTTGGTGTTCTACTGTAAAAGTCCCTGTAGTTTACCACCTTGATGCTGAAAAGTTTATATTCCTGACTGTTAATGACTTGAAGAATGACCTAATACAATACTGATGGTCAACAAAAGCTTTTTGCACAAGAAAATTCCATGTTTCTCTAAACAAGCCTCATACTCAGAGGGGAATAATTCAAAACCGCTTTGCTATAGAATGAGGTAATGATACATACTTGGATGGCACGCTCGAGGCAATGTTTTCTGGGCAGGGAGCAACTCCAAGAGCAGACTAAAGAGTTATGCTCCATTGAGAAGAAATATAATTGTTACAATTAGCCCTGAAAGTTGATGGATAATGTTTTGTGACACTGAGCAATGACTGTCATATGAATGCTGCCAGGAGCAAATTGAAAACTGAATCAGTCCAGGGATTATGGATGATGCTGAATTTCTATGGAAACTTCTTTTCCTATAGGAAACTGGAAACTGTATATTATGCATTAATTTTTCAAATGTTAGATTGAGAAGGATGAGAAAAACTCATCTTGAAGTCACTTGATGGTAGCAGGTATGCTGTTTGGTATATCTGTGGGGTTTTGGCAAAGGGGGTGTTTTTTCTACATATAAGACAGGTTGAGATCATGCAGCTTTTAACTGCACTCGTGACAGCACAATAAAACGTATAATAAGTTACATCTTCAGCATACTTAATTAGATATCTACGTATGTGGGTACTTTACCATCTGAAGAAAGGAGATGTACACCTGGGAAAAGTAACTATTTCTTTCATATTCAGCCTTGCGCTTTTTCCTGTAGGTGTTTTGTTTGAGTTTTTTTGAGGGGAGGGGATGAGGGCTGTTACGTTCTTTCATTTGTTGGTATGGGTTTCTTTAGTTTTTTTATTTAATTGTGCATTTTCCATGGATTAGTTTATTTGTATGTAACTGTCAGAGCAATGGAAATTGCGCATACAGTAGCAGTAGATAGCAGTCAGCTATGGATAATGTTATATCAATGAGTAGATGATAATTAAATATCATGTCATTATATCTCATTTTGGCTTTATTCTTATTTATTTTGTGTTCTGTTTTTACATGTTTTCTGTGTTTAGTGGTTAGAAGGTTGTACCATTACCTGAAGTGCATGTGTATTTATAAAACACCATTTAATCTGCTTATTAACATATGGTCTACTTCTCCACATTGCTTATTTCCCAAGTTGAGGTCAGGTATATGACAGGAAGGACCTATGCTTGGAAAACACCTGTAACTTACTTAGCAAAAAATAAAAGAGAAAACTTCTCCTTCAGGATCAGTCAAACCAAGGATAACCACTCTGTCCTGTCACCCCAAACAAGCAAACCCTTTGAATTTCAATTATCAGCCTCCGTTATGTTTACAGTTTGAGTTTGTAGGTCTTCAGATGACTATGAAATGCTATGCAATCCGAATATTAGATTTTGATTTGGTAGTACCAATAATAGCTGCAAAACAGTGAAAAAAAAAAAAAAACTTGTGTATTACAAAGTTTTCAAACATGCTTTCATTTTAACGGTATTACTGTTTTAATTCAGGGTCATGTTTTTTCCTTCCACATATTGTCATGTTAGAGAGTAAACTGGATTTGGTCGTATTGCTTATTATCCCTTCGCTGTAACTAAACTAGGTAGAGAAATTACACTCATTTCCATTTAACTGTAATCTTCATTTAAGAGCAGTGTACAAAGGAGTCAATATTGTTGCTGAACAAATTTGTTGTCATTTTTTCTGATTGGCTTATTTTTGTAATCTTCTTTATGGGAGACCATAAAGAAGAAACCTTCTTGCTTTGAAGACTGTGTACTCTTAGTTCTCAGACTGTGATGAACTGCTGCCTGGAAATCCTTTGGTGTGTAATAATTAACTCTTCTTTTTCTAGTGCAACATTAATATTCATACAGTTTAGAAAACAGTTCTTTAAAATACTCATTGCCTTTTGAGCTTAATATGCAAATAGCGCTATTAGAGTAAAACAGCAGTGCTATAGATTAACCGAAACTTGCAGAAGGTCCCAAACTTTAAATTAGCTGGTGAAGTAAATGTTTAAGGAAGCTATGAACAGATTATTAGTCAAAAAAAAAAAATGCACCTCACTTTTTGATTCACTGGTATTCATGTTACTTGGCACCAGCTCAGTGGAAATCAGTGCACTAGGCATAGCCTGAAGTGTGTAGAAATGACATCGGCATGGGATTAGGCTGCAGTTCAGTTACCTAGATTATCTCTACCTTTTTTTAGCATGAAAGTGAGGTTTTTACATAGGATGGTCACTGCCATGTTTCTTCAGTGGATTTTGCACTCCGCATTTGTTTCTGTGCTGCTAGAGTCAAATTTCATCTGAGACCTATAATAGCTGGATAGAAGAAAAAAAGCCAGTTCCAATAAAAAGGGGAAGACTAAAATTTCTCCTTTGGTGCATGGCTTTATGAAGAGATGCAGTGGCCCCTGTTGGAAGAATTTACCAAGATGTGAATGTAATTTCCCATAAATATGGCCCTCTGGTGTGAACCTGACTGAGGACATGCTGATTGTGTCCATGCTGGAAAATGTGTAGCCCAGTTGCAAGAGATATGTAGAGGTGCTGAGGACTTGATACACACTTTTCACACATTTCTGGAGGGATTTATTCTGAATTTGCCACAATCCCTCTCCATTAACTAAGCACCCTGTAAGGGTTGGACTGATGTGGATTAAAATGCTAATGTAGGTGTCGCCACGTTGAGGAGACTAGTTCTTATCACACCAGCTTCTCTATTTTAATTGAAGTAAATTGAAAAAAGGCTACAAAAATCCTTGTTATTCTATTATTAATAAAGATTAAATTTGCTTTACAGCAGAAAGTGTGCAATATGAAGCTGCTGGTGTATGTGTACATTTATGAGCATGACTACACTCTGGGTGAAGCCCTGGTCCCATTCAAATCAACCTCCCCTGGGTCTATGGGCAACCATGAAGGTTGCATTGACATTGCACCTGACCTTGTGTTTTCCTTAAACTGCTCAGAGTTGCACTCAATATTTCTGCAACAGAGAATAAAAAATGCCCTAATAAATGTTTATATGGTGATTTTCGTAGAAATATATATCCAGTGGTATGTTAAGTACTAAAAAGCAGATTTTTGGCATGATAAAGTGATTGCAATGTGTATTTCCTGAATACAACCCAGCACCTGCCAGTGGTAGGTGTAATGTCTGCAAAACCTCTGCACTGTCAAGAAAGTAATAATTTCAACTTCTTATGGGTAGATAATACAATCTTTAGGATTATAAATTCAAAGGACATTATTTTGCACATCAATAAATTGAACGTTGCATTGTTTCCCTCTGATAGAGTAGTGGCTAGAAAGTACTTATTTATGTAGTAAACAGTGAGGATGATGAGCATTTATGCATCATTGAGCATTGATGCTCAATGATGATGAGCAAATTATTAATGCCAGGTCTTTGTTTCTTGTGGGCTGGAGTAACATGCTCATATTTTCAGAGCTTTCACAATTAACTATGGGTTTTAAGCCTCATAAGGCAGATTATTTTTACCTTTACAGCAATGATCCAAAAATAGATGGAACGAATATAAAGCAAGATACAAAGAACTTATAATCTAGAATTCAGAAAGAAAGAATAGCGAATTATGTCCCAGAAATGTATTGGATTTTTGCTGCTGCAGCTCTTCGCTCTAAAAGTCAGATTGCCCCCAAGGATGAGATACTTCTAAATTTAATGAGCAATGAATATTAAATTTTCAAGCTTAAATGTATTTCAATTTTTGTACTGGGAGAATAATTTGTAAGTTTTTAGTGAATTATAGAGGAATATAAATATGAATTTTATTCTATCTTTAATATTTCCCCTCTGTTGCTAACTAACGACCTGACAAGTAGAAGTGCACTGGCTGAGCTTCCTAAGTGTGTATTTCCTGTTCATTTTCAGTGTAACTAAACTCAGCAAAAGCAAGAGCAATGTAGCAATACCTTTCCTTACAGAAATTTGGTATAAAGTAGCATATGCAGAATATTTCCCTTTACCGCCACCAATCCCCCCCAGCATTTAAAATGGGCTCTGAACTGACTCTGAGAAAATCTATACTTGATAAGAGACAGAAATAGCCAATAAAGAAAAATCTGAATTGGACTGAAATCCTGTCATTGTTTATGGTACCTACTTCTGTGCTTTAATGTTTGAATTGCAAAACCTTTTTTTTTTTTTCAGTTGCTTTCTCGGGAATACGCTCTTAAGTAAAATTTGGCTACAGCAGCACTGATTGGTTTCCCAAACACTATATAAAAGATTGTTAATCAGATCAACTCATAAGCATAAAAACCACCTCAGACTTACCTTTGAGCTGTAAAAAATAACGCAAGAACCTGTTGAAATGCTGCTCTGGCCCCGAGTGCGATGAGTCTGGCGGGAAGAGGGGACCGCAGGTACTATAAAGGTGGCAGGGCGTCACCGGCCGGGAACGCGGCGTGCGGGAGGGGTGAGGTGGGGCAGCCCTGCGCTGGGAACCAGCCTGACCGACCTCACTGCTGTCACGACCTGGCTCTGTCATTACAGAGTCCGCCAAAATTGCAGTATTTATGGTAAAGTGGGTAGGCAGTACTTATTGCCTAATCCTTCGAAAGTCTTTGAACCGGTATTTCAGAAGGGCGACTGTTTTCTGTAAACTATGGAAACTGTTGTTCCATGTACTGAGCAACTATTCATTTAACAAAAGATAGGGTTTTGTTATTGCAGTTTCCTACAGTATACTTTGTGAGATGAAAACTGAAAAAGGCGTGTCTTCTACAAAATAGAGCAGCAAAAACATGCTGCTAGAAATGGGTCTGATCCTATCTCCAAATATTTTCACAGTTGTAATAATTTAGGATAATAATCTAAATTCAAATTTTCTGAATTTATCAGATGTCATTATTTTTTACTTTGGAATACATAACCAGATAGGAATCTGAATGTGACAACTCTTAATCCTTGCGTTAGGTTTTATATAAACAATACTGCATTAAAGTAAGAATGAGGAAGTCAGGTATGTCATATATAACTTTTAATATGCCAATCTAGTAAACCTGTGATTTTTTTTTTATTTTTATATATATTTATTCTAGGCTGGTATGTGAAGAGCAACTCAAAAAAGTTTCTGTATTATGTGACTGAGTGGAATGCCATGATGTTGTTATCGGTTTCCACTTTAAATTTTTAAGGAATCAAGTGCAAATACTATTTCGTAACTTATCCTTGAGATAAGTGTTGAGGATATGGCATATACAGGAGCTGTTTTTATGGGAACAGCTAGTGGTGTTTTCATGAAAATATTGCAGCAGACAAGTAGAAGGTTTTCTGTGAAATGGATCAAGTTCTACTGTTTAAATAGCCCTTTTGGGGAAGTTATTCGTGTGGCATGAGGTGGGGCGGGCTGTGAGGAGGGAGAATGGAGTATGATACTGTGGGTTTGGTTTTCTTTGGAATCTAGCATTCTGCTAAAGGAGGTTTTCTGCAGTGTGTATCAACAAGCTTCCGACTCATTGCTGTGTCTGGGTGGACATGCATCTAACAGGTTGACCGTTACATCTGAAAACAAGCACCACGAATTTGGGTCCAAATTTGGATCTTATGCAGCATTAACCAAATGACAAGTGATATCCCAGGGTCAGCTCTATACTGCACACCAGCATGCACACATTATGGTGCTGAGAAGCCACAGATATGAATATATCTATGAATAGATACATGACATTTGAAAATAGCAAGACCTTAAATATATAAGGCTGCAATTCCATTGAAGTATATCTATTACCATGGTGTGAAAGTCATACCCCTCCAGTGCTGCCCTCAGCTTCAGCATGGGGCTTGGGAAAGTGCGCTCACTCTTTCTTATTTATTAACAGTTTCATTCATCTGTTAGGAAAAGTAAAAGCTGTTTACCTGAGTGACTTAATGCTGTGTTTGTGACTCGGTTCTTGGCTGAGCGTGGCACACCTGCGGCGTGGTGGCAGGATGCTGGCGCTGAGTCCTGGCCCACTGTTCCTGGAAGGCAAAACCTCCAGAGGTGAGCCCAAGCGTGACCATATGGAGAGAAGGTGGTGCAGAGTGCCCCAGGGGTGGGAGGTGAGACACAGCTGTCATTCAGCTGTAGCCTGTATTTATTAAGCAGCAGTTTCAATTCTGAAGAGTGTGCCTTGGTAGTAGGTGTGGTACCAAATCTGTAGGACTGGTTTTATTGCTGTAAAAGAGTCTGACTGAATTAAACTGAAGAGGTAATTGAGCAGAGTATTCCGAAGGGGCCTGGCTGGCCATGCCCAAACTCTGGGGAGAGGCAGAGGAGACCATTCCCTAGCTCCTTACTGAAAATACTAATTGCCATAAATTTTTAGGGAAATAAACACACCATTCATTTTACAAAATATTTGGAAGAGATGTGCTCACATAATAGTCTCGGGGTCTTGATTTTGTCTGGGTCTTTTTCTTTCTCTGCTCTCTTTTTTCCTTCCACAGCATTGAAGAACAACCATTTATCATTTCTTCTTGACAACATCAAACTTCTGTTTACTTAGGATTGTAGCAACACACAACCAATTTTTCCTGTCTGTTTTAACCATCAAGCATCATTCTTGTCTTCTGAAAGGTTAAGAACTGTGTGAAGCACATGCCTAGAGATTTTAGTTCTTCATCAGTGCAAGTACTGGCGGTGTAGGGGCAGTAAACGTAAGGTAACTTAAATAAGAATTAAACTTCTGGAAGTGTGCAACAGGCAGAACTGTATTGCAGAGCACTGAGTGACAAATCCCTAAATGAGTAGGTCTATACTAAAGTGCTGTACAAAAAAAAAAGGAAGTTTGCCATATATTATGGGATTTAAATATCAGAACGGCAATTGGAGCTGTAAAAGAGGAAGCAATGTACCCTGGAAAAGGCAGGAGAGGAGGCACCAGATAATGTTTTCTGTAGGAAGCTGGAGGCTTGTGTGTGACCCTTTAAACTCTAAATTATCCAGAACTCTTGAGCAGCTGAATTAGGCAGAAAGAAACTGCCCGGTCAAAGCGATGTTAGAACATGAATGTTCTCATCTTGATGTTCACATGGTTGGATTAGTCATCTATTGCATTTCTTATTTTTCTCCAGAAGTAATTGACAAAAGTTAAAGCTTAGCATTTTCAGAGCAGGGAGATGAGGGTCAGAGATGAGTCAGAAAGAAGTGCCTAGCAACTAGGAGTGGAGGGGGACTTTATTGCACAGAGAACAATCGGAAATGGGTGGCGTTAGCAGGGTGATAGACTAAAATAAAGGCAGGCCATGAAGGATCCAGGCTTTCTGTAGAACTTGGCAAATGCTTGAATTTTAAAATTCTGATGTTTTTTCACATTCATTTAGACTGGAAGGTTACAGCACAAGAGAAGTTTTGTGAATTGTTTTTTTCCCAACATGCTGGGGTGGTTTTTTTATATACTTAAAGCTTTTGACACTACTTTCTCAGTGGCCTTGTAGCAGAAAAAAATTACCATGATTTCTCTTCTACTGTGTGAAAGGGAGTAATGCAGCAATTTTTAAGAGCTCAGGTGAGTCTGGAAAAGGTGCTTTAGTTGGCAGGTATAGTTAGCGATTGGGCCTCACTTGCTTCATCTATATGTATTATTTTCTTGATCATTGCAATATCAAATCCTTCACTTACATAAGTAACATAAAAGACATCATTTATTATTATTATTCATATTACGCTAGAGCCTATTATTCATGCTGTACCAGAGCCTGAACTTAGAGACAGATCTTGATTTAAAGAATAAGCGAGTTATCCCAGATTTTAGAGGACGGACAGAATGAAATAAATAGCATTACAAGATCTGTGTATATTCAACTGAAAATACCATTTGTCCACAGCCTAGTATTATGCCTGGACCACAGCTGCCTCATTTTATTCCCAAAACTTCAACATATATTTACACAAGCTGAAATACTTCCCAGTCCAAAGAAGTTGCATGTATTTCAATAGCCCACCCTTCTGTATTCTTTTCTTCAGTAATGGCACTGGGAAAAAAAAAAAAAGCCACTAATTCAATTGCTTGCTTTCAGTTTCTCTGACTTAGGTATTTGAAGTCAGTGGGATTTAAAAGTCATTATTTTATTTCTATTACCTTTGAGTGTAACTAAGTGAATTATTTCATTTGTGTGATTACAGCCATAGCACCTTTGGCCCAGGGCTAGTAGGTATCTTGAGTGTGCTTCCTGGAGCAGCCTGAACACACAGAGGAACACCCAACACTTGTGTTTTGCAGAATGTGTTGTATTTCTCCTACCTCTTCCATCACATAAGAAAAGTCTTGTTTGTTTTGTGTATCGCCCGGGCTTACCTTGCTCCTGTGTCCTTGCATGTTTGGAAGGGGTTTCTCTTGCAAGGTAGAGTCTTCTGTAATATTTCTGAGACTCACACTACACTGGTTGTGATAGCACTTCCAATGATTGTAAGAAAAGGTTATTTCATCCTCGGATTACCCAAGTGCAAACCCCACTGCTGCTGTAATAGGAGAGCTGTGTGCCATTCTGGTTAGGAGCGTCTGAAAAGTAAATGAAATCTGTGGTGAAGACAAGATCCGTGCTTGAAAGAATAAAAGAACATACTACCTGAAATAATACTCAGGGGTGAGTTCCTTTCATTCAGCCATCCGTTATTATGGGTAGTGGTATGGTGAACTTCTGCTAACTTCTAGTCACTGGGCTTTAATAGAGTATATGGATAAATCATACATATGCATATACATAAAGTGATGATAGCCATATATAATATATATATAAACCCAATAAGATGTTAAATATAATACAGAAATATAGAAAAAAAGTAGAAATGTGAGACTGTCCTATTCAGCTTGAGTTAGAAATCCTTCTTTCTGGCCAGAAGGAAGCAAATTTTCTCACTCCTTATTTGAAATCACTGTTTTACAGGCAACAGTTGGATAATCCCACATTTTGTCAGGAATCCCACCAAAGCAAGACGTCTTGCTCGCAGTGGCAAACTACAGTATTTGGAAAAGTTGGAGTTATTTTTATTGTAATTATTTTTATAGGACCTACCAAAACCACTAAGTACTTGGAGAATCTGATTATGATCTCACACACAGATTATAAAAAATTGTTTAAAGAAATATTTTAGTAGTGAAGCTATTCCAGTATAAAGCTGGTATAGCTGGGAAAGAAGTGAGGTTGTCTTGGTTCAAGCTGGATAAAATTTGGCTCTTTATTAATAGATACCATTGTGTTATGCATATCCTTGTTTCTTCAAGGAAAGATTTTAAACCATGCAAGTTTTGAATAAAATTAAAAGCAAAATTATGATCTAAAAGGGATGGCAATGTCTCATATTGACAGGTGCCTGTCTCTCCTATGAAGATATAGCAGACAGCAAAAAAAAAAAAATTATTAGATAAACATTGTAAAACACTGTTCCAATTTTAACAGTGATTATCCTGAAGTTACTTACAGTTTTCAGAATCTATGTGGAAAACAGCCAGAAAGTGGCTAATGACAGTTGCCATGTTATATATTTCTCATTTTCTTGAGATCTGCATGGCCTTTTTTCTTTCTTTTCCATAATTAAAATGCAGTTGATGATTTCCACAGCTACAGTCTTTCTAGAGTTTTGGAAAAGACGGAGAGCTGTATTAACCTATGACTGGGATCTCATAGACTGGGAAGATGAAGAGGTAAGACTAAATGGAAGTAAACTTGTAAATCTTGCTATCAGCATGATTTAAGTGTAAATATCAATACGTATTGTATGTCAGTAATCTCAATTTGCAATTCAGATTATATTTGCATTTATAATGCTAGTTGCAGAATAAACAAGTATACTTAGGACTATACAAGGATACTTTGTCTTCTGCAACTAGCATTATGCTTCCAAATACAATTCCACATTTATTAAAAGTATCCTTTGAAAAACTGAGTGGAAATAATGCATGTACAGAGGACAAGAGCTGTTACTAATGTCAGCACAGATACCTTTCAATTCTATGGTTTCTTTTTCTGGAAGTTCCTAATCCTGGTTAAAAACAGGACCAGGACAAGCAGAGGGACAGAAACTAGATTTTATATCCTTCTGAGAGGCATAACTTGCCTTTTACATTCTACTATCAGCATCAGCAATAATCAAATTCTTTTATTCCTTTACTTCATAAATCACTAGTGAATATAGCTGTAATTTATCTATACTGGTGATTCAACTGCAGTCTGTCAATAAAGACTTCATCATTACTTGTTTTATAGGTTTTCCTAGACACGTAGGTACAAGCTGGTGGCTTTTAATAGATAGATTCATATCACAAAAAGCACCATCATAACTGGCATTAATTTATAGTTTTCTTATCAATTTCTGCAGAGAAACTACTGTTCTAAGTCATTATTATGACCTATAATCCTTTTAATGCCCTCACACAGTGAGGAAGGCTGTTATGGTTTATTTTCTTTGTTGGTCTTCTGGCACTGTTTCCAAGGATTTTCAAAAGAGCAAATGACTTATTTTGAGTTGGAGCATTATAAAAAATATAAATTCCCTACTTTATAACACATGTCTTTATAACACATATGTCTGAATTTGATACTTAAGTGAACTTAGTACATCAAATGGAATCTATCCTGTCATTCCAGGAAGAGCTGCGCCCCCAGTTTGAAGCGAAATATTCCCAAGTGGAAAGAGTAAATCCCATCACAGGAAAACCCGAACCTTTTCAGCCTTTCCCTGATAAGCTCAGTCGACTGATGGTGTCTGTCTCAGGAATATTTTTCATGGTAATGTTTAATAACACTGGCTTTAATTTTATTCTGATGTAAATGGTAATGCAAGTCATGAGTGCATTCATTAAGGTTAGTGGATTTACATCATATAGGCAAAACTGATTGTCTCAGCCTTACTGCTTGTTTATGGATCTCTTTCTTTTAAAAGATGTAATATAGTTATATTGTAAAAGACTGTAAAGGAATGTTTTAATTCATCAATCTAGTATTTTTGTTCTTTTAAAGTCTGCTCACCCAAACAAATGCTAATCTTTAAAACATTCGTTGATTTATTAATGCAATGGAAATTATTTCCAATATGGTTTATTTTGTTCTAATATCTCTGTTTATATACAAACACTTACCTGTAGATTTCACTGGTCCTTACTGCAGTGTTTGCAGTTGTGGTATATCGTCTGGTAGCCATGGAACAGTTTGCTTCTTTCAAGTGGTATTTCATCAAGAAGTATTGGCAGTTTGCAACATCTGGCACTGGAGTCTGTATCAATTTTATGATCATCATGTCACTCAATGTTGTAAGTCTTCTGTTCTTTTAAAGGAGGGATTAATGTTAAAGAGTAATTTTTACAAGATTATTGAGTTTACTGTATATCACACACATACATGTTCTTGGTTATTCATATAGCAGTGCCTGAAGCTAGTATTTCAGGAGCGTTTCCTCTTCTAATGCTATGCTTTTCTCTACTGCCTACTTAATTTGTCACCTACACATCTTTGCTTATGTCACCGACTTACAGTGGTACAGACTACTGCTTTCCACATCTGTGGTTTTGTTTTTTACATTACCGTTTACAATACATCTCTCATCTGAAGGGCACTACATTATTTTCTTGGCTGAGAATTTTCTGTTTTTTTCAATCGATAACTTTGAATTCTTCCCTTCTTGTTTAAAACGCAGCTGTGATAGCAGTATTGCACAGTCCTAAAAACTACTGTGATACATAATTTTGGTTTAAGCTTTTCCTGTCATGTAAGCATGGCTTTAATCATTTGCTGTGGTAGCACAATGTATGTTGATATAAACTTTATTCCTTCCACTGCAATAAAATTTATCATTTTTCTATTCCGTGTGGGTACAAGCAGGTAAAAAGAAACAACAGCATAGCAAACGACGGCTTTTAATTCTGTTAAAGACATTGTGCATTCATTGCAACAAGAAAGCATTCTTCAAAACAGACTGTCATTATTTCTGTTATTATATGTGATAATTCTAAGTCATAAAAGGTACATTCAAGTGAACAACCACACAAAAGCTATTGAAAATAACTTGCTATTAATAGTAAATATGAAGGAAGTCTTTTTCAGAGTTGATAGCTACCTTGGGCTAAGCATCCTTTATGATAATCAATATATAGACAGATAAGGAAGCTTTCGTTTGGAGGCTGATATCCTCACCAGTATGCACATTCATGCAAAGGAAAATTGTATTGTGTTAAGGCTTTTGCCTACTTTTAGTTCAGCAAGGTTTGTTCCTGAAGTTAAGGAATAAGCATCTAACTGTTGATATCTAAAAATTTCTCTTGATTTATTGGCTCTTGAATTATCTTTACTGTATATTTAATGCATATACATTCATACGTACATTTACATGGATAAAGACAAAAGGACAACAGTAGTTCAATGAAGTCTTTATAGGAAACTATACATCCACACTTGGCTAGGATATCACCCTCCCTTCTCTGTCCAGATACCCTGATGCTGTAGGGCTACAGAACACCTGTGCATTTGATGCTTGTTTTCATTCTGGATTTGACATCACAGCAGGCAGCATGTACTATACTTACACCATCTCTTATTTCTGTTTTAGGTATATGAAAAGGTTGCCTATCTCCTGACAGACTTAGGTACGTAGGTCTTTGGTAGTTGTATGGTTCTTGCTAGTTTGGCATATACCTTTATATTTACATAAAATAGGGTTTTGAAAATTACGCATAGTACGATTCTAGCATTTTTGTAAGCAAGTGAGAAATATCAGAGAAAGAAATGCTATGAGTATTTCACTAAGGAAATAATAGCAAAGAAAGTAATTTATTCTTATACTTCTACTTTTTTATGGTTTGTAGTATAAATTGAAAAAAAATGTCATGTGAAACAAAAGTAAAACCATATTCTTTCTTAGAATGCTAAAACATTTTTGTTCAGTTTTTCCCAAGTCCTTGCATATTTTTATTATAATTTTTTAATTTGAAAGTTCATATGGAAAAAAAATGGGTTAAGATAAAATGAAGTAATAAATTTTAAATTTATCTAATTCTGTCACATTAAAAATGTATACTGAAGCCTCTAGTTGTGATTCGGTCACAAACCGAATTTCTAGCTTATAGAAAACACGAAAGAAAAGACAGCATTTGAGATCTCCTACTATGTGAATATGTTGCCTTTTAGTGTTTCTTCTTACATACTCTCTTTTAGCCTATGTCAAAATATGCAGTTGATATAGTTTAAAAGCCAGCTCGCTGCTTAAATTCAACAGCTCCCTCTTCTGGTTAAAGTATTGAAGAGCATGCATTAAACAAGATGCTCAAAACTTCATGTTTCAGGTAACAAGCAGTTGAACAGGTTAGAAAGATTCAGAATGTATAGTGAACTTACTCCAATTATTAGTATACTTTTTCAGATCCCATTGATTTATAACCATATTGTTACAGACCAGGGTACGGCAAAGAAAATAATGATTTCATTTAAGTATACACGGTGATTTTCCCCAAAATATATGAAAGAATTAAAAAAAAAAAAAGAAAGAAAGAAAGACTTCTTGAATTAAGCATGATGGGAGCATCGGGTGTTTGAGCTAGGTAGCTCACTCCACTTTGTTTTACATCAGAGATAAGGAGGGCATCTTAACTTCTGAGGAACCAGTGTCCATATGTAAAGCTACTATCCTGTATATTTGTATCCTGATTTAGTCAGCACTAGACCAAAGTAATAACATAGTACAAATTATAACTGAAAAATCCAGGAACTTTAGCACTCTTATAAGTGCTTTAAAAATTCTATGAATGTGCTATATTCCAAGTCTGATACATCCATGAAAGAAATTTGAAATTTTTACCAAAACCCAATTAATTTAAATTATTATCACCAAGTTCTATTTCAGACATAAATAATGTTCTACAAACCGAAAGGAAAACTTTCCAAGGTAGTGCAGACCCAGAAAAAATACTTTTAGCCCTACTACGCATTTCTACATTTCTTTAAAAAACAAACAAACAAACAAACAAACAAAAAAGCCAAAACCACAAAGAAGGATCTATGTCCTTTCCTCGTTGAATTGTTTGAGTCTTTAACATTTCACAAGCACTATGATAAGGCAGTCTTGAGGGTCAAGTTGTGGTCTTAAAGAAGAATTTAGAAGGCAAGACGCTTGGGTGGGAGACCAACTGGCTGCTGGTTGTCTCTTTTCCCTCTGCTTTCCTTGGCAGCCCCTGTCTATTGCTCTGCTGATGCCAAGTGCTTTTCTTTTTGTTTGCGGGGTTTTTTTTATTGTGTGTTAAATACATTTTTTTAATCAAGATATATGTAACCTTGAAATTAAAGACTCTGACTGATTTCAGAACCTTTTCATGGAAACAGAACAGGTGTCTTCCCAGAGAGTTTTGACCTATTCTATACCAAGAGGCTTATATCTCCTGTTTCCACATAGAACCAACCATAGTCTGAGCCGAGGTAATGGTTTGTGACCTGCAGGCTGAACTCCTTGAGAAAAAAAAAATTAATTACAACTTGATGGGGCACCATGACTTGAAACCATTGCTTGTCTTGTTAATGTTGATTGATGTGTGAGCAGCATTAGGCATAACTCAATTTCATTTTTGTTTATATGCTATATATTGTATCTTTCCGCAGAGCACCCTAGAACTGAATCTGAATGGGAAAACAGCTTTGCCTTGAAAATGTTCCTCTTCCAGTTTGTCAATTTGAACAGCTCAATCTTTTACATTGCCTTTTTTCTTGGCAGGTAAGTTATCGTTACTAACTGCTCTTAAAGGAAAACTTGCACAGAACCAGTAATCTTTGCTAATTTTATAGGTTTGAAGAAAATACTGTGACAGTTCTAACTGCAAGATTTAGATCAAGTCAGTTTCTGAGGATAATCAATAACACAAAATTAATGTTTTTAACTCTCTAAGGAGTGTTGGACCCTTGAAATCTTCACTCATGAAACTAGGACAGTAAAATGTCTACTTTTTAAGTGGGTCTATGTGCTTGACTTTCCTACTAAATGAAAATTCAGAAGCTCTGAAAACACAGCCTCTTCCTCAATGTGGGTCTGCATTTAGCCTTGTGTAATAGGCTTTATTCATTTTTTTTCTTGTTTATTCCCCTTTGGTTACGTTTCCCAGGATCCATTCCTATAAATAGTAAATAGTGTCTGGTAGGTCTTATACAAGAGGAGGAGGCAGAAATTCTGGCTTCAGTTTCTGTGTGTATCTTTAGCTCAGAGCATGAGATACTGGACAGGTCTAACCTTGCTTCGTCTTCACTTCAGTTTCATTATGATCAGATTTATCTTTCCTGCAGAACCCACAGAGTATTTCAGAGTACCTTCTATAAATTTTATAATATCATTTCCATTTGAGATTTTTTGAAAGAAAAAGCCCTCTGGTAAAAACTGTTGCTAATATCTGCTTGTCACATCCAGTGATGCATTCGCCATACAGTTTCTAAACTTCTTTGTGTCTTGCACTCTTCTGTGTCTCGTAGGACCAGGGATGGGGACTTTTCTCTCTCAAAAATAACTTATCACGGAGGTTGTTAAGAATTTTGATTCAGTTTGTTACACAAGAATCTGTTAGATCTGTAAAAAGCATTTAGTTATGATGGGTTTGGAAGCGATTTTGTGCTGGTATGTCTAAGAGTGCAATCCAGTGCACACTTCATGTAGGCAAGCAGAATCTCTGTGCTGCAGTAAATTCCTGTGTATTGCAATGGCTTATCTTCTTAGAAGTAGATTAGAGCGTCTGAATATCTAACACCTAAAACCTCTGAAGCTAGGATTTTTGTTCTGGACATAATAAAAGCTTAAGATTGCTTGCAAAATGATGGTCCTTGTTTGCATTCTGAAACTACCATATCCTACAGACATCAGGTTTAAGCCTGTGTGATTTAAAGTGTTTATATGTCATGACTTTGCTCAGTGCATGTTGTAAAACAACTAGGGATACAGGGTGTTCTTGGAATGTCCATTGAGAAACAGAAATCTTATTTTCCAGATTTGCAGGCCGCCCAGGAAAGTACAACAAGCTTTTTAACAGATGGAGACTGGAAGAGGTAAGCAATCCTATTTTGCGCTCTTGTGAAATTTCCATGAGTAAAAAGGAAATGGCTGAAGGACATGAATTACGTCCAGTCTGAAAGATTTATCATTCCATCTAACTGCAGTGAAGAATAAACTCTTATTTATAGCAAAGGATAGGAAACAGGAGATGTGTTTTTCCTTTTTCGTTCTCCCCTGTGCTGAGTGACTCTGCATGAGACATGCAGTTCTTTCTGCCTCTCTCTTGGGGAAGAGCAAACAGTGATAGTCCCTTACCTCACAGGCACTACTGAGTCCTACGTGATTGGAATATCCTGCGTATGTGGATTTTTTTCTGGGTGGAGGACATAAGTATAATGCCATCAGCTTTTTTATCAGATTCTTAAGTTTATGCCAGTGTAAAAATACTGATTTAAAAGAAGATAAATAGTATTTTCAAAATTTAGCTTGAAAGAGTGTTAGAATTGCACCTCCCTTGATATCACTAGCATGCTGAAGTTATCTTGTATCTCTGAAAAACAGGTTTCTTCTGTTGAATCTTGGTAGCCACAGAGTAAAATAGAATAATTTTGTATTCCGTGGTCTAAAAAAATGCAATCCAGTTCTCCAAGAAATAATATGTCTAAAGGTTGTTCAACCAAAATCTGTGTTAATATTTCTGTTATTAATATTTATTTTAATATTTCTGGAGGTTAGTGTTTTTCACCAAACATATTTGAATATTTTCCATTCACCCTGTGGACAAATAAAAAATTGACGGAATAATAAAATAAATAATAAATAAAAAATTCTGTTATTTTAGCTACTGATAATATTCCATTTAATTTCAGTGTCATCCTAGTGGCTGCTTGATAGATCTGTGTTTGCAAATGGGAGTTATTATGGTTTTGAAACAAATGTGGAACAACTTCATGGAGCTAGGCTATCCGTAAGTTCAGATGTTAAAATTTGTTTCACAGTGATTACATATTAGTGTGAACTAGTCATAGGGAAAAATAATTCTTCATTTGAATGGAGGGCAAAATTTCATCTTTAATTGAAATTCATTATCATCATTAATTGATAAAACAATGAACAGCTGAAATACTGATGTCTGGAAGTGTATGTTCATGAGCACATAGAAAGGGATCCTTCAGCTGGGTCAAGTTTACAGATTTCATTTTATCACTCAAAACCTAATCATCAATGTTGATTTTCAGCCTTCCCTGTCAGGTGAGGAGGACTTGCAACTAGTGCTTACACAAGGCTTGTGTTCAATACTAGCTCCGAGGACTAAAAATACAGTTGTTAAACACATAACTGAGTCTACATTCTACCCCTACGTGCTGTAAGAAGCATAGAGTATAAATAGTCCACTTTTGCCAAAATAACTATTTTAAGTACAACACATGTTTACAGAGTGTTTCCACTTTTTGCATCTCTTATACTGTAAATTTATTCCCAAGGGAAGCATTAACTGCCGCTCTAAGATAAAGATTCTCAGGGTATGTTAACCATCTAAATTGTTTATTGTGATTTCATTTTCCATATTACAAACAGAGCTGTTCAGCTGCTGAAAGAGGGTAATAGTCTAAGAGTCTTACAGCTTTCTTGAAACTGGAAGAATATGTTTTCAGTAAAAGCAAAAGGTTGCTCATCAAATATTGATTTAATAAAAGTCTCAACCTTGAAAATGTGTCAGAAAGGGTTACGCTCACAATGTGCAATCATTCTGCGAATGAGAGGCAGTGCACTGTATTGCTGAGAGACATGAATTTCTGAAAAGAAGAAACCTACTTGAGATATCAGGCTTCCTGTCATCTTAGCCCAGCAGCATCTTCACTCTGTCTAGAACTTATTTTGGAACATGCTCATAGTCCTTTATGAAAAGCAGTGTTTTGTTTTGACAAAGCCAATGTTTGCCACTAAGGCCTTTCAGTAACTAGAGAGATCAAGAGCTGAACACTAAATTAGCTTGAGGAAAAAATAGGAGCCTGTTAATAAAAATATTTATAAGAAAATTATTTCCCATCTTCAGTCTCTTTTCAGTAATATTTAGAAACAAATAATAGTCTTTAATTGCCACCTGTGTCAGTACTGGATAATATTTTTCATTTGTATAACACTTTAATTTGTAATACTATTACCTACTTAATATTTGTAACTACTTTGTGAAAGGACCTCTGCACACCTTTTATAAAATTAGTCTTAAATATTTGCAGCTTCAGCAGCACGTCTTTAGACGCTTTTTCCTGCTTCAAAAAAAATATTCTGTAGAGGATCTAGATCTTTAGGTTTGTTCAAAAAATTCTAGACATATTCTACTGTTCGATTTATTCTAGTATCATAGAGTTCTTACTGAGCTCTACTTAATTTGATCTGTCTTTTACAGGATTAAAAATAAAGCATTATTTACTATTATTTACTGTTTACATTAGTTATAATCCGTTAGTCTCACTATGTGTGATTATTTTCCTCTTCTCTTTTTTATTTAGGCATGCAGGTAGATCCTGTCAAAAAAAGTCTATGCAAGCAAATTCCATATTCTGAAAAGCTACTGTGTATAATGCCTAACATGCTACATTAAAGACATAATTAAAATCATAATGCAGAATGGAGAATTTTTGGATGTTCTTTGAATTGTATCTTACATAATATTGTGAATATTTCCAAAAAATACCTAAGTAAACATTCACATGCAATTCAAAACCGGCCCACTTTAAAACAATACCAGCAAGTATTGTAAATCACCGAGCAAGTACAGTCAATAATGCTCTGTTTCTGTAATAAAGTTTATTACAGAATTGGTGGTCACGACGAAAAATGAAGAGAGGAGGGCAATTAATGGAGCAAAAAATTTCTCTGCCTCAGTGGGAAAAAGATTGGAATCTCCAGCCTATGAATCTCCATGGTTTAATGGATGAATATTTAGAGATGGGTGAGCAAGTTTTCTTAAGAAACTGGAACTGGGTTGCACTTCCAATTTCTAACCATAGAAATGTCTGTCTAGTTTTACAGTTTGGCTTTACCACCATCTTTGTTGCTGCCTTCCCACTGGCACCTCTCCTGGCGTTGCTCAACAATATCATAGAAATACGGTTAGATGCCTACAAGTTTGTCACACAGTGGCGAAGACCTATGCCTGCAAGAGCAACAGATATAGGTGAGAGAACCTAATGACTGTCACTGTCAGGTACCACCTCTTTGTGTTTCCTTCCTTAACGTTGCTTAATCCTTGAAATAATTAATGCATCAAGAGTGAAATTGATAGTGTAATCTACAGATCTCAATGACAACTCTCCTGTTAAGCAACAAAAGCGTAGTCAGTTGCTTAACTAAGAGGACTCCTCAAATTTGCTTTCCATTGCCAATTAAGGATTATAATAGTTGGAATTTCGAAAACAGTAAAATAGTATTTTAGGCTTCTGATTTGCAGAACTCTAGGTCTAAAATGCTGTCCAAAATCAATTGAACTTAGAACTTAAATATAAGGAATAAATTAACTTTTGGGTTAATACTGAATTAACTAAAAATAAGAAATCTCTTTGCAAAATCTTGTATTTGTCCATTATAACGAAAGATTATGGTTATACCTTTGTTGCTTAGCTATTTCTTCTCAGCAGGGTGTGCCCTTCTGTAAGACTTCATTCAGGTGGAGCAAGGGGTGGCAGGAATGTGGGATCATGGCTTAATCTTGACTAGCTTTTCTGACTAAATAATTCTTTCTCAGTAAGAAAGGAAATCTGTATGACTAATAATGACTTTAAAATCACTAGTATGATTTTAAATGACTTAATATGACTGTTAAAACCTAATTACTTTGTTGTTATTTGCCTTGTTTCTAGGCATCTGGTATGGGATTCTGGAAGGAATCGGTGTTCTGGCTGTCATCACCAATGCCTTTGTTATTGCCATTACTTCCGATTACATTCCACGTTTTGTCTATGCATACAAATATGGTCCCTGTACAGATCAAGGATACAGACAAGAAAAGTAATTAAGATATTCTTTATATATACATGTATATATTTCAGTAGAAGCAGACTTTTGTACTGTCTTTCTGTGTTAACATACTTAACATATGTCAGTAACATTTTACCTTTTGCATCAGTAACAGACGTTAAGTGCAAGTAACTCAGCCATTCCAGAGAGTTTGCACAGTTACAGAAGTGGAAAATCATGTATTCCTTTCTGAATATAAACAATTAGGTTCAATATACACTGTAGCAGTTTTCAGGCATTCTCTTGATAAGCTTTTCTTCTTTTCTGCAATAGTTCTGGACTGTCTTCTCCCAACATGCTCCCACACAAAGACATATGTTCCTGAACCCTTTTTTATCTTTTTATCCAAGGCTTTTTTTATCTTAAGCCTTGTTCACCCTCAATCCCTGCACCTGTTTCTCTTCAGAATCACAGAATCATAGAATGGTTAGCGTTAGTAGGGACATTAAAGATCATCTCGTTCCAACCCCTCTGCCATGCTAGCCCTCTGATCATCTTCATGGCCCTTCTCTGGACTTGGTTCAACAGGTCCATGTCCTTCTTACATTGAGGGCTCCAGAGCTTGCAGCCAAGCTCTAGCAAGATTGACCTTGACACTATTTAGCCTAACTCTGTATATAGTGTCTCTTAGCTTCAAGCGAGGTACCCTGCCTCATCCTACCACCAGGCCAGTTTCCTGCACTTCTGTGGAGACACTTACCCGTCCCTCTGAACTGTGAGTCCACCGTGCTCTGTCTGCTTTTCCCACTGTCTGTCATGATGTTTCACATGATGTAAACAGATCACTTTATTCATGGATATACACTTTCATTTGGAGACCAGTGCCCTCCAGGTGGTTTTGGGGTGTGGTTTTGGAGGTGTTTTTTTTAATATGTGAATCAGGGTTACCTCCAGAAAAGGAAGCATCATTTCACTAATACTATAGCACATCTCACAAGCACAACTTACCTTCTTTATTGCACAGGAGGAAGGATAAGTGTGAAAGCATCAAGGCTTGTCCAGCAAGCCAGTGCCACTGCATTCACAGACTGTGCCTCTGCCCAAATCACAGAGATTTGTCCTTCCTTCCCTCATTACTCCATCTCTAATGATTCAGTCTGCCAGCAGCCTGTCTAAAGTGTCTAATACAGAAGCCAAGCAAATCTAAAGCAGTGTTTCCTGATGCCTTCTCTCTTTCCAGAAAGTTGTGGTTTAGAGACTTTCTGAGGCAGTTTCACATCTTCATCTTTGTTTATAGTAGCCCCTGATGGCTTTTCATGGATGTGAAAATAACCACCTATGCTTCCATAACAACATCCTGTGACCAGGCATTTTATAACTTAATGACACATTCTTTAAAAAGCACTTTTGTTTGTTTTAAGTCTTGAGCTTACTTGTTTAAATCAAACTTTTCTTAACCGGATGGCATACATTGTTTACCTGAGGTAGCTGTTTTCTCCATTCAATGGACAGAGGAAGCTCAAAACACACAATTCTCCCGCAATGACAAGGAACTAGAGTAGTTCCCTCCCAAGAAGTTTTAGGTAGTCCTTAGGCAGTTTTAGATAGTCCTGTGAGGAGCAGGGAGTTGGACTCGATGATCCTTTTGGGTCCCTTCCAACTTGAGATACTCTGTGATTCTGTGAAAAATAGAGACACACTCTTCCTATGGTATCATAGAAAGAGAGAATTTAAGGGTAAAAAGACAGGCAAGATAGGATGAAAAGTGACAGTCTGATTCAAGCAAAGAAGATTTAGATGGAGCACATAAAAAGCTTTCTAACAATAAGATAGGTAAATACGTTGTTATCACTAGCAATATTTATGAATAACTGAGATGACTTTGACAGCATCCATTTTGTAGACCAAATTGTAGACATTTGCAATGTCTAAATGTAAACATTAATCTCTGAGCAAATCATTCTGGACTACCTTTACAGAGAGAAACTTTCTGAATACAACTTGTCTCATCTCACCCTAAAGCAGATACCTGACATAACTCATAAGAAAATCACCTTGAAAGTGCCTCTTTCTCCCCATTGCCTAGAAAAGGAGGCTGAGGTAACTAATTCAGATATAGACTTTTACCCTGTAGTTCTATAAAGTTGCATCAGAATCTGTCAGGAATGGTTAAATAGAGATAACTGATCACAGGTTTGGATGAGCTCTCTCTGAAGACACATTCCCAATTCTATTTTCAGTGATGCTGTACTATCACATAGTGCTGACTAGCTTGAGTCAAGATTTCCATAGTCTAACCACTGGAGAATACTGTCTTCCATTTAGCTCTAAAAAGCTTCCTTATGACTCTTCTGAAGTGCATAAAAGGACCAGAATGATGACTTTCACAAATGCTCTATTTTGTTGGATAGCAAGAAATAATGGATCACTGTTATAAATACATCCACAGAGTAAGTTGGATTTTAGCTTCTGTCTCATTTTATCTCCTTTATATTTTCAGTCACACTTTTAAATAAAAGATTATGTTTGAGGTATAAATCTGACCATTATTAGCTGTAATGTTTAGTTTGCCTCACTGTCCGTGGCTACATCTGTTTTGAAGCACAGGAACTATTGGGTTCTTTGCAAAAAGAAAATATCTCCTTGATTTAGCATAATGGTCCTGACAATATAGCAGGGTCCCACTCCTACAGAGAAAAAAGACCCTGTCTTTCCTTCCTAAAGCCTCCCTCAAGCAAATTCAATGTAAGAGATGGAAGAGTATTAACTCTGATTCACTGAGGAATATTGCTGTAGTAATTGCAAGCAGAACATTGATGGAATGCAAATAACCTTTCAAAAGATTCATCACAGAGTTTCCATCAGTTCTTTTTAAGGCAGGAGCAGTAACAGCAAGTATGAAGCAAAGAAATTTGAAACTCGGCCTGGAACATTTTAAAGAAAGAACCAAAGCAACTCCATGTCTAACACACAAATATGTGGGTTTAGCCTGCTCTCCTTCCACAAGTCTCTTTGGTTTTTTGTTGGTTGGTTTTTTTTTTTTTTTAAAGTTTTTTTGTGTATAATCTTGGGAACTGTCTATTCAAGCAAAACTG
>JAOXJM010000041.1:61719751-61733053 GCA_026413425.1 Tringa solitaria | reverse complement strand
GGTAGTGATTTGAGGTGTCACAGCAAACCAGAAGATTCAGTAGGTATAAAAGGATTCCTGATGCATCTCTTTTTAAATGTTCTTTGCCTTTCAGAAGGCTCTTTGTTAAATTACAGGACAGATTTCCAAGAAGATTGGATGTCTTATATGTCCTCGATCTTCCAGAACAGACAAAAATTTCACTCCTGCCATCATAATTCAATGTATTTACGGGATTTCTGCCTTTAATACTAATAAATTGTTGCTTTTAAGATGTCTGTTTAGTATATATGCAGTGTTCATTTTACTGTTGGTGAAAATTCTTTGATTCAACTCATAAAACCTGCCATTTTTTGACGTATGCTGCATGATTGGTGGCAGATTCTGCAAGGATGTTGTTACTCTCCACTCTGCCTCTGTAGCCATTTTTCTAAGTCCAGTAATTTTAGGAGACAGTGAAGAACACTATAGCCACATTTTTTGGTTTATATCCGCTGGCAGATGAGAAGCAAAAATGTGAAAAGTACTGAAAATAGATTTTTAAACAGTATTATCCCTGAAACAGATGTTATTTCTTTCCAGTAAAACTTTGCTTCTCTGCTTAAAATTTTAGAGTTGCTGTTGCCCTCATAAGCAAATAAAATAGTATGCTCACACTACATGATAGCAGAATATGTTTACATACAGGATATATGCTATATAACCACTTTATGAGAAAGTCCTGACCCTGTGTCTTTTCCTTTCAGATGCTTAAAAGGATACGTCAACAGCAGTTTATCGGTATTTGATTTGAGTGAACTCGGGATGGGATACTCAGGATACTGCCGGTAAGTTTCAGTGCTCTCCCTTCTTGTAATACAGGCATAGACATTAATACAGACACTAAATTGAAAATCAGTGCTTAAATTACTGGCAGAATAGTTTCTTTTTTGCCTGTAAAAGCATTGGAGTTTAAGTTTGTTCAGCATGGAAGTCTCAGGTGCAAACACTGTGTGGTAGGACGCCATCCTAACACGCTGGAAACGTGTGTTCTGAGTTTTTCCAGACTCTTACAAGCTGTATCTTTTGTGCCTCTATGAATTATTTCATTTTTAACTTTCCTCAGCTGCCAAGAAGGGTAAAAATTCTCATTTCAGTTTGGTTAAGCATTCTGAGGTCTATTAATTAAATCTTTGTTTTGGTTCTAACTCAAGTCAAGATCACAAGCAGTTATGTAAGATGAATACAGGAAATTCAGCATAAAAATTAAATATCACGTTGCATGAGTAAACTCCTTCTGGTTTCAGATTTAGTTTTACAGAGAGAGGTAGCTTGACTTGAGTAAGAAGCTACAGAATCATGTTACATTTACGCAAACTTTGTCTGGAGATTCTCAAATGCCTATAAGCAAAGACAAGAACCAATTTAGAGTCAACACACTTAAACTTAACACTCCAAGGTGTCAGCTTTGTAGCAACAAAAGAAATTGTTTGCTCTGAATTTTTGGAAGCAAAAAGTGCCATCTTATAAGCAGCCCTATTTAGTTGCCTGTACTGTGGACTATTTTTCTCCTTTTCTGTTTAATTCACCTTGAAGCATGCTTTTACTTCAGTTTCTCTCCTTTTGGCCAGATCTGGGATACACTGGAGAACTCTTCACCGTGTTCAGGTTTTTGAGCACAGCTGTGCTTAACAGGTTTTTCTTTACTTTACAGATACAGAGATTACAGAGCCCCACCATGGAGTTCAACTCCATATGAATTCACTTTGCAGTTCTGGCATGTCTTGGCAGCACGGCTGGCCTTCATCATAGTATTTGAGGTTAGTCACGGAAAGGAGCAATTCCTTTCTAACTCTTTAAAGTCCGAGTTGATTTTTTTTCTTATAGTAGTCCCATAAATAATTGTCAGTGTCATCAACTGCTTGTTCATTACAGTCAAGAGAGAGGAAAAAAAAAATCACCACCCCCAAAACTATTGTCAATCAGCCGCTTCAAACTGAATTGGCAGAGCATGCGCAGACTTTAAAGTTCCTCCAAAATCATATTTCTGTAATAGTTGTCTAATAAATCATGTTGATTCCCAACCAAATCTTTCATATTTTAATGAAAAAAGAGAAATGCAACTTGTGTGTACATTGAGCACAGTTACTACAAGTTAAAATGTGTGTCAGGAAAATGACACGTGATTGTAGCCAAATATAAAAGTAGCAATGTGTGTACTATCTTGAAGAACATATTACATATTGTCCAGGAAGCTGCTCGCTTACTTTGATTACAAGCTCTTAGCAAAGACTGCTTGTTGGTAGTGTTTTCTGTTGTTATTCAAACTAGCACATCCTGCAGTCACGTCTTCGTTTAGGTCACTAGCTATACCCTTAGTTTTACTTTCCAGAACACTTCAGCATTTTCACAATTCTGGTAGACCACTCATTTACTCCCATGTGTGTGTATATTAAAAAAACAAAGGAGTTGCTTTTCAGTCATGTATTGAATCTTAGTTCCAGTTTTGCCACAGATTTTTAGGCCCTAGAAATGAATATTTATGCAACGTTGAAGCAATTTTTTTTTTGTTCTTCTTTTCAGCACCTTGTTTTTGGAATAAAGTCTTTCATTGCCTACCTGATTCCAGACATGCCTAAAGACTTGTGTGACAGAATGAGGAGAGAGAAATACTTAGTGCAGGAAATGATGTATGAGGCTGAACTGGAGCATTTGCAGAGAGAAAGGAAAAAGAATGGGAAACAGTATCACCACGAATGGCCTTAGTCATTACCATGCTGCAACAAAAACACTGGGAATTGAAGAGTGCAGTTACAAAATGAAATCAGAGTCTGGCATCAGTATGCGAGTTTTGTGGTGTATATATGTTCTTGCTGGGCCGTACAGTTGCAGACTTCAGTGGGAACTGGAAAATTGATGCTTCCGATGAAGAAAATGAAGAGCCTTACCTGTAACTGGTCTGTGGCAAGCACCAAGAAGAATTTGCACTCAGGAATGTGCAGGCAGATTAAAAATTTGGACACTCTGGTTTAAAAAAAGGCAATGAATTTTCACGCTGTTCATGAAAATGCTAACAGCATAAAAAAAATAAAAAATTACCTGTGAACTTATACAGTAAGGGCATGACTAAAACCAACTTACGTGATATCCACTATTTCTACAGCTTCTAATTGCTCAGCTCCATCTGTAATGCCTCTGAAGAAAAGAGCAATTGTTGCCTTTGTGGCCATAATTTGATAGAAATGATCTTTCAGGCTTACTGTTTTGTCAGGTTTGTCCTAGTCTCTTGTTGAGATTGTGGATGTGGTCCTACCCTAAAAAAGGGGTCTATGGCTGCTTAATATATTCTATGCAGTTTAAGATTTGCACATCAGTGTCATTAATTTATCCTTCCAGTTGAAAACCAAAAATTCTAAATTCAAGGAGAAAACAGCAGCACTAAGAGAACGCATCGCATTGCCAACATTGCAGCTATATTTGAAAATGACATGGCCGTTGAGTTGTCTTTCCACTTTTGTGTGCAGAAAGGCCACCTCCACACGCTTCCAGGATGAAAGCTCTGTCATTTTCATGCTCTGATGTAGCATGCGGGTGTCTAACCGTGTTACTGTTCCCTTTGACCTGTCTGGGCAATGATTCCATGACTTCACAGAATGCTAACTTGAAATATTCTCATACAGCGCAAATGACTTTGTCCTGAATATACAATTAACTCTTTATAGTATGCAAGCTTATGCAGATATATATCAGACATACAGTATAACATTGTGACTTGCTTATTCAGGGAAGGAGAAGCAGAGCACTTTATAACGATGCTCTTCTTATTGTAATAGTAAATGTTCCAGTAATGTGCACTTCTTTAATTGGCCTAAATAAGTCAAAGCATGAGAGTTAGATACAGGCAGATATGTATACAGGTTGTATATAAATGCACACACAGTGGTTAATTTTAGATTTTTTTTATTATTCTTTGTATGCCTTCTTACAGTTGGGGGGGAGGGCTTTTTGGATAAAATCACTATGAAAGGTAGATGTTCATGTAAAGGATCAAATTTCAGGTTTTATGTGCATACAGCAGTGTTGCTTATGGTTATAGTCACATTTTGGTGATGAAATTGTCTAACATTTCATAATCTGGGAGAAGATAAGCACTTAATTAAAACAAGCGTGTTGCAGAGAAGGGAGTGGAGAAACAGGTACAGTCATTCCGTTTCTCTTCTACAATTTTAAATAATGCTTCTCTATATTGGATGATAAAAATTTAAAAAACAAAGGCCAACAAAGCACAGTAACTCTAGAGGCTGCGAATTTTAACATTATTTTTAGGGATAAAGCTGCAGCAAAATCACTGCTGACAGATATGAAAAGACCTGATTTTTTTACTTCTTACAATACCCTATTGAACGAAAAAGTGTGATTCCAGTATTCATTTGCATGTATTAGCAATTTTTTTTAATTTCTTGTGCCACATAAAGTTAATTTTAAGAGTCAAGAGCCCATCAAAGGGGATGCGTGGGATCTGTTGTATCCAAAGAGCCTAGCATCAGACCTTAGGTTCTTTAGTCCTTTCACCGTGTTCATAAGTTTTCTTGGTTAATTCCAGCTCTCTGTGACCAGACAAGGCAACTATAGGAGTATCTGCAGTATTGCCCTTTAGTTCTGTGATAAAGGACTGGTGGAACTCAGCTTGCTATATTTCGGAAAGGCAGTTTTGTTCCTTCATATTCTGGGTTGTGCATTAAGGCCCTCAGGAGTCTTTATCAGAAATAATTAATGCACTCTCCTCAGTGCTTATAGAATCGCACCATTTGATTTAATTTACTGCCTCTTTCTTTCATTCTGTGGATTATCAAGTTCTTTTTGACAGCATTAACAGTGTCTCACAGCTTCTGTTTCTGTGCCTCATAGCAATAGTAATTCAGTTCT
This sequence comes from Tringa solitaria, assembly GCA_026413425.1. Lineage (NCBI taxonomy): Eukaryota > Metazoa > Chordata > Aves > Charadriiformes > Scolopacidae > Tringa > Tringa solitaria. Next base: position 61,728,169 of record JAOXJM010000041.1, on the reverse strand, counting down.
TCAGAAGGTAACAGATGATCTCTCATTTTAATGTTTTCTCTAAAAACAAAATACCTTGGCTGGCCCAAGGTATAAAGATACAGGATAAAATTAGGCAAAAATCAGAAATATTGATTGATTTTTTTATACTTTCCTATTTCTGCTGTGGATATTAACACGTGTCAATACATACTTAGGCAAATTCCAATTGGACTTAAAAAACATGTAGGAAAGAAAACCTTTTTGTATTTAAGATTTAAATATATATATTATTAATGATTTTCAACACTGGTGTATAGGAGTATATCAAGGGAAAGTATGTAGATCTGACATTGTGCGTTTTACACACTGGAAAAGCACAAGAAGTTTTGGAGAAACACTGTGTGTGTTCCTTTATTTTTGAAGGACATGAACGATGTCTAAAGGTTTTGCCACTATCTAGCCATTTGCTTAAGCTGAGAAAACTTTTTGCTAGACTTTGTTTAGTATGCTCTTTGCATTGACTGCACGTTATTTTACTAAAGTATAAGGCACACACTGTCCTCAGGAACAATGTATTTTATGAATGGTGAATGATCTTTTCATATTCTAAATATTGTCTTTCCAAACAAATGACCAGTATGAATAGACTGTGCATGCAAGCTGCATTTGTGAAATCTGACAGAGCTTTAGGACTTCAATTTGTGCAAAAATGCTTTAGATCGTTGCAGATCTAATCTATGACAACTTTGCTCTATGCATGCGCCCTTAGAGAGACTTGCATGAGCAACTAGATATTTGTAAATACAAAGGATTAGTCCAAAATGTCTTAATTATTCCTAACCAAATTCCGTGTCTTGATCCAGACAAAAGAAATTTCAATTTTAGAAATAGCAAAAAGTCCACGTACATTATACCCATCTCATTTCTTGTGAGCTCTTATTCTAAATTTGTGCCTAATGTGTAAGATCTGAATTCTGGTGACTAAAAAAGGAAAAAAAAGAGTTCTGCTTCATTAGCCATCATAATGAGAAGTTCCTTCTTAGAGCTCAGCGTCTGTCTCCGTAGAAAGGGATGCATTAAGAGTTCAGCATTCTCAACTGAGTGCTAACAGGGTTGCCTGAAGATTGAGCACTGGAGATTGCTGTAATATAGTTTCCTTACCAGAAACACAGCACAGTGATCAAGCATCCTGATAAGAGTACTAATATTTGGAAACAAGGCAAACCACATGATGGGGTTTTTTTTAAGTATTTTTCTTTCCTATCCCTTTTACTAAATGATTTATAGAGAAAATTTAGATGAATGTTGAAAGTTAATATTGCTGGTGACAAGGCTAAAATTTCCATAGTGATGATGGACGATAAGTGTTTTTTTTACCACTTAGTTGTTTCTTTGGAAATACATATCTTCACTACAACAAAACACAAAGCAACTGTTGCTATGCCCTTTTCCAACAGCAGCTTGTCTTAAATTTAGTTCTGAGGATCAGTTAGGCTCAGTTGTGTCATGTGGAAAGCTCAAAAGAAAAATGTCTGGAGGACCTAGTCAAAACAGGTCAATAGGTACATCCCCTAGTGCATAAATTCATAAATCTCCTGAGGTTTCTTTCATAAAAGGTTCTACAGAAGGAAAAATATCTTGGGAAACACAGCTTTAGGGTGAGTGTTAATATAGGGAAACGCAAGAACTTTGGTGATATTTTATTTTTAATGTGCCATTCAGATGATCGGTCTGATGTTAGTAGTGCACATCTGCAACTTCCTTGCTGCAGCTTCTTCCTCTGCAGACTCCAAACTAGAGAGAATTTCTGGACCCATGGGATCCGGTGGCATTGCCTGCTGAGTCCTATGTGGCATCATGGGACTTACTCATCTTTTGCATTATGTCACAGTTTGTTCAGGGGCAAATTAATATATACATATTTAGAAGCGCCGTATCATTTGGATTAACTGAAAATGATCTGTGTCCATAAAATGAAAAGGAACACGTCACACATGGTTAACTTAAAAGTGACACAAATTTTCATTGAAACTGTTATAAACTAGAATTTTTTACAAACACTGTGCAGTCACCATGTCAATAAAACTCATTTTATACAAACAGCTAGATATGAAGGCAGTAAAGTTAATGGAAAATCAAACAATCACATTTTCTATTAAGTGTTACATAGGAGAAAAGGGACAGAGAGAACAACAGTGGTATCAACAATCACTTATAATGCAGTAGCACTTCTAGAAGCTATGAGGATTACTTTTGTAATCCTCATAAACTACTAATGTTACTTATTTGAGGGTAAAGGTAGAAATAAATATACAGCCAGCCTTTCATAATAATGTTTATTTGGTGTTAAGATTGAGACTAGAATTCAAACAGAATTCCACATTTAGACAGACTTGTTATTTTGTTAGTTCCAATACATACTTTGTCTGACTAAAATATATGCAGGGACACTTTCTGAAAGTGTTTAGTTGACTAAATTCCTGTGGCGGAAAATTTAGCAGCTTTAAAAGACCCCAAAGTCTTTTCATAAACCTCTTGCTCACAAAGCCCATGTTCTACTGGGGTAAAACACAACATGGCAGCATTTTGAGGTAAAGGATGAGCAGAGGAAGTAAAGGGCTCTTCTTCACTACAGCGAGTTTTGCTCCAGAATCCCAACAGGTTCTGCAAAACAAGGGGTTGAAGCTAGACTATGGTGACAGCCCTCCTGGTCCTTTTCCTTTTCTCCTCTGGTTCATTCTTTACTTATCCTCAGTGTTTTATTAAATGATGCCTTCTTGCTGATGGTCAAATTTCTAGGGCAATTCTGTAACTGCTGATTTTTTTGCAGACTCTTTTTGGATGTCCCTAAGTGTGAGAAGCCAAAGCAGAAAGTGCACAGATACTGGGTTGTCTGGTGCTTTTTACAAGTTGGTTTGCATTGGACAGAGCAGTGTGAGGAAGCACAGAGTGTGTCTACATGTGCCATTAGGCCACTCATTTCTGGATCTGTCCCTTCAGCCACTTTCCCAAGCATTATGTTTTGCACTCCTTATGTCCCTCCTTACACCCACACAGGCATCCTAAATACCCTACACAATCCTAGCATTTTAAAACTTATACAACAGATGTATATTGACAATTTTTTTTTTCTGAGATTGCCATTGCAACCACATTTACCAGAAATTTGTATTGGCATGATTTTGGCATAGCCGTGATAGCACAATGTTACCACAACAGCACAAAGTTCTAATGGCACAACAAGGAAATGTAGAGACGTCACTTCCATGTTATACAGGGACTTTTGAAATCCAGGACTGGGATTTAGTCTTGAAATGTTAATGGTTTGTTCCCTCCTCACTACACTGGAAATTACCTTGTGTTAGTTCTGTTGGCTCGTTCTGACGTTTTGCCGTAACCTCTATAACATTATATCTTCTCTGTAATTTGCATTCTTATTGCCGTGAGTTAGTTGTTAGGATGCTACTGGGTGAGAAATTAGGATTAAACCCAATGCAGTCTAAAGGTACTGAGATTCTAAACACTGAGAACACAACAATTTTTCTGTTAATAACGACAAGAAATTCAGATCACCTTTTTATTTTGTGTTCTATTTAGATGACTCAGAGTTTTGTATTGAAAAATCTTCCAAGCTGTTGGCTCTAATTTTTACCTAGAGTAGTACCACTGAAATTTCAGTGCTTTGAAATAATGTCATATAAAATCTGAGTAACTTAGTTCAGTCATTTTTTATCTGATAGTCCTGGCTAACTTGCAATATCATGATCGTAAGGGATTTCTTAAAATGTGTATATATTTGAAATTTATGTAATATTTAAATACAACTTGGTTTCTAAGTAAGGAATGAGAATAAAATTTCAACTATTTTTTCTATTCATAATTCCACACTTTGTAAGTAATATTTAAAATATAGATTACAGTACCACTGAGCGTTTCAGAGAAATTGACTTTTATGCACTACAAGCTAGAAGTTTCTCTGGCCTGTCAGCTTTAGGTTTCCTTTGGTGTTTTAAGATAACTTTTACAATCTGATATGTACCCCAGAACTAAAAAAATTCACTGAGGAAAAAGTTGCTGATCTGATTAATTCTTGTAAGACACTTTTGGCATAAATTTGTCTTTGAGATGCTGTTTACTTTATCAAGGTTTACATGTACAAATGCAGCTACTTACTGTATCATACACATTTGAATATTGCATTTTTTCAATAATAAACTTGGATATCTTTGAAAGAGCCTTTGAGCTTCATTGTTACTCATATTCAAAGTTAATTAAAAAAAAAATCATACAATAGAAAAGTGAGTGCCAATGTGCTTTCAAACCATAGGAAATCATATAGGTGTTAAACTCGGCTCAGACACTTGTTTAACTTTTAACAATTAAATAATTGCTTACTGTGGTCTCAAGGCACATATAGACTCACTTTTCAAATTTTTAATCATTTATGGTCTACTGCTTTTACTAATTACTAACAATTTCTTAAACTTAAGATCTTGTTTTAGAATTTGCATTTTCCTTGTTTCTTAATCTCATTTTTTCAATTCAAGTGCACAGGCTGGCTCTTCTCTGGAAGGATCAATGGCTCAGGATGTAAATGAAATGAGAAGATAAGAAGATAACTGTTAACGACACTGACCTGAATATTAAATCAGAGTGGTAATTTTTTCTGAATTCCAGTTTTGCTAGGCCACATCCTTAAATCTTTGTAGAAGACTGAATAATGAACTACTGGTTAATGATTTTAGCCATCATACATAAGTCCATATGTTGGACTTAATAAAATTCTGTGAAATGCCTGGCTCCTTTGCAAATACAGAAAACCCTTGGGCTTGATGAGCAGCTTTAGTTGAAATAAAACTAGTTCAGAAATATGAAGTTGAATTCTTCAGGATATTTCTTCAAAGGCATTTTGAGAGAACACAACTCTAGTCAACGTAACTCATTTTTTTTGACACTGAATGGACAGATTAAGATTCTCGTTTGTGGCAAAGGCCTTGAAAATATCCTAAGCCTGTAGTGAATCCAATGTGAATGGGCTGCTAAACTTGTGAATATACTGAATACTGAAAGATGGAACCTATGCTTCTTCCAGCATGCAGAGCATAATGATACTGCAATCAGTAAGTGGCACAAGAAATATTCAGAGCAGACTTGGCATTTTCACAGTTAGGTATCTCTGAATCAGATATCCTTCAGCTACCAGTAGAGAGATTTCTTTCATCCACCATCTAACTATGTAGCTTCACGTTGGTGTTTTGAACCACTTTCACTCCAGAATTATTTTACATCCTTTAGCGTGATAGTTAGGCTCTCTTAATAAAACCTAGAGCAAAAACGTGTGTAGGCCTGAGCTATAAACAATACAACAGTATTATTTACCAAGTTTCCATCTCTGCCTTGGTATCTATATCAGGTATGGAAGCATGACCAGGCAGCATGCCGTGTGAGACAACAGGCTGCCAGCCTGGCTCATCTCTAAGCCCTTATGAGATTATGAAAGTGGTGTGAAAAGGTTTAACACAAATAGTGACTTAACTGTCCTGCACAAGTGAGACAGTGTCACATACAGACTGCTGTTTCTGGCCTTGGATTGACTATCCTGGGACCATTCCCAGAGGGAGGGCATGAACGCAGGCAGGGGAAGTAACTTCAAGGACCAGGCTGACCTAGCTCTACATCATAAAGATGGTTGCTGATAAAGCAAAAGCAATAGCTGGATTCTTCAAAGCAGTATCAGCTGGGTCTATAACTGAGTTGTGTTTGATATTTTCATTCAATTGTGAGTTTTGTTTAAAAACAAATACACTCATCCAAAAAACTACATCCTGAAGTTTATCTAGGCGAGAAGTGGTCTGTCAAGTTTTATTTACAACAGGCAAGTTTTAGAGTACCTTCGTCCAAGACATTTTACCAGACAGATTATTTTGCCTAATTATGTGTCTTTTTTCAAAATTCATTATGGATTATTAATTAGAGGGCATCATCATCAAATGTAATTTTATTTTCTTTATTGCATAAAGGGGGTGGATGGATCTTTCCAAGCTGAAAGGATGTCTTTCCAAGACTAACATGGATAAAGAACTATCCGGAATTCAAAGTAAAATTTGTTGCTCTCTGCTATAGCTTTTACAATAAGACATTATAAAGAAATCTGAGTTCCACAGAGGAAGCAAACACGATTAACTCAGTCACTAAAAGACCAGTCTGGTCTATACAACGTTCCTGTGAGGAGGCTTTTTGCAATACCTTGGAATACAGAGAGTAGCTCAGCGTGACATGCCTCCTCTCCCCTCTGTCAGAGGGCAGTTTACACTCTCACCTTAGTGACAGACCTCAGGAACTTCTCAAAAGTCTTTCTTTATCTCAAGTTCACCTTTGCACATTACCCTTCAATGACTAGTTACTGAACAAAGCGTGTGATAGAGACGTGTTGCAGTTCCTTCTGAGCAGGAGCCTCCATGACAAGATTCATGAAACATTTCTTCTGACATAGTACTGCTTCCAAAACCCCCCTTGTCCGAAGATTTCCCACTTCTGCCATGAAATTCATAAATAAAAATCTGGTCTTTATTGCTATAGAGAGCAATTGTTCCCTTTTGGTCATCTACAATAAAAAGAGCTCTTCATTTCTGGAGCTGGAGAAATAAAGCTTGATTAAATGTCCGCTGTCCCTCCATTTCTAGAGACGAGATTCTCTGCTCATATTAGTATAGGATTTTTCCTCAGGATTGTAACCAGGGAACTGGCGTTTGTTTTCTTTGTTGATACTATTCTTGAAGGTGTCATCTGTTCCAGCTTTATTTGCAGTAACATTAGGCGAATTTTTTTCAAAGTCCACCTGAAAGAAAAAAAAGAAAATGCCCTAGTAGTTTGAAGCCTGTATTCACTGCTTTTTTCCTTTGCTTAAAGAGCATCTTGGTGCATTTTGAAATTTTGACATCCTTTCTTATAAATCTGAGGAGTTACTTCACTACATTAAATGACTGTCAGAGCTACACACAGGAACTCTTTAGTTCACAATCCCTGACTTTCTCATTCCCCCATGGAAAGTCTTTGGCAAAAAAAAAACAAAACCAACTTCTCACAACTCCTCTATTCCTGTATCAGTCTTCAAATGTTCCCTCAGTGCACTCCCAAACACTTGAATTTAGTTTTTTATTTGCATGTTTATCTGCATTTTAGTGGATTGTTTTTTTTGCCTGGGCTATGCTTGCCTCAGTGACTTAACATTGCAATTACTTGATTAATGTTGTTATTCTGCATTTTAAGCAAATACAAGAGGATAAATGCCTATGTGATTTTTTTTTTCCCTACTGCTTTTACTGAGGTTATTTTTTTCCTCTGGAAATTTCCGATGTTGAGCACCTAAAAGCCAAGAGAAACAGCTGAAGCTAATCTAGAGCCACAGCTGCTCTCCAAATCAAGCTGTCAATCTTAATGCAAGCTGGGTGGAGAGGCAACTTCTACCTTAACGCTGCATGCCGTGAGCCCTGCAGCTGAAAGATTACTTTCAAGATTTATAGGTACCTGTAGAGCTGAAAACACACATACTGCTTTATGTCCCTTTTCTAAACCTAGTAGATTGGGCTAAGATGGAGCAATGTTGTTTTTTTGCAAACTGTTGTAACAGTGCAAGAAAGTGAGGTGCTCGTTCTTCATGGCTTGTTAACGAGCTATGAAGCCCTGAAACACCTGGGGAAGAGGTGGTCCTATTTCTCTGGTGGTGGTGGGCGGGAGCAGCCCAGGTGCTGGGGGGATCACTTCTGCCTGGTGGCTGGCTCTGCTGGCCTGGAGGGGAGAAGTCCAGGAGAGGAGATACACTGTGAGGCCTGGAGGTGGGGATGGCAACAGCAGCAGGAGAGCTTCATGGATGCGTGAGTGCTAAAGTTTTTCTCTCTGTCCTAGGTAGGAGGAGGCTGTAGCTCGGTGAACTCCTCTCTGGGGTCTAAAGTGCAGTTTTGTCCCTGCTCAGCTGCCAGTGCGGGGAGAGGGAGGTCATCCCCTGTTTCACGGGCTGCTGGCCATCCTGAGGGCTGTTTGTCTCGAGACCCTGAGTCCCCGAGCGCTGCACAAAACAGGGGAAATCGGTAACTTATCACTGACCAGTGCTGAGTAGGAGGGTTTGGCTGATCTCACTTCAGTCCGTGGTGCCTGCGCAGCATCCCTTGCATAACTTTAAAGGGTGATTGTGGAAAGCTGGGCTGCTCTTGTACACGTGTGCCCAGTGCTCCTGGGCCCTGGTAGGGCTGAGCTGATGGGTTTGGGTACTCACCTCCTGGCTGTTGTGCCGCACGCCACACCAGAGGGAAGCTTGGAGTCTTTCGGACCAAAAGCAAAACAGGTTGCAGACTGGCTTAATTAACACTGGGGGGACATCTTCTCCTTTAGTAGGTCCTAAAAGGAGAAAATAACAATATCTAAATCTACGGAAAGCTAGGTGGGAGCCTTGGGAGCCTC
>JAOXJM010000041.1:61698946-61719418 GCA_026413425.1 Tringa solitaria | reverse complement strand
CCTGGAACAGGTTGCCCAGGGAAGTTGAGGAGTTCCCATCCCTGAAGGTGTTCAAGGCCATGTGGGATGCGGCTTTGAACACCCTGGTCTAGTGGAAGGTGTCTCTATCCATGGCAGGGGGTTGGAACTAGGTGATCTTTAAGGTCTCTTCCAAACTAAACGATTCTATGATTCTTCTCCTGAGTCTGTGTCTTATGAGCTGCTTGCTGGGGTTTTTTTAAAGCTGTTTTAACAGCCGGGTCGGATTCTTGTGCAAAAGCTTTGATAGATATATTGAACACCAACCTGTTATAAAGCTTATCAGCAATCCTGTGATGGCACAGCCGAGGCAACCGATAGCACTGAAGTACAGGTAGGACAAGGAGTACCAGGTGTCTGCCAGCAAAGGCCTGTGAAGAGGTGAAAAAAGGGGAAAGAAGTAGATAGTGATGACCGAGGGGTGTGTTCACATTGTCTCTGTGACTGCGCCAGAAAAATTCAGCTCGTGCTGCAGCCTGTGTTTGATCCGTGCCCCCAGCCTGCTTGGCAGCTTCCAGCTGTACCCCAGACACACACTGTGCCAAAACGCAGGCTGATGCGGTAACGGTGGGGAAAATACAAAATACCTGTCTGGGGTCGCCGTGGGAGCCACAGTTACCAGCGGCTCGGTGCTGTTGGCCAGCGTGCAGTTGAGAGTCGACAGTTCCAGAGGAAGGGACTTTGTCGGTGGTGCAGGGTAAATGAAAGAGCCCGTGCCAGCCCAAAAGGCTAAGGTGATCCCAGCTAAGAGGCCTCCGGTAGCACCCTTGGCAGGTATAGAAAGATAATGTTAAAGGTGATGCATAAGAAGTGTGTCTTTGCAAATGTGAACTGGGCAGGAGTAGGTGATGGCAGGTCACAATCTCTGTCTGTGTAAATCAGTTGTGTTCTCTCTCAACCAAGGTAAAAAACAGACTGATTTATTGCCCTCTAGTAATAAGAGCTGAAGCAAAACTGTGATGATCAAAGCTGCAGTACAGAGTTTAGTTTTACTTCTGGGTAAACATGATGGGACTGCTCGTGGGGCAATATGAAATTCTGTTTCACCTGAGTTAGCAGAGGCAGAGCAATTGGAATCACTCTGCGCATCCCAAGGTGAATGTAGGCTGGGGCAAGTATTGAGGTTGTTTTTTTCTTTTTAATAAAAGAAGAAAATAAAATCAGAAATAAAAATAACTTTTACAAAATCCCTCATGTGGATCTATTCACCAATCACTTCACAGTTGGATAGAGTTGAATTCAAATAGGATAAATTCAGATAGTAGAAAGGGACCTCTGAATAGATCTTGGATTCCTCAGGCTCTAAATCTGAAAAGCAGCACGAAGACCAAATCTAAAACACCCAAACAATTTTTCAAGTTTTAACCAAACAACACGAAGAGGTTTTCTTTAGATAAGGATTACTTTTTTTTTTTTTTTTTTTTTTACCTTCCAGTTAGCACAAGGAAACACAATTCCCAGGGTAAATAATCCCAGCATGGGGCCCCCACACATCCCGTGGATGGAGAGAGAAGCCTGTAGATGCAGAGAAAAGACTGGAGCTTAGTGAGGGAGCATGTGCAGTTGTGGTTTGGGTCTGTAATTTTTAGTGTGAAGTGGTGGGGGAGAAAGGGCCAACAGTGATTTCAGTGCACAGTTAAAGAAAGAATCACACTCTCTATTGTTTCCCAGCAGCGAGCAAATAGCGAGGGAGTGGAGGGATTTATGATTTTTTTTTTAGTTATTATTTTCTTAGTTATTCCCCTCAGCAGGACCCACAGAAATTGTTCAGGTAATCTAGCAGTCCCCGGGGATGTCAGTGTTATTCAGTTCATTGCATTTCTTTCGTTCATGTTCAGTTCATTGTATTTCTGAAGCAGGAGATACCTGTACAACTCCTCCCAGCAGCGATGCTGCTGCAGCCATTGAAGTGCACAGGGCGCCGTATAATATACCTGGAAAAGATCAGGCAGAGAGGTTATCAGTGCTGGTTAATAGCGTGGACAATTTCTAATTCGTCTGGTGTCTGAAGTGACCAGGCAGGAGGAATTTGCACTTTGGGCTTTGATGCTTAAAGCACAGCATTAAGCACCCGGCGGCGTCTTGCATGAAGTTGGGTTTTTGGTTGGTTGGTTCTTCTTATAAAACAGAACTTAGCAATCAAATTAACTTAGAAGTTATGCCTCATGTAGAAATATTTATGTTGCCTTGATTACATTAAAAATGTTATTTCTAATGAATTAATTGAGCAATGATAAAGAACGTGGCTGCCTCCCTCTGACACCAGTTTTAACTTTGTGGTAGACAAAACTCTGTATGTAGCAGTCTTGAGGAAAGCCAGCCAAAGCCCGTCATCTGGGCTGGCACACCTTGGTTCTGGAGGTAAAAATTATCTTTCTAGATCCTAAGTGCAAAACTTAAGTAGTAAGTAGAAAAGCAGGAATGGAGAAAGTTGGAGACCATTATAGAGACAGATTGAGTGTTGGTTTGGCTCTTCTGTGATCTTCACAAAGATCAGTAAAGGGTTATGATACTATCACAGTACTTACACTGCAATACTTGTAAATACTTGTAAATAGCATCTTAAAAATTCAAACCACTTTGGATGCTTGATATTTTGATGGTCTGGTTTTCATTTGTGTTTTTACATTTTATTTTTCTCTGAAAACTGAACAACCTAATTGTGCAATACTCTAAGTTTGAATAGAAATGTCTTCTTTTACTACTAGAAAATACTAATACTTAGTAATACTACTATAGACTAATGTGGTAATAACTACATTGATGATCTTTTTGTATTGTAAAGAAGATCCCAGAGTGTTTCCCAGTATTTTCAGTAGAAAAAACCTTTCAAAGGATTTTGAGTGCACCATGTAGTGCATGTGCTCAATTTTCCTGAAGCATCGTGCTGCCATTCATCCTTGAGGGTTTATAAAGGGTTGCGTTCCTGTGGAGGTTTCCTAAGCAGAAGTGTATTTTTGAAGTAGTGTCACTAGACAGTGCTCTTCCCTACTCACAGAACTGCTCTCGGAGCCAACTGAGAGTCTGAGACTCTCAAGGCTGCGAGTATATGAAATCCTGCCCTATTTTCTCCTGCAATAATAGTAGCTGGGGGGGGGGGGAACATTTGCTGTTAAACAAATGGGTCCCACCTGGGGTACTTACATAAGCCTTTGCTGATCCACGTGCTCATCCTCTCAGAGAGGTTTGGGAAACCTTTCTTGACCAAGTCTTCAAAGGTAACAGTTGCTAAAGCATTGATGCTGGCAGCTACCGTGCTGGAGAGAGGGAGAAGAATGTTAAGTGAAAAGGAAGCAAAATAGTCTGAAATAAAGTTGTATTTAGAGATTAATGCTGCCTCTTGTTCAGCATCAACATTATAAATTGTGCAGTTCTTGAAGAGTATTTTTCACATATAATGCGGATGCTGTTGAGGTGTCTGTCTTTTCTGTAATTGCTACAGCCCTGCTTCAGGCTGGAACAGAATAAGATGAAAGCTCATCCTGACTGACCCTTCAGTCTACCAAGCTGGAAAGACCCTCAAAATATAGATATGTTCCAGAATCAAGATACTGTTCCCTTACAAGTCAAAGGATGTGCAGTGACCGATAGTTCTTCCACAAAATGTCTGTTCCATTTTCTCTCCTAACAGCAAAAGATTCACTTAGCTGACTGTAACTAAGTGAATATTTGGTGAGTACTATCTCTGTGAATTTGTTGTGACAATATGGCAGTGGCAATACCTACAGCACAGTATTCAGCATGCACTGTCCTAACTGCTCTTTTAATGTCTGTCTGGAGGTGACCTTCATGCCTTTCATGCAGGGACTTCTTTATTTGGGTTTGGGTTTTTGGTGTTTGGTTTGGGTTTGGGTTTTTTTCCCCTTTTTTGATAGTGGCCTCCTGCTTTTTCCACAGCTAGCAGTCTTTAGAAACAACCTGTTAGAGATTGACTCTGTGACATTTGAATAATGTCACTGTGAACTTGACTCTTCTCTATTTCTTATGTCCCATGAAGTATTCATGTTTGGCCTGTAGAGGGTAGAAACTGCAGTAACATGCAGCTAGAAAAACATGCAGTTCTAAAACTTCTCTGTGCAGACATCTCTTTTCCTACTCTAACTCTGTTTGTTGTGCAGTCAGGTTAGGTAAAGGTAATTTTGTCATGAGTAGCTCCAAAGGTATTTCAGGAAGCTGAGCTCAGTTTTTCTATTTTGCCTGCATTGATAATGTTATTGTAACATCTTGGGATAAAGAAAATACTGGAAAGGGGACTAGACTTTGGCATAAATATAACATAATTCCTCAAAGCTCTACTGCTGCTTCCTAGAGCGTGCTAAGGAAAACAGCTGCCTTTTCTTAGGGTTTCATGTTTTGACCTTCTCCTGGGTCCTCAAGAAATCAACGGTATGCAGCTAAAATGTCATTTTGGATTCACAGACCTTAGTGTTCCACTGAAAGCACAGGCGACAAACAGTCCCGGGACTCCTGGCATCGAAGAAAAAATGTCCATAACAAAATAGGGCATGAGCTGGGGTAGAAGAAGCACAAGAGCAACACAAGGAATTAGTTAAGATTTTCCTGGGAAACGGAAGAGAAGTAGCTGCTTCTGAGCACGTTGCTAAATCATGGTTTTGTTCCAGTTTACTAGAGGTGTCAGATTTTGAGCTAAGGGGATGCCGTTTGGTAGAAGCAGTCAATCAGATTAGTACTGCAGGAGTGCCAGAACAGATAGATTCTAGCCCTGATTCAGTAACCACCTTAGTGCCTGAGTGCTGAAAGGACATAAAGCATCTCACAAAACTTCAGCTGTCTCTATATGTGCTACACCTGTGCCAAAGCAGCTCCTAATTACAATGATGGGTATCTGTACCTGATCGGGTGCTGAAATGAAACTGGCAGTCCAAGGGTCACAGCTCTTGTAATGGGAGTACATCACCAAACCACAAAATACTGCACACATTAGGACTGTCCAAAGTCCCAATAAATTCAGGTAGAGCGCCCTAGAACGAAGGAGAGAAACTGTTTAATAGAAGATAAACATAGAAAAGCTGTTACAAGTTAGTTAGTTCTAATTTTTTAGAGAGACACCTTAATCCAAGTTAGTTATGTAATTTGAAGCTAGCTATATAATGTCTTAAAGGCATCATCAGGGTAAGAAATTGTGTGTAATACTGATTTCAAAAAAAATGTGGAAAAATACAGCCTCTTTATGCAAGGATACAGGTTCTAGGTAACTCTCTACAGCTGGAAGAGACCAGTAACTCATAGGCAGATCGGGCTGCTCCGAGCACTGGGTCTGTCTCTCCTGTGCCCGGTAAGAGCAGATTTTGTCTGTTGGGAGTTGCTACTGCTGGATTCCCTTTAAGCAGAGTATTATTTTGTGTGGATCCTGTTGTGGTTGCAGTGTTGCCATTGCAAAGGGACAGGCTTGCTTGGGTTTTTGTGTTTTTTTTGACTAATCGATGAAATGGATGTGGGTGGCAGCATCCGCCGGGGCAGTTGTGTGGCTGCCGTTCAGTAATCCTCTAGTTCCCGAGAGCTGCCAGATTTTATAGAGCCTGCATCGTGTTTGGGCACCACCTTACACGAGGTCTCTTGCTCAGGCCAGTTCAGAACTGTGCTACTGGGACCCGAAGGTCTTTCAGGGTTTGTCACTACTGATGTTCTCACTGTTGTAAGTTCCAGACATTTTTCAGAGACTGAATTTCAACAGGATAAATTCATATAATCTGTCATGACCCTAAGAAAAATTAGAATGATTGCAGCTAGCAAAAAAGATAACTGTTTGAAGAAGGAAAAAATTACTGCCTTTATGCCTTAGCCAAGTGGGCAAGCAATTAGCACTAATAATGAAAAAATCTGATTATTTAGCAAAATGCGCGTCTAGCTACGCACATAGTAATGCTGAACTTAAGGCAGGCAGTGGGACCTATAAGTCTGTATTGTGAAGTTTCACATGGTTCTTTGCTATTGATTCTAATTATTCTTTTTCTAGTTCAGAATTTCAATAACTTATTCATTTCATTGTATTTAGATCATGACTTGTACTATAGTACCCCATTAAATCAATCACCACTTTGAATACAATAAATCTAAATACAATTTCAACAAATACATTTTTCCAATAAAGCTGTAGGTAAGACAACAACTGTGTGGGCATCTTTACCATGCTCTGCTTCCAAGGATTAATTTGACAGCCTGATTCCAAATTAATAAACTGCAAGAGGTAGATAACTACCTGGTTTTCTGTCTGCAATTATTTATGTCCTTTAGGGCTAGAGGAAGTAAGACTTTCAGGTCAAAATTAACTTACTACCACCCAGTGGGGTCCCAATGTTTAATTAACATAACCGACAAACTGTTAGTATAATTCCATGTTAGCATGTTTGATTTCTAGAATAGGTTAATGACAGGTAACTTACAGTTTAGCGTGCTTTTCTGATTTGCAAGAAATGCATCTCTGTATTGTGGACTGATTAACTCCATAGATCCCTAGCCATGTAAATGTTCCCCCAATAACAATTGTCCAAAAGGTATGTCGCCTCAAAGGATCGACGTCAAAGCTAGGAAAGAGAAGGAGAAGCAATTCAGTTCACGTATGTAAACACACATTTATTTAGCAAGAGGTAGGTGGTTTTTCAGAAATACCTGGAATGTCCTACCCTCTGAACGAGAAGCACCACGTTGACAATACTGTCTTCCAGAAGAGACAACATCTAATGTGTTTAGATTTAGATATGGAAGATTTTTTTACTTTTATATTGGAACACATTACTGTCAAGTCAGGATAAATATATATCATGCAGACTTAGTCAGAGCACCAATTAATCGAGATAAATCACATTTATAAGGCTTTTTATGCTCAGATTTCAGATCCGTGTCATGTTGCAGCAATAGACCTGCAAGACGTCCTGCCTGGGGACCCTGTCCTCTGCAAGGAGAAAAGCTGTTTACTAAACTCTCAAAATCTTCCAAACTGTTAGTTACATCATCTTGATGCGTTATTTCCTTTACAAGAAATTGCTTCAGGTGCAGTGTTATCTGTTTTTAACAACGCAATGTTATTACTCAGTAATTTTAACCAGTACAAGTACATCTTTATGTATTGCATCTGTCCTCTTTGCAATTCTGCTAATCTTGATGTGTCCAGCAGATAACATTTGACCTTGCTGCTGGATTCTGTTGGTGACTTGCCTTGACCAATGAACTTTTCAATCAAGGCCACAAACAGCCAAAGGAAGGTCAGTTTGCTATCCCAATGCATTGGTGCGCCATTGCTAGCTCCTGTGGTGATTCTTCTTAAAATGAAGTTTCTGTTTTATGAATCAGAAATGAAAGATATACACAAGTCGAAGGGAATAATTGGGCTGCCTTTGTAGCAACACAAAGAAAAATGACAAAGCTCCCTTTCAGTTCAGCAGGGCTTTGATTTCTTCAAAGAGGTTAATAGAAAGAGGAGTTAAGCTCTCCTGAAGTTTAGCTGCATTCCCAAGAACTGAAGAAAGAGAGAATGGACTTCTGAGTCACCACAGTTGTTCACTGGTAGTATAATAAGTAATAATAGTGAGTATTTTCGGCTTAGTGAGGATCAGGTTTCTAAACATTAAATATACAAAAAGAGAAGGTTTGCACCATTCATTTCTTACTCAAATATGTTTAGTCGTGATCCTTCATAGGCATTTTCCCAGACTTTGGTTGTTCCACCATTCAGAGTAGTTCCTCGAATCAGAACGGTCACAAAGCCAGCCACCATGACAATCATTTGAAATGCATCTGTCCAGACAACAGCTTTTAATCCTCCCTAAAACAAACAGAAACAGTGTGCTCTCATCTTCTTTCCTGTTGAACAAGTACAGCAAAAGGTAGAAAGACCCCTCATTTCAGGAGCTCATGTATAGCATCTAGCAAATCAAGCCTTTTCTTAAACTTTCTTTATATTCTTCTATGAAGGTCTTATTTTTGCAGATCACAAAATGACATGGAGACTAAATTGTTTGTCTAAGCCACGTGAGGGTATTTGACCTCCAGATAAATGCTTTTTTTTCCTGCCTCCTTTATACACATTTGAAGAACGTATCATGGCGTGGAACAAAAGCTTAGGGAACACAAGCTGGCCTGTGTTTGTTCTTCCCGTGGCACTCTGTACACGTCTCAGAGCCCAGCACTCCATAATTAGCCTAACACAGAAAAATAGCTCCAGAAAGTTTGCAATTATGCTTTCTTCCTTAGCTACTTTCATATTTGATAAAATTTGTGCTAGAGCAATGTAATAAGTATTTTCAACAAGCATGGGCTGAAATATTGAAAAAAATCCATTAGTGGCAATGAGAACAGAACTTAAGTTGTGTCCTGAGCCCTAGGGCTCTGCCACTTCCACCGCCGTGTTTATCTTTTGTAATCCGGAGTCTCGTGTTGCTTCCACTCAGAAGTAAAGCTCTCTATGACCTGTTGATCATCCTTCCTAGGCTTTAGCACTCCGTTCTTGATCTGGGAGGCGCTTTTTTCAGCCCATAACTTGTAAAAGATAAGAAGAATCACCTTCTCAAAAGATTTAGTATGGCAGGGGCGGGTTATCGCTTCCTTATCTGGACTCTGCCTCCAGCTGTCTGGTTTAAACCTTGAGACATACAGCAGAGGATTTGAGAGGAAATTTTTTTATTTTTTTTCCCTCCAAATAGACTAGCTTGTACCACAGAGTCTAATAAAGGAAATTTATCTATTCTATTACTTTTAAACTTCAGTCACTCAGGCTGTATTCAGAAGCCTCTGATCTGTAATAGCCCATCATGGATAAAGGATGGCTGAATTAACAATCTGTGTTCCAGCTGTTCGGATGTGCCTGTTACGTACCAGAGTGCAATAGAAAGTGCAGACCATTCCTGTTGCCACTACAGAGCCCCAGAGATCAAATCCAGTGACTGTGAAACCAAAGAAAACCAAATGGTTAGTGAAATGAGGGTAGGTCATTGGGGTGGTAACAGGAAAGCTGTGATCCTTTATCCTGGAAGGATGGGAGTAATTATTAATTTTTTGTGTCTATTAGGAGCTTTGCTGAATTGTTCAGATTTCTTAACGCTACTGGGTACTGTTTTGTGTTGTTGATTTCTTGCAAATTGGATTTAACTAACTTTCAAGCGTGGAAAAGTAATATGCAAGAAGAATAATTGCACAAAGAAAAACATCATTCCTATGGGGCACAGTTTTATAAGCAGTGCTTTCCTTCTGTTCTTAGTCCAGAATTTTCTCTTGAGAAATCAAGTTCTTCAGAGATTTCAGAGTTCTAAGGGGGGGAAAAAAAACAACCCCAAACTAAATTCCATTCTCTGCAACCAGGAACAGTTTAATTCTAAAATGTGCTGCGTTAAAACAATTTTGCATGTTCATTTTACTTCATAAAGTTACTTTATACAAGATATACAAGCTTTGGTTTGGCTTATATTGAAGTCTCTCCCACCAGGCATAATTTGTGAGGGCAAATCTATTTGTCAAGGTTCTCTTATTAGCAAAGTTAGTATGGCTTAATGAACATGAACTCTCACATAAAATTCAGTTGAGGTCCGGAGGAAGGAAGCTCTGTGAGCTGTGTGAGAGGTGGGACTGGACAAACTGGATGCAACTCACATGACAAAGAATGAAAAGAGGCACCCAACTTCTTCCTAATCAATTTTGGTGAAATCAGGACTTGGGCCATGGTGATTTCTTATGTCCTATGGCAGTAAAATTGCTCACCCCATCTGTCATGATGGATGCTGTATGCCTGGTTTGCAAAGATTGATTAAAGTGTGTGGATGGCAGCACAGCATTCAGCTCCAGTAACAAGGAATGGAGTTAAGCCTGTGGGAACCTGAACATGGGAGACGGGGAAGGGGGGAATCAAAGTACAGAATACAGTCTTGGATCACCAGCTTGTACTGTGAACTTTGTCAGGATGTTGAGAAATTGTTCATTGCTGACGTCTTTGGGTGATTACTCAGTGCAAAGGAGAGCACCAAAGCAAATGTAGGGCTCCTGCTAGTGTGCTGGTGTGAGAGATCTGGGCGGTCAGAAATACAGAGCTATGAGGTGCAGACAAAAGCCTTCTTACAGAACATTTGAGGAATTTTGTTTTGGACTTAACTTTATCTGTTTTCCTGAGTTCAGTTATTCTGGTTATCTTGTGGCGTGGGTATCTGGGGTAGCCGTGTCGAGCAGCATGAGAACTCACCTTGGTTGAGTGCCAGTGATGGAGCATAAACCACTATTCCTGTGTAAAGGATCTGAAGGAGAAAAAGTTAATGATAAAAAACCACGTGTATGTGAATGCTCAGTGATAAGGTTTCTGTTTAGAGTGGTGCTTAGAGCAGAATACCAGATCTAGAGATTTGTTTAGATCAGCTTGTATTATATATGGCTCTCTGTTTCAGCCTTTACAAAATAAAAATCTTTTATTTAATTCTTTTCTGATGAAAGGACCGTTATCTGTCTTGGTATTACTTATTTCACCCATTGCTAAGATGACTAGATGACAAAAATATCCTAGTCAAATGGAAAGAGGAGCTTTCAGAAAAACAAAAGCATTGATGCAGAGAGAACTTGAATTGATTTTGCAAATTTAACTTTTCTTGTTCCACTCGATCCCTTTCAAAGTAGCTGACTCAATGCCATTTTGCGTGTATGTTCTGACAAAACTGAGGGAGAAACTCAGTCTTAAAGTCAATAAGCATTCAAATATATTGCTAAATTTGGAATTAATAAAACTGAATTAATGTAGAAAGCAATGTCTTCCAATATCCCATCAAATTCCATCTTTCCATCAAATACATTAGTTATGTAGTCATTTGAGAAGGTCTCTGCTGGGACTATCATGGGGCTGGGGGTACCTGGGCATCCCCAGGAGATGCCACGTGCAGCAGCTTTCAAATGGGATATCTTCATCTCAGTGTCATAAATGGGTAACCGGTGAACTAAATGCTCAGCTCATCTAGTACAGCTCATCTAGCTTTGCAAGCAAGAAAGAATCCACTCATTTGGAAGGAGAGAGGCTTCAAGGGAACATAATGAGACCAAGAATTTGAGGTGCTATGAGCATTCAGAACAACATCCAAGTGTCAAAGATATTTTTTGATGGCATTTTTAACCCCAAACAGAAAAAAAGCTAGAAAGGTGGGAAGGCCACCATTCTTTCTTTTTAATGTTCACAGTCCAAATGAAAAAAAAATAAGAAAAAAGTAATACTCATTAAAACATTTTATTGTACAATATGTGCAGTCTGAGGCGAGTCCATCAAAAGAGATGTTGAGAGAAATTAACATAATGAAAGAGTCAATGTCATCTTACCGTCTGCAGGATGTAGATCAATGTTGCAGCAAGACGGACAACCTTGTTAAATCTTAACTCCAAATACTAGGAAAAAGAGGAATCTTGGTCAATTGCACATGTAGCACCTGTGACACAGCTATTAACCTTCTGTTCGCCCTATGTAACAGCTTGCTATGCAAGTAAAATTACAGGCAACTGGCACTACTGCTATGAGTAATGAATAGGAGAGCATGATTGTTTATTACACATAGTGATAATTACATTTTAAGAAATTTTCTCATCAGTAGAAAATACTAGAGATTATATGTTGGGTTGTAGTATTCAATATCTACTTACTATCAAGAATAACTGAAAAAGCCCAGGGGCTACAAGGCAAATAAACTTTAACTTTAAAGGAAAGTATATTCCAACTACACGAAGAGGAAACTTGAAGTCATCTCTAAGAGAAATAGCATAGTTTGACTTCTGTAGTGACAAAAACAGCAGTGGAGCAGATAGAGAAGTAGCAACAGAGACTTTCACAGTGCTTAAACTAAGCTGGCTTTCTCATATCTTGTGTCCCAGTTTAAAGCCAAATTTGCACATCCTCAACAGGGAGAAGCATTCTTATGGAATTCTAGGTAGATGTAGAGAGTCATTCCCAATTACCATACAAGTGTGGAGGTGAGTAGATCTCTAGCTCCAAAAGCCCTGAGTCACCACCTGGAGTCTCTCTGTAGAGTTGACCAAAAAAGAATAAATCAAAGCTGCATTGCTAACCCAGTGGCAGCCTCCTGCACAGCCTCAGGTGGGCTGGGTCTCTCCTTGGGCCATAGTCCCATGTGCTTCCCAGCAGACACCAGGCACAGGCTGTACAAGCCTCTCTTGTCCAAGTCTCTAGGCATAGTACTTCCAAAGCAGGGGGGGTATCAGGCTCTTCTCTCAGGTAGCAAGTCACAGGACAAGAGGAAATGTCCTCAAGTTGCACTAGGGGAGGTTTAGATTGAATATTAGGAAAAATTTCTTCGCCAAAAGGGTTGTCAAGCATTGGAACAGGCTGCCCAGGGAAGTGGTTGAGTCACCATCCCTGGAGATATTTAAAAGACGTGTACATGTGGTGCTTAGGGACATGGTTTAGTGGTGGACTTGGCAGTGTTAGGTATACAGGTGGACTTGATGATCTTAAAGTCCTAGACGATTCTGTGATTCTTATGAATTTTGTTCATGTTTCTCTTTCTTGTGTCTCTTGCATAATAAACCCCACGGTTTTCCATACAAATCAATAGCTAATTTATGTAACAATTTTTTTTTTTGAAAATAATTAATTGAGCCCTGCAGAGTCATCTTTCCAGCATGCTTGAAGGGACTCTCTGACTATAGTGATACCTGTGGTGGTTCAGGTGGGAGAAGTAATTCATTCTTTGATCTTGCATAAAAACCAGCTAGAAAATGCAGTTACTTGTGGCAATAGGAACCTTTAACTCAAATATTTCCAAATACCCAGGCAGAGCTGTTTGACCAAAGCACCTCCTTCGGTTTGAACTTAGAGAACATAGCAGCCTTTGTTACCAAGAAGCTCCTCATGAACTAACCTGGCTTTCTTCATCCGATTCTTCTTTAGTTGAAACTGCCCCCAAACAGGAGCCAACAAATTTGTGGCAGTTGAATAAAGTGACTAAAAGGATGTTCCTAAATGCTGAGAATCTGTCCTTTGGGTTTGCAGATGACAAGGGCTGCATGCTGTGCTCATAGCAATAGCATCACGAGGACTACTGGTATATTTTAATTATTACTTTTTTTACTGCTTAACTGTCCTATGAAGAAAATAACATGTTCCAGGAAGAATGCCAGGCAAAAATTCTAGAAAATTCAGAGGTTGTTCATTTCATTTCCTAGAGAATCCCTGAATTAATTCTCCAGCCCTGACTTTTTGGGATTTTTGAGAGACTTGCCATCTTCTTCCTCTTTATCTCTTCCCCCTTCTCACATTTTTAGCTATGAAATAGTCCATTTTTATAGTAAATTGGATCAAATTGCCAGATCTAGACCAAGCTTGATTTAGACACAGTTGAATTTTGTTCTGAAAGTCTGTCTTTAATACCTGCTCTCTAAACCAGAGTGGAATAGTTACTTATAAGAACAAAAACGTTTAGATAGATATTTTCCACCTGTAACTTAATTTGGTGCTGGCGTGTAAACCCTTATCCTGTCTTTGCTATATTTGCATAACAGGAGATCTGACCTTAATTTGTGCTTTCAACTTATGCAATATAAATAACTCGTTTGAATTAATGCAACGAGTTACTAAAAAAATATTTAATGTATCAATACACTTTTTCTGTAAAATAATGCAGAAAATCTGACATTTTTCTGTAGAAGTATCTATCTACATGATGCATATAGATGAGAGCAGTGCCCTTTTTTATTATTTTTACTTACCTCATAAGTGCTTGTAATGCCAGATCTGTAAAATACAGGTAGAAAAAGTTCAGCAGTAAAAATGATGACAAGCGCATATGAAAGAAAGAACAGCACAAAGGATGCCCCATAGCGATAAACTTCAGAGGGTGTCCCCAGAACGGTGACCGCTGACATGAAACTTGATGTGAGAGAGAAAGCTATTGGCCCACATGTCATCTGCCTACCACCCACCAAAAATTCCTTAGAAGTTTTCTTTTTCCTCTCTTTAACTGCAAAAAAGACTCCAATGCTAGCACTTACTAAAAACAGTGCTGCAAAAACAACATAGTCCCAAGCCACAAATTTTTTGATTTCTGGAGCTATGAAGTTTGACATAGCACCAGTTGGGCAATTCTCCAATGGAAAATTCTGTTTTTCTGTAGCTGTTGCTCTAAACAGATCAACTCAGTTGACGGCAAAGTAGAAGCTTATCTGTAGCTCATCGATGACAAATATTCAGCTTGAAGACTCGTTTCTTTTTAATCCAGTTCACCCCTAAGGAGGCAAAAAAAAAATAATAGCAAAAGGTGAGTTAGGAAGGTGCTGAAGGCACTTAGACCCTAGTGCTACAGATGCTTCTGTCAGGCAGGCTGGAGCAGGAGACTTAGCTGTGAAATCTGGAGTACGTTCCCTTTTTATCTGTGAGATTTTAATTTAAGGTTAAACATTAGCCTGGCACATTGACTTGATCTGACTCCAAGTATTCTAACCTCTCAGTGTTTTTAAATAATAAAATGAGAGCAATAAAGAAAGAAATAAAGGAGAGCAAAATGAAGGAAAGCGCCGTGTACGGACCTATGACTCCACTGGTGAGTTTGCTTTCAGAGGAGCAATTGCCTCATATTGTTAAAAACTAAACTTGAACATCAGTGATAGGATTCAGAATTGCCCTTTGACACTCAATGCTCCATGGTAGACCCTCTGGAAATTTAAGCTCCTTTAAAGAGCTGGAGCCTTTAATAATTAAAAGTAACTGTGGTGGCTCCCCCTCACCCACCATAGCCCAGCCTTGGTGTGTTTGGGAGCCCAGCAGGCCTCTGTGCTCCACTGAGGGTGACTCTCAGTTGGCAACTGTCCACTACTGACAGCAGTTTTGATTACAGCTTATACGGGTTCATGTGCAAGGTGGCTTATTTTATTTATCCATGTACAGCTTGGTCAGGCCTGTAGGACAAAAGGGTCAAAGAGAAGCAGATCAGAAAATAGCAAATCTTATCTTTCTTAACTATACCTTTGCATAATTTTTCAAATTCAATTAATTAGGTTTTCCTTGTGTGATTTTGTGTTTGTTTTTTCTTTTTAAATAAGTGAGTACTCATTTTACCTCGATCTATGTCATGACAATACATTTTCCAAAGAAGCAGGCAATGACTTGTCATCCTGAAGGATTAACTTGTACAAATAGGGAGTGTGTGTGGTCACAGCCCTGAAGGAAGGAATTGAAAGGTGAAGCACAGATTTTGGAGACAATAAAGAGATGCAGTAACCTGGGATAACCTTTAGCACCAAAAGTCCTTTTCTTCAGCCTTGTCTTGGCTGGAGATGGATCCCCACTTCTTCTTTTTAAGTCATCAGTAAATGGAGTTGGATTCGCTGTGTCAGTTGTACCCCGGAAATCACTGAGCGTCCAGACCTGAAGCTTTGCCTGTTCCCATCCATCTGCTCAGGAGAAAGAGGAGTACATGTACAGCAACCTTCAGTGCTTGGCATGGAGTCAAAGAAAATCTAGGAGAGCCCATGACTGACTTCTTCTGTCCATATGTGCAGTAGAGATTGTGAAATTTTTGTGATCAGTTTTGGTGAGACCAACTCTTTGGTGTGGAAGGGGGAGTTTAAATGTCTATTGCTGCCACAGAATGTGAATTAAAAAAAAATTAGTAAAAATTCAAAGATACTTCCTAGAAGGCACTGCTTCATTTCTAGATTAAATACTCTTAGTTTAAAAAGTGTGAAATCCTTTTTGTGAGGTATGATACAGTGCTCGGTGAAAGCCAGGATATCAAATAAAGGCACATCAGTTGCCATGGTACTTGTTTGTGTGTTGTAACCTGTTGGTAGAGCGATGGGGGGACCAGATGAGAGAGCAATAAACCATCTTGCATTACTTTGGATCAGTCAAAGTGAGCCATTATAGGTAAATGCTCTGTAAATTCTCATCCAACCATCACACAGTAATTTATTTATCCAAGTATACTCCATTTGCTGGTTAATATTTCTCTTTTGTACAGAACAAATGTCTTAAGGTGGTGTTCACTCTCAAAAAAAGCAGCAACTTTTACTTCCCAGGTATTCCTTCTCTTTTTGGGTGTTGGGGGTTTTTTTGGTTTTTTTTTTCCCCTCCTCAACCATGTAAGAAGTTTTAATTCATACCGACAGAGTCTGATTAATTAAATGCCTCTGGCAATGGTAAAAGCCGTGCCATTAGAATGGTGAGGTTCTAGAGTCAACTCTCAACCCAGGCTGGCAGGAGGCTGGGGTATGAATGCAGCACTTAGGGCTAACCAGGCAAACCACGTGCGTGCTTCTTCCCACAAACCACAGCCAATTGCTCCCTCAGTCACGAAGGCACCAAGCAAATTCACAAAAAGCTGCAAAGAAACAAACTTGAGGGTGTTTCCTCTTAAACTCAGGGCACTGAGCTGCACCATCTGACTGCATCAGTCTTACGTTGCTGAGAGGGTGGAGAACTGTTTGTGCCTGGGATAAAAATTCGTCTTAAAAGTATTAAAAAAAAAAAAGTTCATCTGTGTCAGGTGGTTACAGTGCCAGTCATGTTACCAGAGAAATTCTAAGTGGAAGATCCCTGTAACTTCCATTCTAGGAAACCTGAATGTAGTGTAATATATTATTACTGGCTTGAACAGGTTTTCTAAATGGTCTGTTTGCCGTCAGTTAGCACTGCTAATTAGCAGCTGGGCTAACTGCACTGTGTCACAGTGATGAATAAAGCTGCCTGTCAGCTCACGTGGGATCAGTGCATAGTAATTTGGGTTGGATTCCAGGAAGCTTTTCCAAGCAGCAAAATTCCTATTGGCATAAATGTAAGCCTACAGAGATTTTTTTTTATTATTATTATTCTTTTAAAATTATGAATGGTCTTCCTAGCAGGAAAGTATTTTTTGGATTATAGTATTTTACATAGAAAGTAGGGAAAAGCTAATGGGATAATAAACTGGAAATCAAGTTGAAATGTAAATTTGTATATTATTCTATAGCCCTCTGATAATCTTTCATCATAGCTTCATGGTATTGTTTAGGGTATCTATTTTAGCTAACTCTTACATAGAATAAAAATACTATACCTTAGAAATACAACTTCTGAAGGAGAAATATTACTTCAAAATAGCATGAAAACACTTGTTATTCTGTCACGATGATATTTCTTAGCTGGTAATTATTGAAATTTTTATTTCCTTGAAATAATAAAGTTTTGTATTCTGTTTGCGAAAACTCCTGTGAAATTAATTTTAGCCAGGGTAACCAAAGGAAGAAGCTTGATTATGGTGTTTCCTCATCTTCTAGGAGATTAACAGCTTTCAGAGCTTTAATTTGCTGAGTCCTTTTACTTTCTCTCCCTATTAGGCTATGATGTCAGTTAGATAATAATGTAATGATAAGAACAGTTTCAAACTGAAAAATCTGCCAGGTTTTGGTGCCCTTGTGCCACCCACATAGGATGACATCACTTTGCATAACCATGGATGATGCTTATTGGGTTTAAACCACTCACTTTAAGGCCACATTTGACCATCTTCAGTGACTAATATTGAGATAGCTTTTCAGAAGTGGCTAGTGCTTAAACTTTCTCAATGTGATGCTTCATAGGTAGATTTTTAAACAGTGAGGGGATATTACTTGCAATTGCTCTTCATAAACCTCTACAGTGCTTGCTAATGAAGCCTATTGATGACAGGACCTCAAGGCTCTTGAGCAGAGAAAAGATGACCAGAGAAGAAAATACATAATATGTAAAAGCATTGGAAATATATAAAGTGAAGAATTTCCAAAGATTTATATTTTAAAATTGTGGTTTAAGTTGGCAGTATCTTTTACCCCTAGATTTTGCTAACAGTTTCACAGGTGAGAGCATGTGAACAAAGACAGTTTTCCATCAGTAATTTGGTTCTTGGTTTGGAATTATATCCTGTCTTGAATAACCTGTGTGCATTACCTGCTCTTATGCATGTCAGTAAGACCTTTTAAGTACTTCAGTTATGTATTTTGGTATTTATTTGGAGGGGATAAATACATTTGCTCAATAAATGTAGTCATGCAGGACAGTGATTTCTCAGGCTTTTCTGCAGTGGCCTTTCTGCTTTCATTAACCCAAATTCTAGCTCTGACCCTTTTCCATCTGAAAAGGGAAAGAATTACTTTGTTGTAAATTTCTACTGTAACATAAATATCTCAAATCTTGTCATATTAGTGCTTATATAGATTCTTCAAATTTCAAGTCAGATTTCAGTTTGGGTGAGATTTTTGCAGTAAAAATTAGGGCCCCTTTGGAGAGTGAACATGTGCTTAGTAGAATTCAATATATACAACTATGTTTGGCGGTTATGTCAGCTGAAATAAACTCCTGAAGCAAAACTTTGCATGGTTTGGGGGGTTTTGGTTGTGGTGTTTGGTTTTTTTGGGTGTTTTTTTTTTTTTTAATAATCTGAAATTTTCCTCTGGAACAGAGTTCCTAAACTAATTTAGGGAACTGATGAATATTTAAGGATTCCTTCCCATATGGTACCAGTCAACTTGTGTCTATTTATTATTGATAAGATTGGGAATCTTTTATGTAAAGTAATGGTGAGTAGGGGGAGCTGCAGAAGATGCTTTGCTTATATCCTAGAGACCGAGAGTATTAATCAAGCTCACAAAAGCAACCAAATATCTGAAGAGAACATGTAGGGAGCTTTTTAATGTTCTCTTTTTCAAATGTGCATATAAAATACTGAATTTGACAAATGCATTTCACGTATTTTGTGTCTTTTTATCCTAAATAATATACACAGTGCACCTCATGATCAAGTCAGACAATGTCTTCTAGTGTGTACACAAACTGGCACGTATTCAGAATCTGCTACATCAGTATTTTGAGTATATTTCTTGGTGGTGTTACGAGTCTTTAGTATGATTCTTATTTCTATAGAAGCTCCAAAATATCCACTTTTCACAGTCAAATATTGGTAGCATATTGCACTGTTCTGGAAATAATAATTTTTGCTTCTAACTGCACCTTTCCTTGATATGAGACCTTTCCCTTTGGAGTAAATTCCAATTTCAGGTGACAGGAGTCATCCCTTTCTGAGACGTGACTAGCATCGTGTAGTCTGATGCTTGGTGATCATACCATGAGAATTTTCACTGGCTTCAGCTGAGTTAGTCTCAAATATTTTTGTCATGAGTGACAGATCCAGGACCTGAGCCTTGATCACAGACTGATCATTAGTGCTGACAAGAAGTGAAAATGAGTTTTGATTTCCTAAATGGCTTAAAAATTTTGTAGCTTCTGCACTCACTTTTGGTCCTTGAGTTTAATATTAGAGTCTGAGTTTTGTCCATTGTTATAAACATAAGAGTCATTCTGGAAGATAATATCAAATCACATGTAAAATTGGACACTAATTTGTTGGTGATGCTCCAAATGCTTAGATCTATAAATATTAAAATACAGCTGATTTAACTTTAAAAATCAAGATCTCCTTGTGGGTACTAAGGAGCAACAGCCTCTCTTAATAGCATTACAAAAAAAAAAAATTGCATCTATTTCTCTAAGTAAATATTTTCTAACACCTAGACCAGAAAGTTCCTATATTTAGTACACACTGGTTTTCACTAAAAAGCATTAAAACTGCAGCTCTCAGATAAATACTGGTGCAGTACTGAAGTACTTGAAAAATATTTTTTCCTCCTGATAATGCAGAAAACAGGATCAAGCCTGGAAATACAGTGTTTTGTTATGTAGTAGATGTGTTTTACTCTACACTGTTATAGGATTATTTTTCAGCTTCCTTCTCAATATTTTTCAATATAGCACTGTGAAAAATTCATAGAAACAGGCACTGGAAGATTTAAGTCACACTTAACTAAGTGGCTGAAAGAAATAGTTACTACCCCACTGAGGAGAAGTATATTTCTGGAGCACAAAATACACTGAAAATCAAAGGTGTATCATTCAGAAGTCTCTGTTAAACCTACGGGTCATTATCTTTCCTTGACAGTGGACTTTGCCTTTTCTTAAGAGGTTCCTCTTTAATGATTACTCATTCCTCAGAAAGACACATTCAGTTATCTACACAAAGATCATTGTAACCAAGTAATGCGGGGAGCTGGAGGCATTGCTTATAGTTTCAAAATTGATGATTCCCCAGGGACACAGAGTCCTTCCTGTGGCATCGCTCTTCCCCAGCAACACCAGGTCACGGCAGGGACTGTGGCCGGTGGTGAAGTCTTATCCCACCCCTCTGCCTTATTTTGCAGCTTGGGATGCAAAGTTTGCTGAGTTCCTTGCAAACCCATGTGCAGGCTTTGTAAGCGTGGCCATTAGGGCTGTACAGAGGTGGATTTTTATTGCATACGTGCTTAAGGTAAATAAAAAAAAGTATGTGGTTAGCACTGAGAATTGGATTCTCTTACGGGCACAAGCTGGAACATGGGAAGTTCCATTTGAATATGAGGAAAAACATCTTTGGGGTGAGGGTGACAGAGCCCTGGAACAGGCTGCCCAGGGAGGGTGTGGAG
>JAOXJM010000041.1:61671492-61694748 GCA_026413425.1 Tringa solitaria | reverse complement strand
GATAGTAGAATGTGGTCTAGGAATGGTAGTAAATTAGACATTGAAATTAAGGACAGTGGAAATAAACTTAGGTTCAGCAATAAATTCTGGAACTAAGTGTTTGCTATATATGAACCCCTACAGTGGAAAAGCTGCAGTTTTAAATGCAGAATATATTGTTCAGGAGATATAAGGTTCTTTTTCCTCACATGACAAATGAAGCATTTTAAACACATCCTTTAAGAAGAAAGCCTTCTCCTTTTATTTTATGTAAATAAGAACAGGAGATCTCTGTTGCATCTTTGCTCTATGATGCCTTGATGGACAAGCAGCTGAAAAATTAGAAGTGAAATAAATCTTGCCTGTCTACTGCAGGCTTGAGAATATATCAATTACTTTGCTTCTATTTTGTGTTGCTCTTCAATATGTGACAGGGTAGCTGAAAAATTCGGGGTAAGTCGCTTGCTGTCGGGAGTCTGATAACTTAACAACCAAAGAATTTTGGACATAGGGATGACAAAGAATTGTTTTTCAGCAGCTCATCTTGCTGCTTTTCCCTCTTGTACCTACTGCACCCAGTACAGAGTAGCAGTACACAGATTTTTTTGGATAATCTGTTTACTTCTGTCGTTTGTCTTTGCTTGTTTCAAAGTCTGGTTGTTTTGGTTTGGGGATTTGCGGATTTTTTTGCTTTGGGTTTTATTTATTAACATGTTTGTTGGTTTATTTTTGGTGTTGTACTGCCCTGTAACATCTGTGGAACAGCAACTCTGTTGCTTTCTATTTGGAGGAGTGAAGGGAAAAACAAAAGAGAGGCAGCTGTCTCTTCTGGTTTTATTTTTCAAGTAGGGTTTGTCTGTGGGTGAGGACTTGGAAACAGGATTTCCGATTCGATGCCTCACTCCTGCCGACTGGCTGCGCGGCTCTGGATTAGTAATTCAGGCTTTTATCTTCTTTGTCCACAGGAAAATAAAAAAGATCAGATGCTTAACTTGAGATGTAGAAAAAGGCATGACTAACCTGCCTTTTAACAGGTAGCCAAAGGTTATTGCATCTAGTGGTGCTGCAGGGGGCAACGTTTTCAGATGGGACCAGATCCCACTTGCAATGCAAAAATATCTGTGTTGCTGTATCCCTACTCTTTTTCTCAGCTCCATCAACAGATTTCAGTAGTTGTTTGGAGTTACAACCTAAATACTCTTTACAATCTGTAGATCTTTGATTTTTAACTTTAGGACAAGATGTAGGATATTTCGTTCCCAAAATGTTATCTAATCTGATAATTAATTATGCCACTCACAGAAGTGCTGTTCCTCTTAACTACCACGTCACACGTTAAACATTTCTGAATTCATTTTGAGATGTCTATAGTTCCTTATCATTCTTCTCCAGAAGGCTTAGTGACTAGGCACAGCTCCATAAGACAGAAACAGATGATAACTGATGTCTCTGGGGGTGAAATGAGATAGGAATAGTCCAGAAATTATAATACAGAAATTGGAACATAGCTGTATTGAAGGTTTAGACTAATACTGGTTTAAAATAAGTAAGGAATACGGAGTGAGTCAGTGTTTTCCCTTTGGGACTGTGAGTGAAATTTGTAAGACAGGGTTTGATCTGCTTTTATATTGATCTGAGGGAGACTTAGGTGATATGATTAAGCATCATGCTTACAACTGAGTAGTAGTAAGACTATCAGTCTTGCACTTTGCTTTCATATTTACATCACAGCTTTCTCAGCAGTTGGCTAATTTAGAAGAAAGGACAGAAGGACTGTATAAAATTTATTGTGTTCAGACCTTTACAATTGGGGTAAAACATCTATATCAATACCATTTTGCTGTTTGTGTTCCACAATGCTCACATTTCTCCTGAACACTGATTTTTGTTTTGCTTTACCCAAAGACTTGTATTGCGTCTCAGCTACAGTTAAAACTTGGGGAAAAATACATGTTTCTGTCATCTTTAACATTTTTGAGCTATGACAGTAGTTTCCCTAGCACAGGTAGAAAGTGTGTAAGGAATATTAGAGACTTTGGAAAGGGCTACTCTGTGTGTATGTGCATGCATGCTAGGTGACCAGCCTGTATAAATCTATCCGGTAGGCATTGGTATATTTTACTATGTTGGCGTATACCACATACAGCAACTTATGTGTAAAGCCCATAGTGTACCCATAGCACTCAGTAGCTGCTGTTGCACACAAGAGATTGCTTCTGTCTTGTTTAGGGTTTTTGTCTTCTTCGTGTTTCGCTACAAAGCTGTGATATCCTGAAGGATTATGCTGCAGACAGAACGGTTGCTCCAAGGTGAAGCTTGGCAGGAACCAACCCAAGATCTTGGGAAGAAAGCTGGGGCAGGGGCCAGAGGAGGGTTTGCTGTTGGCTCTTACAGCCTCGTGACAAGGTGACTAGAGCAGAAACCAGAAGCCTCCTTGTTGGTGCACTGTTTTAAAACTGTATAAGCAGGTTGTGGCAGCTGAGTTCCCGTATTATTTCCAGTTTTTATTAGATGAGAGAACCTCTCCAGCTCCTATTTTACTGTCTAGTATCTACTCCCCTTTTATTTCTCTTCCATAGCAATACAGTTGGGTGCTCTTCCTCCTCCTAAATCAGAGCCCACGCTCTGAATGCAGACAAAACCTCCCCTTCCTACGCTGGTGATGCCTGGTTACTTAAATAGCAAAACTTAAACAAGGAAAAAAACATGCTTTTTAGTTTCATAGATTAAAGTGACTCCTCTTCTTTGGGACAACACAAGTATTTTTCTATACAATTAATTGAAGTACAGCTGGTAATCCAGTGGTTTGGGGGTTGGATTGATTTTTGGGGGATGGAGGGAGGAGGAATTATCGTTAAGAATCAATATTCAGCAGCATCAGGAGAATTGGGGAGGGGGAGACTCTGTCACCTAATCCTCAAACTGAGTGTGTACGGTCTGTGATGCTTTCAAATACTTCAGACTCTAGACAGCCTCGAAAAATGTGCAACCAGCTGCAAAAAGTGTTATTGTGATAGGACTTTTCACAAATTCAGTCACAGGATGAATGTTATAGATAAGGAGGTAGATGAAGGATTGTTTTATCTGAGTGAAATACAAAACTTTATGGAAGGTGACAAGAAGACTGTAACATGGAGGACTGAAATCATTGCCTTTAACAGGGCTTCACTCCCATTTTTTCTGTCGATGAACTCAAAACTCATTTTCATAGTTGTTTGGCACATTCAATCTCACTCTTTATACTTTAGTATTTTCTATTAAGTTAAAGAGTAAACTCAAAACCACGTCAAGCTTTGATAGCGCTTCCTCTGTTGTTTGGAATAATTCAAGGCAGGGATATGTCACAGGCCAAATTCAGCAACTTCCCACAGTATTAAGCAGAATCAATCAGTATTAAGGAGATACCTCTTTCTTACTATTTAAAGGTTCACAACCTATTTGTCACTCAGTATAATTCTACTGATATCTGGCATACCAGCAACCCAGTTCATTTTTTGCTGTCCAGCATCTCAACTCCTTAACCTGGATTTTACAGGTATGGCAACGATCTCAGTAGGAATAGGAAGAAAGCTGTCAAACACTTGTCAAGACTTTGACTGGAGTTATTTGAATTTAAATGTTTGACATAGAGAAACCAAAATTATTTTAGGTTTTGGTAAGCAATAACCAGAAATTTGTTCAAGAATGGAATGTAGGAAGCTGTTCTAATATTAAATTCCTAAGATAACTTTAAGGTAACGCATACATTTGATGCTCAGTGAAAGATTTTATGTGGCTATTTCTGTTCCATATGAAGTTTCCTGGAAGAGGGCAGGCAATGCCCCACAGCTCTTCATCCCCTCTGTTGAACTGAAATCTGTCAGGAGATTGTTTTCCTTCTAGGGAATCGGCTGCCTGGATTTACCATGTGATGATGTGAAACAAAAGGAAAATTATTTCTTAAGACAATCTTAGGAAATGTTTGGAGGGAAAAAAATTACACATACTTATCTTCTATAGCATCTCAGTTTGAAAAAACTGGGATTATCCTCAAGATATCTCAAAATGAGATACTGCTGCCCAATCTCATAAACTCTGAATTCTTTGCAGTTTTAGTTCAAACTCTGCTTTCGTTTAAGTCCTGTGTAAGTCAGTAGGAAACATTTTGAAAACAATGTAATGGCTTTTTAATTCCACAGACTGGTGTGCACACTATTGTACCCAGTGTCACAATAAATGTCAGGATACATTATTTTGATTCAGAGACAATGGTATTTTAATCAATTGCACAGTCCTATATACATAAGTGACTATAAATCGAGTATTTCTCTCAATTTTTACCAAATGAATAGCCAAAAAGTCAGTGACGTTCACCACAGGAGCAAGTTGACAGTGGTGGTTACCATACTTTGGGGGTGATTTTGAAGCTGAAATACATTCTTAAAAATGCATGCTTTTCTCCTGCTCAACATAAACATAGCACATCTGCTAGTTATTAATTCTTGGTATTTTTCATAGGCTACTACACTGTGTTTTAATCCGTCAGTGGATGAAACTCCTGGTATTAAATCTCATACTGATGAGGAAAATCCAATGCATCAAACCATAACAGTAGACTTTGGGGCATATGAAGAATATCCTACAACTTAAGATGTTGTCTTTATTCTTTTACTACTTCGTCATGTCCCCTTTTCCCTTTTTCTCCTACTTGTCTCCAGTCATTTTTTTTGCCTTTATGAAAGCTGTAAATTCTCTAGGGAAAAGGACTCTTATTATTACCCACAGTGGCAGGGCTTCAGTCCTGACTATAATTGTATGGTTATATTCAAGTACAATCTTAGTTTTAAGTATTTGGGTTTAAAAAAAAAAAAAAAGAAAAAGAAAAAAACCTCCCCAAACCAACAAAACAACACCAACAAAAAAACACTTCAAAACTAACAACAGAAAACACCAAAACCCCAAAATACACACCCACCAAGACACCCATTTGATGCATTGAATGGAAGTATTTAATCACTAGTGAAAATATCAGAAAACAAATATGTCTAGTAAAGAACAATGGCCACATTTATCTCCTGCAACATTTGGCAACTGCACAGGGCCAATGGGTGGAAGGAAACCAGCACCTGTAGAAATATAAGGAGATCCTACAGCAGAGAACAAAGGAAGACACACAGCAATTGAGAGGGAATAAGTGTCCAGGAGGTCTCAGAAGTGAGTACAATTCGGGGTTTTTAAGACTAAAAAGTAGTTTAAAAACTGCTGACGAGTTCAAAACTGCTTATGAGCATGACTAAAACAGCTCTGGCAGAGCTGATGTGTTGAATTCGTTAGAACTCCACTCAGTTCCGCCAACTTTGCATCTACCTCTTCTGTCTTACTGGGTTTTTTTGTCTGTTCATTTTAAGAAAAACCTGTAAATCTGACTGAAATCCATTGGAGTCCTTACATGGACACAAGGAGGCCTGAGGTCCCATCTCACCATGCCTGAGATAGAAATGGTATCCTAAATTATTAAAACAAAGCAATCTGCAAGTCTGATTTAATCCACAGTGTTATTGTTCAGTCTATACCTTTCATATCAGTAATGAAATTAGTCTAAGTGTCATTTTCAGAAGAAGGAAATTAGAGCTTCCAGTGTCCCTTGCTCAGAAGATCTCACACTAAACCCCTTGAAATTCTTTCTCAAGGAATGCAGTAGCGTCCTTGGTCCTGCAAAACTTTCCATACAGGACCCCTTGCAGTGGTGAATGTGTGTGGGTGTCACTTTTGTGAATATACACCACTTAGGTGAAGCAAATGTAAGGCAAAACAGAAGGATCAAGGCAAGAACAGATCCCCAAGGAGCTGTGATTAAAATCCCACACAGGGTAGAGTATGGGAAAAAAAGACTGCTTATAAAATTTACAGGGTCTCTTGGTTGAGGTGTTTTTTTTCTTTTGTGAGGTTAAGTTTTACGGCAACGTCACCATAAAAGGAACAGTTGTGACCCGTACTCTATGAAATTACTTACTGTACCTTTCACTGGGATTGTTTTAAATCATTGCTGTTTCTTTAAAACTCTGAGTGTTACAGATGGTGATGTCAGGGTCATCATAAATAACTAAAGCTGGAAAGTGTGGATGTGTAAGATGCCCTGCCAGGAAGGTTGCAAAATGTTGCTTGGTGGGCACTTGGTCGTTTACAATTAAAAAAGAAGAAAAGGCTGGGGGGGTGGGTGGGGAGAGGGTAGGTGGGCAAAATAGAAATACTTTGTTATACAGTACTACAGACAGCACCTGGTATTCATGTAGTTGTAAAGTATAATGTCTCCTGAGAAATTTTCTGTGAAAGCTTTTGAAAAATGTTCATACGTGAGTACAGCAAACTTCAGGGTCTGTGTCTATGTTACACATCTCTTCAAACCAATTCCAGATACAAAGTCATTGCCCAGGGAAAGCAAACTGGATGAGCTGATTGTGTCAGTCAAATTTCAAGTGAAGGCAACTTGTTCACGTGACAGGTCTACCTGCAGTTAACAGCTGACAGGGACATGGAAAATACAGAGCATTTAATCTTAGGCACTTCCCACGTTATTTCTGAAGGGCGTCAATATGATCCGTGATCTTATTGCTCTGGAAAACTATGAGATGTAGAAAACACCTCGGAAATTTTGTTGGGCAGATGTCTTCCCTGAGTAGTGAGACAGCTTTTGGTGTGTCAAGTAGATGTAGGTATGTAAATTTCCAAAATATACTTTTATCAGAGTAGCCTTTACTCTGCAGGCCATGGGACATTTGTGTCTCTGGGATTCCTATCCTTTTAAAGGTTGCAAGATGATGAACTCCGACAGATATGAATGCTGAAATCTGCTATTTTTTACCACCTTTGGCCAAGGTACTTAAAACTCTCTGCTAGAGGCTGATCATTCAGATGTCAGAATTGGATTCCTCGCAGCCCACTTACTGAAATGGTTTTGTCATTTTAATTATTAATAACAACATGGGGCTAAAGGAGCTAGAAGTGACTCCTTTTAGTAGTACCATGTAGACACACATAATATAAAAAGATGTCTTCCTGTGCTAGTCTAGAAAGTTCATAATTCTTGTTTTTTCCAAGTGCAGTCCTAGCTATAACACTTCTTGCATGTGAACCGCTTGACTGAAAGAAATCCAAATCTAATCTTTGTGGTGTTGATTTTTTCCCTAATTTAATGTGCAAAGTAACATCTTTCAAATGTTAGTTTTGAAGTTATAAGAAAGAATGCATTGCTCTTCAACTTCCACGGTGTTCATGCAGTTCTATTACATAAAACTTTGTATCAAGAATGGTTGT
The DNA here is from genome assembly GCA_026413425.1 of Tringa solitaria. Lineage (NCBI taxonomy): Eukaryota > Metazoa > Chordata > Aves > Charadriiformes > Scolopacidae > Tringa > Tringa solitaria. The sequence continues at coordinate 61,687,476 of JAOXJM010000041.1, read as the reverse complement.
CATAGTAAGCTCCAATCCAACTCAAACAAGATGCGTTCATACACAGGAAATCTGCCTGGGTGGTCACAGCTGTTTGTGACAGTCTGTTATTTACATATTTATCATCTTCTTTACGATATTTAAACTGTTTCTGTTACGGCTTTAGCAAGGTATTTGGGAATTTCAGCAAACTTTGCATGTAGCAATTCCTCAATGCTTCCCTTTTCTGCACCAGAAACTAGGAGTTCTTAGGGAACTTGGCAACAGGCTGAAGCCTTCTCTTGACACCCACCCAGAAATCATGCCACAGAAAACGGGAGCTTTCCCCCATGCTGTGAATAAAATGCTCAGCCCTTTGCAGCATTGTGCCATAATGTGCAGAATTCATTCTTCATGTTCCAGATGGTCCTGGCTGCATGTGTCATCTTCAGGTACAGGAACATAAATTCATTTTTCTGTCCTCTGTTCTAACAACTCCTTGGGCAGACAAAATAACCCAGCAGGAAATAAGACACCATGCTGAAAAATTGTCTGCCTTTTACAGTCCTCTGTCTGGAAAATAAATCAGGTAAGAAGAAGAACAGTAAATCAGGAACAGTGGGGACTTTAAAAAATGAAGTTAATGTTAATTTAGTTAGGAGAGGAGATTACAGAAATGATCTTTCCTTCTCCGTTATTTTTTTCTGTGGACTATTAAGTGACTTTTTCAACTCCCATTCTTCCACTCCTCATCTGGAAAAAAAAAATAGAAAAAAATGTTACCACAGAGCTTGAAGATCTTAGCATACGGATCATGTAACCTGTTTTTCCAATTACATGAAACCCTTGTGTGTGTGTGCTGATGCAGATATGTACGTGTGCCTTAGGTTTAGAAGCAGATCACCTTTTCAATACTCTATCTCAGCTGTCTGAGTCTTGCAGGTGAGATCTGGAAATATAGTTTGCTCCTGCACACCAGAGCTTTGATTCTCCTGCTGCAGTAGACAAATCCTGCTAAGGATGATGGAGATTTACTGATGTCTTGATGGAGGGGAAATTTAGGTTCCTACCCTAATTGTTACTTGGATCTTAAAGAAGGGTTGAAGATTGGACTTCATGTGCAAGGATGACTCCAGAGATTATTTTAGTTTTCTTATGTACAAAAGGTAGACTTCATTATAGTAGTCCCAATTCTTTTTTATTCAAAAGCTTGTTGAAGATCCCCTCTTGACTGCCGTCATGTTAAAGCAGCCTGGGTAAAGCCTTTGTTTTCTTTTAAAGGAGAGGATGGAGCAAAGTGCTCTGTCTCAAGAGGGACTGGAGATGCCACGTGATGCTTTGAGACACAAATTTATTTAATCTAAATTATTATTGCAGATTAAAAGTCATGCTGTCCTGGGTTAAAAGAATCCTAATGTTTATAAAGAAGGTTCATATTTACAAAACTGGTGTTGTCAAAATAGATCGGTCAGGAGATAATTCTATGCTGTAGTTGCTTCTTATAGCCATATCAAGTCATTTATCTTTCTGGTCCAAGCTTTACTAAATCTGAAACAATAAACTGAAATTATTTTTCCCTTCCTCAAAAGTAATAAAAGAGCCTATGAGACACAATAAGAGTCTGTACTTTTAATGGCTTCCAAGACCCTGATCTCATTTTAGGTGATTTTTACTGGCCTTCCCCTGAGAAACACTGGGGTGTCCACAGCCATGTGCTTCTTGGAAGCACAAAACGTTGTCCCAGCTCACTGGGGCCAGCAGAATCTCAAACTAATAATTTTCACTGGTTAAGCTGGTTTGAAGTCTCCTATAGAGCAATGTGCTAAATTCACAACAATTTAAATAAGTAAATAAAGTTGAGTAGTGGTGGTTTAATTAAAACTTATTATGTTACGTTCACTGCAAAAATGTCTCATGCCACTGTAGAAACGCTTGTGTTTAGCAGCAGCTCCTGCGTGTGTCCGGAAAACAGGATAATCTCAGAAAAAATTAGGGGAGGGACAAATCTTGGTTAATCAGCAAGTTTACAAGCATGATTACCGTGGGTTTTGAAAGGACATGGAGAAGGCAAAATTTGGAGGTAATGAAAACCAACAAGCTTTCCCAGTTCATATGAGGTTTCAGGACATTTAGATGGCTATAAATGTGGTACCAATATTTCAATAATTGCTGGGGAGTGGAGGGCCAGTTTGAAATGCTTCAAACCATCAATTTAACATCTGTATCTTATAAAAAGCATGGAAATAATATTTAGGGAAAATCCAAAGAGTACATATGTTGTAGTTATAGTGTAGCAGAAGACAAATGTTCCTTAAGAACGAGAAGTTTAGTGCTAGTTGTTTTGTTTTGTTTTTAACTGGTACATGCACAAAGATACAAATGTGTTGTAATTAATATTGGGTTTCAAAACAAGCCCAATAAGATTTCATCATGAGAGACTTTCTGTACTGTGAACAACAGATTAGGGACAGTGTGATGCAGAACTAAATCACAGCTGTCTCTTGTTCTAGCCTAGGTGGTAACGTACCCCTTCTCCTGGAAATTCACCCTATCCTCATTAATGGCAAAATTGCTGTGAATATCAGTTCAGATTAGAAAGCGTATTGTAATGAGAATATGTTGTGATCTTTCTGTACTCTCAATTTTAAATATTAACAAGTTCTACACTTTTACTCTACAAGTTGGTTTTTAAATAACAGAATAACTGTAGTCACAAACATTTGCTTGTAGCTAATAAAGCATTGTAAGAGCTGTGGTTTGTGCTATCATAACTAATTACATTAACTAAATGGGAAACACATCTGCTTCATCATCCCGTGGCCTCTGCTATACTTCAAGAAAATGTGAGTTGCTATGAATATTTTCATGCCGCCAGCTTTATCCAAATCCTTCTCAAAACCACTTCAGCAGACAATAATGACAGCTTGAAAGTCCACGAACAGCCTTTGAATAAATCCACCATGCTTTTCTGAGATTGACTGTGAAGTATTGTATTCCTCTATCTTTTGTTAGGGTTAGAGTGCATTGCAGGGAGAGCTGAACCGGGAATATTTGTTGTTATAATGGGAGAAGAGGTTTGGCCAAAGCAGTGTCACTAGCGGTGACCTGCTGAAGAAAGCTGGAAGGCTGGTTTCGTTTCCCAGTCCACCTTTTCTCTCTCATGTCCATTTTTTGCTGATGCATGGATATCTGCTTCTCACCATCCTTCTGTGGGGCATCAACTAAAGAGGGCCTTTGTCTCCTCTGAGGTCTTTCAGAGTTATTGCCAAACACGATTTTAATAAATCACTTTTCTTGCCTTAGCAGACTTGGATGATAAAGCCTCCATGGCACAATACTCTAAACATATGTGTAGTACTCCTACAAGCTTGTTCACAGCTGGTCCAGATTTTGGTTCTATGTATAGTGCCTTGGATCTGGAGCAAGGGAATACTGTCAAGGCTTGGGCAACATTTGGTCCTAATTTGAAAATAATTCAAGCTGCATTTAAATGCTTACTTGGAATATCTCACCACTTGGAGATTTTATGTTGGCAGTCACATGAGTTATCTAAATTGTAGAATCATGGAAAGTGTATTCTTGTTGAAAACTGGCTCATTTTACTGTAAACTGGCTAAAACCCAGAATACATTGGCTATGAGATGAACTTGTTCAAAATGGAAAGATATTTCCAGTTAACGTTTTATGGGGATTCACTTTCAATTTACAAGATTTTTTTTTTTTGTTAGTTTCTAAAATTCTTTCTGTCCTTCATCCATTGTGGTTCACTGCCTGTTTCTTGCTGACCACAGCCGTTCACAAATATGACTTTAGCTAGTGGTTCTTTATTGATCGTTACCAGACTCCGTCTCTGTTTTGGAGCTGACTTATGTTCAGGCTGAAATCTCAGTTGATCTCAGATGTTTCTCCAGACCTAGAAGTCGGTCTAAATTGATTATGACAAAACATGGGCTCTAAAATCTTCCACCCACAAAATGGTCTATGCTCCTGTATGCTGCTTTCCTTCCTTGTGAAGTCTAGTCCTCTTTGATGCTTCTACCGAAAAGAAATACAGACTAGTCCTCTTTGATGCTTCTACCAAAATATTACTGGAGAGACTATTTTCCTGACTGATGCTATATATTACTGGTAAGACTAAGAGGATGCCATCAGCTATTTTGTGTGAAGTACCTGTCTCTACAGGCTCAGGCCCATCCTGTGTTTCTGTTGTTGATTGCTTGTGTTTTGCCAAAAGGATGGAAAGGTGTTATATCCTACATAGGGCTGAAATGTCTCATAGCATCTTGCAATGCAACCTTTGGCCATGTCCACCAACCATCTCTGTTGTGACAGTTAAAAAAAATAGGGGGGGGGAGGGATTAAAAATCAACACTATTGCCTTGTGTTCTCCCATGTATTCCTTGCATTAACCTGTTGCCTTGTTCCTACACAGTATGAGATGCAAGATGGGACACACTAATCATTGTTTATGTGCTCAGTGTGCAGCATTAAAAGGCTGGAGCCTGTAGGACTTATTAAAAATGTAATAATGATAATCTGCTTTGGCTGAACTGAATGTAAGAGAATACAACATCTATACGGGCACATAATGAAGATGAAGGAGTTGAGTTCTTAACCCAGTGAGAAGAACTACGGAAATTATACATATGTTTATATACGTTAACGGATGTTCAGTAAGCTGTATGTCAGAAAGAAAACCAGAAAGGGATCTAAAATTACCTTACTGTGTGTAAGAAAGAATTCAGTAAAAATGTTGGGGTTTTATACTGTAAATATTTGCTTATTGAAGTTAAACACTTGGCTTTTAAAAGGAAAAATTAGCAAGAAAAAATATTTAAAATCTAACACTAAAGCAGGTGATCCTGACTTGCGATTCTGTCAAAAACAGCAAGCAAAGTAAAATATCAATCTATAGATATACTTACACATAATATTATGCCCTACACATGGAAGGTTATATCCTGGGCATCTTAACCAGTTGCCAGGTAATAGCAAAAGAACGGAATTAATTTCAGTGACTAACTAAAACTGAATACAGCTGGCAGGTTCCTCAAAACAGCAGCAAGCATTAGCCAGCAGTAAGGAAGAGGCACAATTTATCCCAGCTAAGCATTTATTCTAGGAATTACAGTTAGTCTTCTCTTCTCTGATGCAAACTCCTACAGCCTTCGACAGAGCTAATGGAAAGACATTTCTCTTCAGTGTTGTCAGATGGAGCTCTTCCCAGCATATCTGAGCATTAATTTCCCTGAAGTAAACAAAAGAAATTCAGTTTTGGGATCTGAAACATTTGAGATTGATGGTGGTGTTTGGAAATTAAGTTGGGGGGCTGAGGCGAATGTTCCCTGTGCCCTTCCACTTCCCACTGCAGTGACAGCTGCTTTGGCAATGAAAAATCTTGGTATCTGGTTTCTATGCAAACAAGATGTTGATGAGTAAAGTAATTTGGAAGCATACGGAGAGTTTATATTGAGGAATATAGTGAGGAACAAATTCATAATGTTGAAGAAACTATTCTAAATTGCCTAATGGTAGCGAATTCATTTCAGTTGGACGGGTTTCTGGCACTTTCCTGGAGTTCTGTAATTAGTCTTGAGAACACTCTTAAAAGTATTTTTTGAAAATACAATCATAAGTACCAAAAACCTAGTGGAGGATTTTGTGCAGAGGAGACTCACTCACTGAGGCAGGTTGTCTTAGTAGTTTCATGCTGACAGTCTGCATGAGAGCTGATTCGGAGATTCTTGGTGTTGGAGATGAAATCTGAATTTCTTGCTGTTAGGTCAGGTTAAATAAGAGTCAGTGATAGCAGCCACATGAGCTATATGTACCGTGCCAGAGCACTGTGTATCTGCCTGCAGTGGCAGGGATGCAAATGGGCTGTTAGAGACGCGTGAACTGTCGGATGGGGAGGTGTCCACCTCCAAGAAGGACAGTATGTGGTGGCTGTGGTTGTCCTAGACCTGGAACCTTCCTGCTCCCCTGGGGGTGTGAAGGGCACTCTGTGTGTGAGAGGAGAGGAGGAGGTGGAAGAGGGAGAGGAGAAGTGCATGGCCATGGAGGAGAAAGCAGCCTTTCCTAGTGAAAGAAACCCCTTTCCTGGTGCTGTCCCCAAGCCCCAACTTCTTGCTTCAAGAGTTGCCTCCATGCCCTCCTATTCAGAGTTCTCTGTGTCTTTCTGATCCCCTAGAGTTGTGTCATTTAAGTCATGATTCAGGCCCACTCATCTATTTCTCTACTTGCTGTACTGGTCTCTAGATAAATGAGGCTTCTAATCACCTGTTCTGTCAAGTTGGTGTATATATTTATTATAAATGTTCCACTTTCTTCGAAAAAGATGTAAAAATAAAATAAATCTACAAATAGCAAACCCCGACCAACTGAAAAAAAAAAAAAAAACCAACAAAAAAACCAGCTGCTTCGATAAACTATAGAATAGCTCTTCGTCCAGGGAACAGCAGTTCCAAGGTCTGGCATGATTTGCATGTATACAGTTATTCACTTCAGAAGCAACAGGTAATGTGGATATTGAACATGAACAGCCAGGGGTGCTAGGCAAATGCTTGCAGTGCCCCCTCTCCCGTTATTCAGCTCACAGTAGATATTTCAGATGCTCATTTGTACTGGGTTGTGGGAGTTTTTGTTGCCTTTAATCTCATAACCTCTCAGTCTGATGTTCCTGGCTCAGAGCACCCTGTTCTCATACTCCCCTTGCAGTCTCACAAACCAGCAGCCAGCTCCACCATTTTTCATCTGTGAAATGGAATAAACAATTTGATCTGCAGAAACGTTTTTCGTTCCTAGTTTCAAAGCCACAGATTTTTCCCAGGATGATAAGAAGCCCCGTGGGTTCGGCTCATTACTAGGGGTTTGTGGAATGCTTCTTAGGATTCAAAAATTGGTTGCAGTGCTACGTTGGGAAGTAAATACAGGGTGTTCTATGTTCTCTTACTCCATTTCTGCTGTACGAGGGACTTCATAGAATATGTGCTTTTATTTAAGCTCCTACATATAAGACTGTAATGGCAATCACTGAGTTGATGGTTGAATTCAAGACTTAGCCTTCTGGCTGCAGCTCTCTGAAGGATGGAACAGTATTCCCCACAGTTCCCTGGAGCTGATCCTAAAGTAGAATTTCTTCCCAGTGAGGTCAATATATTAAAAAAAATAATAATTATGGAATAAAAAATGTTAAATATTTTTAAGGCTGATTGTACCTAGGCTGTTTTTGTTGCTGCTGTTTGCTCTTGCATTCTTGCAAAACCTGCTGTCTGCCAGTAGATTTTGTTTGTCTCTGACCCTTCAGAAGAAGCCCCAGTTGGCTGAGTGGTTTCAGCCAGTCTAGGTTTCATTAGATGTCTCATTCCTTGCCCTCAGGGAGCTTCTGAGCAGTTATCTAGTAACAGACAGATGGGTTTTTTAGTAAATATGACACAACATTAGAGTGGATGGTCCTACACAAAACCAAATATATAAAAGTTTAAGTAAACAAAAACCCCACTGACGTTATATATGTTGGTTTCTGAAGGCAGGCCCCAGCATACTGCTGTACCGGATCTAGTGAGAGTGATGACAGTCACTAATCTCTGCTTGTGTCATGGCTATGTTAATCACTGTCACCCTAAGCTACAGCCCTAATTCCTGGTAATTAGACTCAGCCTAAGAGAACGTCAAATACCTCCAAATATACATTTGCAAGTAGGTCAGGAGGAGACTTTATGATCTTGATATGAAGATAAAGTTAATCTAAAATTTTTGTCGATGGCTGACGCTGTTCCTGCAGAACTGAATCTTGAGTCAAAGCCAGGTCCTGCATGTGCACACACATACAGCTTACATGGAGTAGAAGTTAAAATTTTTCCCAATGTATCTGTTTAAATTATGAGGTGACTTTCCATTTTCAGATTGATCAGGCCACAAAATAATTTTGGTTTACTGCAAATGAGAGGTGTATTAGGCCCTAAACAACTACGCCATTTGAAATGAAGTGTTGGTGACACCTACCCTGTGGTCATAAACCCTTTTGAAAGATTTGTTAGGCAGCTTCCAGTAAAGAACAGCAGATTTTTCTCTCATGATATTCAAATTTCTGTAATGTAACTGTACATAGGTAACCCCTAAAATGTATTGTATGTAACATACACACTCACACACTTTACAGTTTTCTGGCAGCATTAGAAATGCTTTGATCTACATAGTTGGTTTTATTTCTAATTTCTTGAATAATCTTATTTTCTACTCATCCATCCAAGAGGTTCTATTGAGCTGCTCTTTCCTCGGCTCGTATGATGCGACATACATATCCTCTCACTAGCAGGGCTGCTTGGACACCAGTTCAGAGAAGCCAAGAAACAACTGGAGGGGGCAAGTGGAAGCATGTGATTTTTCTCATGTTTATCTTGGCATTTTAGCGCAGACCGAGCTTTTCCAGGCTTGAGTATTCATTAATACCAAAGGGAGGAAATAAGTCATTTGTGTTAAAATAAAATAGAATATTATTGCAGAAATATATATTTTTGGCTAACTGTAAGCTTCGCATAGCTGGGAGACTTGTATGGATTGAACAGAAGACCACAAATAAAAAGTAGATAAAGTTTTCAGTTTAGGGGCAACAGTGTCTGAAGGGAAATTTCTACAGATCTGTCATACTATTTCCCAAGTCTTTGAAAGTGAAACGTAGCTAGAATAAAACAGGTAAGTAGTTACTTCACTTCTAAATTCTTACCCTTTCAGTATGTTACTGCCATCTTATTAGAAAGAGTTACAAAAAATTAAGTATGCAAAAAAAATTAGATCTGCAAGTATTTCCCCCTCCCTCCGCCACGGGCCAAGATGTTTTCTGTTTCTTGTTCACGATCAGTCAGCATGAATGAGCTGTAGGAACATGTTCAGAAGGCACATACAGCCTTGAGTATCCTATGGAAAAATTTTCTTCTGTCATTGTGTTGTCAGGGAAGTGGCTTTGACCAAAGGCTGCACTGACAGCCATTCCCACATGGCCCCTTCTTGCTCCATCCTTTCTCCTTATCGTGAGGAAAGCTGGGGAGAACAGGACAAGTTGATTCTACTCCAAGGAAGTGGCAGAGGGGTTTTCTGAACTCTAAATTTCTGAATGGTAAGGTCTATATCAGATGGAACATATGGCTGAGCTACCTCAACCCATGTGTGACCACTGTGCCTGCCCCCTTCAGATCTGGATCCGCTTGTAGAATAAAAAGGCCAAGTGTCCCTCAGCTTTGCATCTCAACCTTGCACCGTAGTCCTCTCGTTCATGACAACTGCCAGAGCATGTTCTTGAGGCTATTTATTCTTTAGCTAGGGAAAAGCTGCTGCATGGGATTGTAGTGCCAGCATTGGGGTGGTAGCTACTTGCTGTGGACCAACACATCTGCACCTGGGGAGGGATACAGTGGTCAAATCTGGAAGCCCAACTGCTTCCAGTTATGTTATGGGGTTTTCAAGTTGGGATGCTTGCTGGAGTAGCACTGTTGAGTTAAAACCATATTTAAACCTGGACCAGCCTGGCGTTCAGGGCTAATGTAGGATATGGCACAGGTCCAATGAGATGACAAGTCTTTGTGACAATGCCTGGTGCAAACTGATTGCCCAGCTGACCCAAGCAAAGACAGTTGAGGACTCAGGAAATGATTAATGGTCTGAAAAGAGAGGAAGGTAGCCTGGCTCAGCCTTGCCAGAGCTTTCAGCATCTCCTGCAGCACAACAGTTCAAATTGAGTGAGTTTTAGGGATTTTCTGACTGACAGGATAGGACTTATCCTATTTGCTATTGCTGCCTATATCAAATTGGTTTGATCTAGCTGATCGCTCCATGCAAGTTGTAACTTCTTTTTTCTTAAATTTCATTTTTCTTAAATAAAATTAGAGGTCTTTGTGCAAGAAAATGCACATTGATAGCCATAAAATAAGTCTCTGAGAAAGGATGGTGTAAAGAAAGAGCAAGGAACAGTTTCTAATTCCTCGCGTTTAATATTGCTGTTTCTCTTTTGAATTGCTTGTTTTTGTAGCAGATGGACTCCTGCAGATTTCTAGTTTACAAGCTAACTTGAAAATCATAAGTAGTTCATGCTATTAAAACACTCTCAGACAATATCTCCTAGTTTTATGTGTCTGAAAGACTTGGAATTTTAACAGTCCAAAAATATTTAATTTACTATAATATAAAAGCAGCTTCAAGTTATTAATAACTACATCCATATGTTTTTGCATGCTAGGATGGTGAATATATGGGCTAGCAATAATATCTTAGTCGCTGAATACACCATTCTGAAAAAATCTTGAAAAAAAATCACCATTTTTCATGAACAATGTTTTCTAATTTTTGTCATACCCTGATTTCAACTATGAGTGTTTTAAACATATGAGTTGGGGCTCCTGAATGCTAAGACTTTATTTTTTATAATAAATATTTTAAAATGTTTTTTAAAATATTTAAATGTTAAAAAAAATTTCATTTTTAAGTTGAAGATGAACAGTGAAGACTGTAGGAAATATATAAATGGCTCCAGTTTCCCAGGTTTAAGAACACAGCCTGAGTATCACAGCACTTGTAGTAAGAACGTGTTGGTGTCAACACTGGTTTGGTTTTAAGTTTAAAATGTCCAGTAGTATTACAAGGAGCAGTGAGGCATATTTACCCCTAAGAACAGATTGAATTATATTTCATGTTCATAATACTCACGTCTTCAAGGCTTATATGTAATGTAGAGATGTCTTCTGCTCTGGACAGAGATGCAATACCAGGGTGGTACCATAGAAACTCTTTCAGATAAGATAAATTACAGTATGGAATGCTATTAGCATATTAGGCTGAAATTAAATCACAAATATGACAATAAATAAAAACAGAGTACAGTAAACTTGATAAAAATCAAATCCTTCCATTTTCTCCCAAGTTACCTTCAGTACATTGTATCTTCATTGTAGCAGGAGGATGCTCAGTTCACTTCTGATCTTTTTCATGAAATGTCAATAATTTCTTTGCTCAGCTTATAGCACTAAATTTTATAATACATGAATCAAAGTTCACCTAAAGATAATGCTTAATGAGCTCAATATACTATACAATTCTCGATTGCTCCTCTACTAAGCACAGGAGGAAACTTCACTTTTTTTTTTTCATGTTCAGGTGAAAGTTTCCATCAGGCTGATTCATTTCAAAATGGTAGAAAACTGTGATCTTCCGTTGAACATCTTCATTCATTTTCTTATTGGCTTGTGCCAAGTTCCCAGAGGCTCCTTTAATGAAAGGAAATGCAAGATCTCTATCAAGCTTTCCGAAAAGAGTCTATTGATTTTTAGATACCCCGAACCATTGAGTTTACAACTTTTGAGCCTTTCTAGTGGGATAACCTAGCCCAGACACTGTGCTGGTTCTGACATTCAAGTCCTTCCCACCACATGACACTGTAGTCATAGGTTTGTTCAGCAAGCTTGGGTTTCTCCATGTGGTAATAATTTGTTGTACTGATTTTTCTAATTCTTCCAAAGAGTTCAAGAAAGAACTTGTTTTCTCCAGAAGAAAGTCAAAATTAGCAATTGATGTTCACTTCCTTGCCACTTTTTCCAGTAATTGCTCAGAGCCCAAATGATTGTCCACTTGCTGTTCGAAGCCAAGTCCCATTGTATCCTGCTGGGAGTTTATATAAACCCTGAAGGACAAAGATGAACATTTAGCATATGTAATTACACTTTTAAAAACACATTATAAACCTAAATGGAAATCATCAATCTTTTTTCCTTCAGAAGGAGGTAATATCCACTGAAAATGGAAATATAAACTTGCCAGAGTATCCAGTGTTGAAGAAATTAGAGATTTCTGTTAAAAACTCTTCATATTTGTATAACACCTTTAATTTTCTATGTATTCAGCTTCAAATAAACTTCAAATTACTGAGTCTTGAAAGGGCCCCCCTAAACAAGTGATTTCTACCCATAGTATTATCTGACAACATCATCAGCGGTTAAGTTGGCCAAGTCAATGTTTACCAGATGTTCATTGCATTGACACTTGCCAAAATATGTCCTGTAATTGAGACTTTTTCCTCAGCTTACAGCTTTTCCTGCTGTTCCCAGATTGCTTCCAACAGTCAAAAGGGGGATGCTACAAAAAGGCCAGCAGGACCATTGTTTACACAGGAGCCTGATAAGCTAGAAGTAGTTAGATTTCTTAACAGGGATAGAGATGTAACTGATATAAATACATTGAAATTGTTATCAGGGAATAAAGGCAAAAGAAATTTTTGGTTTACTTTTGCTTTACTTGTGATCAATTTTTATGTGTTTGCTTTCCCACATTTGGGAGAGTGAAGAGTCTTGAAGAGTTTGGAAAGTGATATGAGCTCATCATATGAAAAATATTGTTTGATTTCCACTGTGACCTGGATAGAGATCTGGTATGTTTTCTCTGTGGCTTATTCATTCACTCTACAATGTTTTCCTCTCCCTTTTAAGAAGAAAGAGAAGACACAAGAACACACAGTAATACACATACAATGATAGGTGAAGGCAGGCTCGTGGATCAGAGAAACTTATTTTTTAGACAGAATCTGAATGGAACTGGCTTGATTGAACATGGTGGCACCAAAGCAGAAGTAAGGCAGAGATGGCAGAGTAAGGCACCATAGCAGAAGTAAGAGGGAGATGAAGAAAACCTTTGAGGAAACTAGGCAAGCTGTAGCACAAGCGAGCCCTGTTTTTTGTTTAAAATGACATAACTGGTTAAGTGTGAATTTAGAAACTGAGACTAGTGCTTAATTAGACCTGCAAAGGGGAACTTTGCAGGAGCTCCAGCCCATGGAGCTCAGTGTGGGAAGGGAACCAGCCCCTGGTCTGGATTCGAGTCCTGGTGGGATGTTCTCTGCAACATAGGGAGGGCAGGAGGGAGGTAACTATGGTGTAGATGGGATTCCTGGGGAAAAGGCAGCGCAGGACATGTTGAAATATCTCTGGAAAAGGCTATTCCCCTCCCTGCCCAAAGTAGCATGTAGATTGTTCCTGAAAAAAAAAAAAAGAAACAACAACAAAAAAAAAACCACAAAAAAATCAAAACAAACAAACAAAAAAATCCCAACCTCTTTAGTTATATGATACTTGTGTAGCTCTAAATATAAAAACATTTGTGTTAAGAAATTTACTTACACTTGTTTTGGAAGGTCATCTGCTGAACAATGCCTTTTTTAAGATGTGTTTGGTGTTCCATATTTTGTAAGGAGAGGAGGAAAAAAAATGATAGTTTTATAACTGCATGAAAACTAGATTTTATCCTCAACCTTCTTCACAACATGGGATCAGAAATCACTCAAGCACAGATTAGCTGAAGAGGAATAAATTAAACTTAAATTGCTCCGCATAGACTAATAAATAAAATAAATGGCCACCATCCCAGATGAAATACTCAGATAAGTATTTTGAAAAGTGCATCTACTTGGCATTTGCTGCTGTGCTGCAGCTCCAGAGGAGATTCATTGGGTTGGAAACAATGCTTAGTATCTCTTTAACTTTTTATTTTCATGAGTATAGATCAATCATGTTCAAAATTCAGAATTTCTCTTTCCTGCAACGTGTTGGTGTTGTCCCTAGGCAGGAAGAAAAGTTGAACCATCATGGGTTTTTGTAAAATTTGGAAAATTTTGTTTTTCCAAAAGCCTGACTGTGCTTTGTAGTGTTTTCTCAGAACTGCAATTTAGCTGTGCTTTTCATGTCCACCTCTAGGCTGATGCTGAAGACTTTCAGAGCAAACTGCATTCTCCATTGGTCTTGTAAGAGACAGCACCTATAGATAATATTTCCTTCATGAAGAATACATTCTCATGAAAATTAGTTGGCAGGAGAAAATTCCTTCAGAAATTGCTCTTTGAGTAAAAGCAAGTAAACAAATGGGGAAACAACTATTTCTCTCAGCCATCTGTACAGACAGCTATAGATAACACAGCTAGCAATGTGCTACATGTAGCAGGCTGAGCATTAAAACTCACAGGTGTGGGGTTTGGTTCAGTAAATAAGTGATTTTGTTGCTGTGCCTACAGTTACTTGTATATGGATTTTTATCTGGAAACCCTGTAATAGTCTTAGTGACTGCCTGCATTAATTGTTCCAAAATAAAAGCAAAAGTCCACAAGCTTTTTCCTCACCTTTGCTGCCTGATGCGAAGCAGCATCCACCTCCAGAAGGTGAAAGCTCTCTGTGTGTGCTAGCAGAGGGTGATGCAAAGCAGATGAGCTGAGATAAGCCATGCTCCGCTGAAACTCAGTGAAAATTCTTTTAAAATAAGTGGGAAATAAGCCTACAAGCAATAGAATTAAATTTAGTTCAGTATCTGCTTTCAGTAGTTACCAGTGTGCTGTGGACAGGGTTAATGGAAGTTACAATCTTATGGATTTAGGATGAAAGTACTGAAGTGAAAATTATTTTAATTATTATTATCTCAATAGATAATTGACAGAACAGAAATAAGAATCAATATCTTATTTGTCAAATGTATTTTTTGTAGGATAATAATTTGCAAGAGATAATCATTTGAAGTGCCTAGACTTAGCTATCTGATCAGATAAACTATGAAAAATCTAAATGTATGAAAATAGGAGTGTATACCCTCAGCTCTGGGTGGTAAAAATCATTTGTTTCCTAGATGGCTCATCTAAGTACCTACTGGCTATTCCTCTTCCAGGCTATTCTTGTCTCCTATTTGTTTAGCTGAGTAGTATGAAATGCAACTTTCACTGTAAATTCAGTTTAGCTGCCTGAATTCAATGGGATGCGTGAGCAGGACACATTAAGTGCCTCTCATCCAGGACCATATATGTCCAGTGTCAAATATTTTACAAACAAAACCATTTTAAGAGTAAACAGACTACAAAGTGCTAATAAGTCTACACATTATCTTAAATTCATGCTGAAGAAATAGAAAATAAAATCAATAGAGAGATTCAATATGAATAGACTAAGAAAAACTCAAAATTAAACTAAATATTCTTTTTTTCTTTCTTTCTTCCTAAAAGTCTTCCTCCAGGAGGTTAAGTGAGCAATACCTACTTGGTGAACTTTCTGTACAGCATGTTCTCCATGCTATTCTGACAGTGATTTCATGTCACTGATATAAAACTGGTTTTCCCCAGCAAATTCATATCCAGTTTATCAATAGCTAAATTTTACAGTTCAGTATGTTGTCCTGACCTGGCAATGACAGGTTGCAGTGAAGTTCCTGTGATGACAATATTCTGTTGCCTAGCTTTTCTCCTGCTAAAGTTGCATGTTGGGCCAAATCACTTATCTTAAAATATTTTATGCTAGGGAGGCCTTTATAGTGTCACAAGAATTCAAAATTTTATTTCCTTTCTCAAGTCTTTTTCTCCTCCTTTCTCTTTTATAGTTCCAGTCTACAACTTCAGTTTATTCCCTTTCAAATTGGAGCAATGCTCTCTTTTGTGAAGTTAGATCATGCCTAAAAGAAGAAATTCCTGACCTTATTAAAAAAACCCAGCATCCCTCTAAAATAAAAAAATGAAAACACAAACCCAGCAAACAAACAAACCACAAATGAAAACTTTCCCCACCCTTTCCTGCTTATTTGGAGCTGTATTAGATCCAAGGGCTGAAAATTTTTATTTCTGTTAAGTAACTGCTTGATTGCATGACATTGCATCCCCAGAAAAGGAAATAGGAATGTTGGTAAATGATGCTCTTTGAAGCTGTTCCAAGTATGTGATTCTGGCTATTTTAGTTATGTAAGTTTTTTCTACCATCCTTCAGGCTATGTGATGATCAAAGACAAGTCAGAATATCCCAAGATTTAATTTTGACTATTTCAAATACTAAAGAACAGGAAAATTAAAAACATGACCGAATAAAATCAATAAATGATGATTGTTTCAGATCCATTGTCTGTGGGAATGCCTATGAGGGGTCAGATCTGCCTGCAATATGTTAATGTATCCTTCCCCCAAGTGATCTGCAGTCCTGTTTCATGAATAGACCTGTTACGAAGTTGGACAAGGGAAATTTCATTTTC
>JAOXJM010000041.1:61642735-61655328 GCA_026413425.1 Tringa solitaria | reverse complement strand
TGCTGTAAATATCTCTAAAATCATTGAATGCAAATTTGTATGGAAACTCTCATTATGCTGGGAATACTATCTCTGACCTGTAGAAGAAATATAAATGTACTGAAATAGTGCAGTGTGATAAGGTCGCCATATTTTAGCTGAAACAAGCACTTTTTGATTTGTTTGTTGCTCTGGAAGCAAAGTCAGATGGTCTCCTCTGCTGTTGAATGGGACCATTTGTAAACGCCTGATACATTAGTGATTGTTTTCTGAATCTATTCCAGGAATGACATCAATCAACAGTACATGCTTATGCATGAGACTTTAATTTGATTAGTGTTGGTGAACTGGTTTAGCGATGATGGCAGTTTATCAATTATTTGCAACTCATAATCTGATGTTGAAACAATTTTGCATGAGTACTAGGGTGGTTATTTTCTGTGAAACTTTCACAGCTCAATATCTTTAATTAATATGTGTTTACTGCCAAGTAGGAGATGGTTTGGGGCATAACCTTTTATGAAACAAAGAGGAAGTCACAACAGCTGTTAATAACCGAGACTAACAGACAGAAGGCTTTTGTAGAAAGTCAGTATAACTATTTTTAATGGTTTAGATTTTTTAAAATTATTATTATGATCCTGTGATCCTCAAAGAGGATATTAGACAACTAAAATTAATTACTATCATCATCTTTACTGTCTAGCATGTGTGTATCTACAATAAACTCATCCAAATCAAATAGAGAACAAAGGCATAATTTAGCACATATTTACTTTGAGCATTCATGGCAATTTATACAGGGGATGATGGGAAGTTGCTGACATTAGATAAAAGATTTGATTTTCTCATAGAGAAGCTCTGAATTTGTCAAAGGCTGGCTACCCAATGCATGCTCTGCTAGCAGCTACATGGCCCATCCTGTAAAAGATCTAGGAGACCTTCGTTGGGGATCGTTATGCCAAGCTGCTCTACCCAGGGCTCTGTCACTGCAGCAGAGCTGGGTGGATCCAGCCAAGTAACACCAGCAGATCTTGACCACACTCTGTGATCTATAAAAAGTGCTTTGGAGTTGCTTGCTCTGTTTTCAATGAATTTAGAAATCCGTACAATTAATTAGGACCTGAAATTGCAAATATATGTGAAATTTTAGTCTGTGAAGTTGCCCTGCTGGCTTTGGGGGGATGGTTTCATTAGGAAAGATGATATCAGTGTGCATGCTTATGTTATGGGGACCTTTAGCCTTTAATGAATAATGTATGGCAGGCCTGTAGTGATATTAAATTTCATGTCATTACTTGTTCAATGCGTTACGGATAACATATAATTGCATTGTCAAGGGGAAACAGTGCTTTGGTATTAGTTTCAGACTTTTGAATTCTGCCTTGCAACCCAAAAAAAGTGAGGTTTATATGTAAGCAGGAGAACAAAAAACAGACTAAGAACTCATTCACTTACATGTTGCAATAATGTTTTGTATGTTGCTGGGGAACAAGCAGTGAGGTCAGTAACTTCCCTGTGCCGTATCTTACAAAACCTAAAGGACACTGCTAGAAGTCCTGTGTGTGCAAGATGAGTTTGAAGAAGGGTACATTCAAAAGAAAGGGATCTGCAGGGCTGATCAGACAGCACAACTTTGGCTTGAAATTGAAAGATAAAAGAAAAAGAGAAGGCACATAGGCATGGGTTTCATTTTCAAGTGACAAAGAGCACCAGGAAACTGTAATAAATTCTCCTGCAGTATTAGAGAGTGTCAGTCAAAAGTACCTAGCATCTAGGAGGACAAGGCAGCTGTGGGAGCTCCTCTCACTAGACATGAAACAACTGAAGACCTGGCAACGTTAAGGTCTATGTGCAGTCATCAGCTTAGCTGCTGCTGGGGAAATATCCTCTACACTTTGGCATCTGGCCCCCGAGGTTGCTGGCCAAGTGTAAGAGGATTTACCACTGGAGTGAGGCTGTTTGCCAGATGGATAAGCCCCTCCAAGCTGAGCTCAGACTTTCTGACGTCTGCCACTTCTGCCTGTGCTTAGCTAAGAGCTGTGGCTGGGACCTGGTTGAAGGACCCATTAATGGGAACTGGGATACGGAGAGCGTAGCTGGTACCCAGGGAAAAGTATGCAATGTCCAAGCATCTGCTCAACCTGGCTCCCGGGCAGGATTACAACATGGTCTTGGGGCTGCACACATGCAGCACCTGCGACAAGTTCTGTACTCCTGGGCGCTTAACCCCAAACTAATCGTTATCCAATCTGCAAGACATAATAGAGTCTCTATAATATTGGGAATGGCACGTTATTCTCATAGAGTGTTCATACAGCATCATGCGTACGCATATATGTGTATGTACATATATATATATAATTTTGGGGATCAGTACGTGTTTCACAATTAATTGTTATCCTCATTTGGTAGAACAAGGAGGAAAGCTAAAATGGAAGAAATATCCCTCTGTTTTAAAGGAAGTGCTTTGGAATCAAACACATAATCATACCCTTTACTTTGATAGCTCTAGCTTGTTTGAAAGAGGCATGCAAAACCAATTGCATAATACTAATTTTCTCTTTCCAGAAGGGAGAGTTGACACTCCTGGGATTTCAGCCTGTGGTAAGGCTATTATAACCCTGAGGCTTAAATCACAAAGCCACTAATATGTTTCGATGTGCATGCAACTTTACCATCCCAACGGATGGCTGGAGGTTTGCAGCTGAGAATTAGCATGATATGGCTTCTTCTGTTATCCCTGTCATTTACAAACGGTTTCTTTTGTAAGTGCTTTCACTTGTTAAAGCAGCAGGTATTGCTCTCCATATCATAAGCTTGGATCTGGGTTTGGGCAGGTACTTTCATTCTAAGCACTGCTAGAAGCTTGCAACGTGTGCTTCTGTAGCCCTGCTCATTTTGTAATGTACCTCAAGTGGCAGCTCTCCTACAGTAGTCATAGAATCGCAGAATGGTAGGGGTTGGAAGGGACCTTTGGAGATCATCCAGTCCAACCCTCCTGCCAAAGCAGGTTCATCTAGAACAGGTTGGGCAGGAACGCATCCAGGCAAGTTTTGAATATCTCCAGAGAATATTGTAGGTAATATTATTGTATGCTGCAGACTTGTAATAGCAACATGCCAATGATTCTTGCTCCTGGTGCCCATCTTTCTTGAGAGAAGGAAGACAGGCCATTCCATCATCATGAGGAATAAAGTATCTTTAAAGGCTAACAGTAAATTTGGGGTTCTGCTGGCATATTTCTTCTCATATTCAAAACAGAGAGAAGTGCTAGAGCCAGTTTTTAAATTGTGCTTGTCCTTGGCTGTAATGGAAAGCAAATACTCTTCAACTCAATACAGAAAGCTATGGAACCAAGACGGGTTGTCAAGGCTTTATACATGAAGCACTCAGTCTGCATCAACTGCATCAGTAAAAAAGGCATATACTTACATATCTGGTTTTAGGATAAAAATGTAATGTTTTGGAACCTTACCTTGATGTGCCTGCATGCTATTATTTTGATCATTTTATATGGAATTGAGGACCAAGGTCCAAGTAAAATTTAAGCAAAGTATTAAATTGGTCTGTATCCTTACCCAATTAGATACTTAAAGCAGGCACAGACCTCATGCTAGACATTTGATCTTCTCCAAATACTGCGGAGTTGTGCAACAGAAGGAAACAATCTCTTAAGATTAAAGCCTGATGGAGAGGAAAAAAAAACAACAAAAAAAATTAAAGCTTTTTTCTGATTTATTTATAACAAACTGTGAAATATCATTGCTCTCACTGCCAGTCACGGTCTTCTTCTAAAACTCTTTTAGGTTGGGATAAGTTATTTGAAGTAAGAATTTTGATTTGGCAGATAATACTAAAATATAATTGCATAGAGGCAAGGCCTACGGGTGTGTTGGCACTTCATGCCTGCTTCCACACCTCACTGCCACAACTGACACCACTTCGAAATGTCAAAACAGAGAAGCTTAGCTTCCTAACCATTCTGCAGTAAAGTTTAATGACTTTAAAATACAAATAGAGCTGTTCTTTGGGGTTTGGGTGGTTGGATATTTTACGTGAACATAAACCAAAAACTATCTGACATATTACCATAGCTAAAGAGCAACAGCAGAGAGGAAACATTGTGCCAAATTCTGCCTTTTAACTAATGGTAGGAGCACAGTAAATGTGGCAAAGTAAGTGGGATCTGTGAAAACAAATTCAGTCTTCCTTGCAACCACCATAAAAAGCTCTTGAAGGGTGATGAAATAAATGAAGTATAAAGAGTATCCCTGGAAAATTTAACCAGAGAGACAAAAGGCTGTAACTTCCCACTGTCACTGCAAAGTTTTCACTCATACAGCTGCTATGGACTTAGATAAGACCTATCATGTCAGCATCAACTGAAGCACCTATTGCACAGTTTAACACATGATATTTGACCACAAATGAAGCCATCCACAGGTCAGGCCACGCTGGGACTCCATGGGGTGTTAGCAGTGCTGTAGGTCTCACTGCAAGACCAGAGTTTACAGGGGCAAACTTCTCCTCAGTCTTTGAAGCAAACAGAGCTGCTGTCACAAAGGAGTGGAGAGAACATAAAAAGTGAGAAATCAGACAAATTTAGGCCTTGGTTCCCATGCATTATACGCAGTTTTGTATCACAGGCAGTTGGAAGAGCACATATACTTTCAGTGTAGCATAGCCCAATAAGATAGGTGGTCCCTTGAGCACCACTGCCCTCCCCTCTGCAGAAACTTAGCGTTACTTCTCAACACATCCTTCTCATGGGCATCCTTTGGTATCCCAGTGCAGATGAGCCTTACTCCTCAGCATACACAGTAGATTCTTTATGCCGTGTGTGTTTTAGATGAATAGTTCTAAACCTATCATCCATGATTGTTACAGAAGGCAGCAACGTTTTAAAAATATTAACCTGCATTTTCTGGAGGAGAGTTTTTGCTTGTTTTATTTAGGTGGCCATATCTTACAAGTTAGTAGAATAAACAGAAGCTTTCTTATTCGTGGAAACAGTCTTGAAGTTTGAAGGCAGGCCAAGAAATGAAGAACTCCAGTTTCTGTGGCAGTCAAAGATGTCTGTAAGTCTGTGTTTATATGGAATCATAGAATCATTTTGGTTGGAAGAGACCTTTAAGATCATCAAGACCAACTGTAATCTGTTAACTCTAGTTAACTCTATTTATATACGTAATTTCTATCTTTTCTACCAAAAAGCTAGTAACTCCAGAATGGTCCTAGATAAGTCCCCAGAGAGGACTTGAAAATAAGAGAGGAGACTTGGAAAGGAGAAATTTGCTAATAGCATAGCCCTTGTGTTTAGCTGGATCTCCAGCGAGAGGGGAGAAATCTCCCCCTGTTACTGTGTGTGGACAGTGGGACAAGCTGTGCCCTAGAGGGGCTGCAGGGAAACTGCCTTCACCTTCGCCGAAGGAATACATTATCGTTGAAATTAAGGAAAATAAAGGACTCTTGTTTCTAACTGCTTTCCCAGTCCCAGAGGAGGAAGGTTTTATGGCTAGCCTGGAGGGGTAAGCTTTCACCCTAAGGGGCAAATTGCCACGGATCTCTCTAGAGTGGGAGAAGATGTTGGAGGGTGGGTGGCTTTGGCAGAGAAAGAGCCGTGTGTTCCTGCATGCGTGTGGCATCAGTAGCGTGGGGTTTATGATTTGAAACAATCTGTAGTATAAGCTTTTGTCTTGAGATTTTGAAAAGCATTCACACCGATGTAATCGCAGTGAGCTAATCTGAGTTACATTATCTTGGGCTGTGACTGAACCTGACCCCAGCGTGTTTTGCTTCCAAGTAGGAAAGGCGTAGGAATGATTAAGTACCCAAGAGTTCTTGTGAATTATGTTTAAAATTAAAGATACTGCTTCTACATAACGACTTACGTGCCTCGTTTTGCAGACATATGGCTCATTCTTCGTGGGTTATATTGTGAAAAATGTGGCTTGTAGCTGTGCTGTGAAGCAAGATGTTTGTGATTATAAACACGAATTACTTAATTACATCAGGTTTTATTTTAAAAAATAAAGTAAATTGGAACTATCAAAATATCTTCTGGTTAGCAATGGTAACAGTATTCTGTTTTCTATTAGATATATATAAATGTGTATGTGTACTTGTGTATATGTATGTGCATATATGTATATAGCATTCTCAGACAGCAGGATGCAGCTGGCTCTTTCTGAATCCCAAGAGCTGGATATATATCCTGCAGGCAAGCAAATTTGAGGAGGAGATGATTGGTACGTAGGCCTTTTAAGGCTGAAAAACTGCACCAGCAGTACAATCAGTTAGTGAAAAAATATTCATAAGAAACAAGTTGTCTAAACCACAGCAACAACTCTTAGTGACAGGTATGGTTTCATGGATTTTCCGCATGTCACTCTGAAACCCAAACAAGCCCAGAGGGCTGCTAACAAAACTGATCCCTTTCTCCTGGAAAAGTCTGTTCCAGGAGCACTCGGCACTGTCAGCATTGGTGTCAGGAGGATCAAGACATAGGAAATATTTATTTGTAAGCATAATGAACCGTGCATACTGCAGGAGGGCTGCTTTGGGGACTGGAAGGGTGGTACCACGCAGTCCTTTCTCAGGTTAGCAAAAAAGGGGTTAGTGGGACCCAGACCTCCTGAGTCTGCGAAAAGACACTAGAAATCTGACAGGAAAGAAACCTGCTGTATCTCATCATCTTGAGTTGCTAGAGAAACCCCAGAGGAACTTTCGCAATTTGGCAGAAAAGGTAGATAAGATGCAGCCAGGCACGTTAGGAGCAGAATGTAGTGCTCGGCCCCAGAGATGGGGGAAGGAATCAGAAAGGAGATATATCATTTCTTCAGATACACTTCACCTCTCTTTACGTAATGCCTCACTGAGTATTCACTACACTGCAAATTGTCAGTATCTTGAGGGTTAGTTGCCTTTCTCCTTTTCTTGCTAGTGAAACACGCAGTCACAAGTAAAAGGTTGGTTGTTCAAATTACTCTAATAACCAGAAGTATTACAACTTCAGTGTGAACATGGTTTTCCAAAAGACTCCCACTGCTGCGTGAGCTACAGGAGGATCCTAAATAAATATAGGCACCAACAGGACTTATAGCCTGTTTTGAAGATTTGCAAACCAGCCAATTAAATGCAGTATGTCCATCTGAACAAACTGCTAAAAAACTTAAGACCAAGTCCTAGGACTAAAGTCATCTGAAGTCTTTTTCAGTCATATTTTTGATAAAATGTTTTTTGTATTTTAGTCATGAGGTATTATCCCCACACTTTTTAAGTGAGCCCTGGACACTGGAGTAACTAAGGTGAAATCAAAGCACGCAAAGTTGCAGACTAAAGCAAATCCAGGGTAGTAGTTCTGGTCCCTTCCAGTAAGCAAATCAGTTAATACTGAATAATACATTGTCATAACTTCGTATTCTTTTTCTCCAAGTGAGGGCAAAATCTACAAGATAAATTACTTTAAGTATTAGATTTGCATTATCATCAATATTGTATTTAAAAATAGTTTTTGTAAAATATCTTTTAAGCCTGGTTATTTTTGGCAATACATTTAAGACTGTCTACACAGAAATACCTGAACTAAAGATTCATCTTATGTTCCATATATTTTGGTGTGATTTTGTTAACAGCCAGGAATCTCTTTGCAAGAAATGTAAAAGAAGTGAAGAACTACCAAGAAATGAAACAGATTCATTCCTCTGACACCAAGAAATAGCTTGATGATTAAATTACTTTTAACTGCAAATTTAAAAAATAAAAACATTTCCTTTACAGAAACAAGAACAATGAAAAGAAATATCAGACTATTTTATTATACTTTCAATGAACGAAACATTGTATAGCAAATTTGTGCTTAGTTCCTGTTATTTTGTAGTAATAAGGGAATCAGTGTTAAAATCATGGCTTGACTGATCAAACAAGAGCAACTGGAAAAGTTCTTTGGCAGAGATCAGTCTACACAGGAACTTGGCCTGTGTACAGTGAAAATACACTACAGATGTATAAATTACACAGGTTGGGACAGTGCTGGTCAAAACCTTCTATACTGGAGTCATGGGGGAAAGAAAGTCTAGACATCATAGATTAATTTACTTCATGCAATCTAGAAATTGCCTAAAACCACATCTGCCCAAGTACACATACAGAATTTTGTAACCAGTTACGTTAACCAGATGTTTCAACGGGGAACAACCAAACGATTTTAGCCAATTGGCTCTATTGGTAAAGCTTACAAATAATTTTAGTTACATTTTTAGCTTTTTAAGCAACCAATGAATTAAGCCAACCAGGCAGACAAAAACAGTTGACCTTTTATTACAGAAAGTAGCTTGCAATAAAGTGTTAATTGTTACACTCCGACATTTTCATAGCTGCAAACAAGCTTAATCAAACAAGAATCCAAATTCCTAATTATTGGCATGCAAGGCCAAATAAAAAAATTTTGATTTATTTAATAATTTTAGCCAAGGACATAGGGGAGACGTTTTCTTCTGGGGAGACAAAGCCAGGGTGGGAAAGGAGTAATGTAGTAATGAGTAATGTTCAGTCACTCTTGGGAAAGATAGGGAACTGTGTATGGAGCTACAGTCACGTGTGGAAGGCAGAACAACTGGAGAGCTGATGGTGAGATGGGGTTTATATATTATATATTCCCTATATGTTTCTAAGAACTTTAGAGTTAATTTTTCTTAGCTGTGCCCTTTTTGGTGGTTGAGGAGAATCTGCAAGGGTTATGCCATGTCCATGCCCATTGCGGACAGTCAGGTCGTGATTGCCCTGTTGAACCTACATGGTCAGCCCCACATGGAGATTTCAATGGGTCTAAAGACATTGCTGAGGAAAAAAGCTCTTCAAGCAACACACAGCATATAGGGAGAACAGAGTGAGAACTCCCCAATCTGCTCAGAACTCCCACAGGTCTTTCCGTGCTCTGTGGCTGCCCAGGAAAAGACTTACCTGGAGAGCCAGAAACTGGCTTGCATTTGGATATCCTCAGAGAACCACATATGGACAGCAAGGCTGAACTGGCTTGGTCAGCAGCCAGCGTGGAAGTACAGTTGATGGGAGCAGCGCCAGCATTAGCTGTATTACAAGGCAGCTATTTAGGAAGATTACAACAACTTTTCCAGGTACCATCTGTTTCCTTCTGTCTGGGTCAAGCCATCTCCCCCTGCCCTCAGCACACACATTCCCACTCCAGCACGCTCAGCAGAGCAGGCACGTTGAAGAATCTATGTGTTACACTTCATAGTCTCAGCTCTTACCACCGATGGTGGTGTTGCCCACTTGCTCTATCCCCTCATCTCAAAGCTTCCCTGGTTGCTTCCAGGCAGCACAGTTTGGCTGTGCCTTGGGTGGCCCTCCCAGGTGAGCCCCCACGAGCTGCCCCTGCCATCCCTTCTGCTCAGGGACCTGTCAAGGGACGCACAGTCACCTCCTCAGCTACAACATCTTCTAAACCTGGGGGCTGAGATTAATAATAATAGTAATAAGTAGTTACCTTCGTAGTTTACTAATAGTTAGTTACCTTCTGCTTGCCAGGCCAACGTTATCTCTGTTTTATTCAATGCCCAACTGCTCCAGCTGCAGCATGTGGCTCTGGTTGAGGGGGGCTGGGGACAGGTGTCTGTATTTACCCACTTCAGCAGCGCTCTCAAGATTTCTCAAGTCTTATGAGGAGTGGCTGAGGGAACTGTGGTTGTTCAGCCCGGAGAAAAGGAGGCTGAGGGGAAACCTTACTGCTCTCTACAACTACCTGAAAGGAGGTTGTAACGAGGTTGGGGTCGGTCTCTTCTCCAAAGTAACAGGCAATAGGACAAGAGGAAATGGCCTCAAGTTTCACCAGTGGAGGTTTAGGATGGATATGAGGAAAAATTTCTTCACCAAAAGGGTTGTCAAGGATTGGAACAGGCTTCCCAGGGAAGTGGATGAGTCACAATCCCTGAAGATACTTATAAGACTTGTAGACATGGTGCTGAGGGACATGGTTTAGTGGTAGACTTGGCAGAGCTAAGTTAACGGTTGGTCTTGATGATCTTTAAGGTCTCTTCTAACCTAAATTCTATGATTCTAAGGTTGATCTTCAGTTCAGATCAGAAGAGAGTATTGATACCAGTTCTTCCAAATGTTTTAGTCGCTAAATGATTTTGTGCCCTAGGTATTCTGTGCTATAATACCTTTGTAATCACACTCCCTATGCCTATCAACGACATTCCCCTGGTGTTGACAGCTGTCACAGCGCACACCAAATCTGAGGCACTGGACGTGGCTTGAATCAAATTGATGCAAACTATCGCCAGCTCTGGACTCCATTCTGGTTGCACTGTAAACACAGAATCTCTCTCAGGTACACATGCAACCTTCAAAAAACAACATGCTACCTGAAAAATAATTTTTTTCACCTTAAAGCATGGTGCGGAAGATATTTGCCAGGCTCTTTTTGACCAGTTTCCAGCTAATCTGGCCTCCACAAATACAAATATGAAACTGTTTACATGTCTAGACTGAAGCTACATTTTTAATTCAGAGGTTTTACTAGCAGTCACGATGGATGTACCAAATGTTGACCGAACATGTGGAAGAGAACTACAGTAATGCCTGTCTTGCATGGCAAATGAACATAGAAGGCAGCAGAGAAACAGATTCCTCCAGTATTTTTCTATATTTAAAAAAAAAAAATACCAGACCATTACTGCTATCAGTTAAATCAGACATCGTACATTTGTGGTATAGATACTTCAGTTGTGATAATGTATGCTGAGGCTCAGTACAGTTTCCTGCAAAGTCAGCCCAACAAAAAGTACATTTAAGGATACAGGGACTGATTTAATAATACTTCAAATGTTGTGAAGCTTTAGTGTTTGGGTTGTTAATGCATCCTTAAATGAAATGTTTGTTCAATTGGAAATGAAGCATTGGTAAGAGGGTTTTTCACAGAAGATGCTGAAGGTTTACAGTTTGATTTTAATTCAGTTGAGGCATAAGAACCTAAATTACAGAACGTATTGAAGTGTACGGTGTGAGAATACTTAGATGTGATTTTTCAAGTGCACGTATTTTCAAGATGAAGTCCAGCTTTCGAAGTCAAGCAGTTGGAAAATAAGAAATGACAGACATCATTTTCCAGCTGGTTTTCTGGCAAACTGTAACTCGCCTCCCCTTCCAGGCTCCTCCTGTCCCCTCTATAGATGCCAGTCTGTGTGATACTATTTGCCCCCAGCATTATGAGGGTATTCAGCAGTATTAACCCTTGCCATTCATCCCCTCTACCGCTCTGGCTTCTCCACATGCCCTGGTGGCCACTGCTCCTCTGATGAGCACTCGCCATAAGCCATCCGGAGTTGCTATGCTGTGCTAATCAGTTCCTGGGCTTTTCCTCCGCTCACCAAAATGAGCTGGATGAGTTCAGCAAGAACCTGGGCCACACTATTCATCAGCCCTCTGGCTCGTGGAAACCAGCTCCATATTATGAGGGATAACCATGGCATAGAATTCTTTTCACGAGTGGCTCAACCTTTGTTTCTGAATCATTCCAATCCTTGGCCTGTGGTGTTTTACTGGGAGGGTGTTCAAGAACTTTTCTCCTTGGATGGCTCATTTCCATCCAGTTTATGTCTATTTGCTATATGTATGTGTGTATATGTAGTCGTTTAGCTTAAATGGTTCTCATATGTTCCTAATGTTTAGCTCAGTATATTTATGGAAAGAGCTATATTGCTTCTCAGGCTTCGTTTTCATAGGCTTAATGCTGCTAGTGTCTTCCAGTCTCTGTCATAAGACAGATTTTTCTGGTTTTATGCTTTCTTTTTTTTTTTTTAATTTGAAATAATCTTGCTTTAACAGGAAATTTCTGTTAACTCACTCAAAATGCAATCCAACTAATACTTCAACAATCATAGTAATATTTATTTCTCCCCAAAATATCTTGGTTGAAACACACAAGGCTCCACTCAGATTATTCCACAGCTGCATTAGAGTGGTTTACTTATCCTGTGATCAACTAATATCCAAAGCTTTTTCTCCTTTTCTGCCATTTAATTTGCTGTGTTCCAAGCTCAAGGCAGAAATTCTTGCTCTTAGTGCCAGAGTACATGTTTTTGCCAAATTTCATCCTGTTTCTATTTCAATGTGTAAGTTATAAATTCGTCTTTATCCTCCTTGTATTGATAATGCCTCCCAGTTTTTGGGCACCATCCTATTTCTCCAGGTCTTTGTTCCAAAATCACTAATGAAAATATTAAATGAAGTCAGTTCCAAGAACTAACTGGAAGAACTCAGTAAGTTACCTTGCTCAAGTTGGATATTCTTATTTTATTTCAATACGAGCACTCGTGGACCTACTACTTCCCCTAAGCAATGCTTAAGTATTTCTAGAAAGAGAGACTTATCTTGAGTTATATAAAGTTTGTTGATGACTTCAGGGGTAAGATTTTAGCCCTAAAATCATAAATGAGCATTTGCTTAAAATAATAAATTATGAAAAAGCTAATTTTATCAGGAATACTAGCAGTGGCAGGTTTAGCTACAACTATGAATGCTCAAATCCAAAAAGGAAACTGGATGGTAGGAAGTACACTACTTTCTAGTAACTTCGGTTTAAACACAGG
>JAOXJM010000041.1:61608576-61634462 GCA_026413425.1 Tringa solitaria | reverse complement strand
GGGGTGTCAGCTTTTCAGTAGCATGATTCTGGCTCAATGAGTTATGTGCGGATTTAATTTTCCTCCGGGCTCCTTGGAAACCTTCTATAAATGGTTTAAATTTACCAGGCTGCTTTCTTTAGCCTGTCTGGTTCCTCGGTGTGTGCTCCCCATAAAGGCTGCCTTGGATTTTTATCACCTCATCATTGCTCCTGGTTCACTGATAACAGCTGCTGATAAAGGCAATATCTCCATGTAGGCTAAAGTCCCCCTGCTCCCTCCTCAGTGCTGCTCTGATACAAACCCTTCAGATTTTTTTCCTCCACAGCGGCTGCCGTTAAAAAAATTGAACAGATGGCAGACGAAATGCTTAACCTTGCCCTTTTTATCATCCCCACAGGGTATTATTACCAAGGGAGGATGTTTTCACCGATTCCAAGCTAGCTTCATGCTTTTTTGCCCCATATTGGGACAGAACTTTGCCTTAGGTTGGCAAAGGCACTTCTAGTCGTATTAATATAGACATAGGTGTGGTAGCTGGCGCAGCCGCAGGCGGTAGCTGTGAACCAGCCAGCTCCATAGCTATTTGCTAGCAGTGCAGCCTTTAGGGTCCCGAACTCACCGCAGTGTCTGCAGTGGCATGACTGAAGCTGGGTAAATACCTGGACATTTATCTTCAGCTGAGATCCGGCCACAAATAGCCGCTGTCAGTACCCCCGAGATAAGGCAAGCTGGACTTCTGTAAGGCAACCCAGTACGTTTTGAGCACTGGCAAAGATGGTGGTAATCCCAAGGATTTCCCCAGCACAGAGCCTGAATCTCTGAGTTATCAGCTAATGGCTTTCAGTCTCCGAGGTTATCATTCCGATAACTCTCCTGAGGACTAGGATTTATACCTTCAGCAAGCAATTAGGCAGAAGGGCACGTAGAGCTGAACTCTTGATGGCAGTATTTTTTTTTCTTTAAACTGATGTGTTTCTTCCCTGATGCCTTCCAGTTTTCAGAAATCACTGGATTCATGCCGCTGCGACCATCATTTCAAAATTGAGTTATATGTTTCATTTCAGGCAACACCCAGGATCTCAGAGAAATTTGCCATATTTAGAGAATATATAAGCAATTACCAGACAGCTCTCCGCTGCTATTTAGGAAGAGCAAGTGTCCAAGATAAATACAGCAAGAATAGTACAGCTTGATCTTCGTTAGCTCATATCTTACAAGAGTCACGTGGCTGATGTGCAGCAGGCGTTTGCATCTAAATTAGAATGAGATCCATCAAACTGAGGTCCTGCCTTCTTCTAGAGTCATATGCTAACTGTCCTGGAACAGATAGTGTTATTAAGGAGAATTACAAGATAATCATTTAAGGAAGATAAGCAAGAAGATGGGCAACATCTGTGCATCACATGGTAAATGTAGTGCGGGGAGAAAAAGACCTAGCAATTCAGAGGAAATAGAAGATGGTAAAAATAGTGAATCTCATCCCGCCCTTCATTGGAAGCCACCGGGGTTTTTTCTTGGATAAATGGAAAGGGGAAAGGAGAACTGTTCAGCTCATTTCTCCATGGCCTTTAGCAGTAAACCTTATTTTTGTGAATGCCGATACAGTGCTGAGAAGGATTGCAGCCCTGAACCTCACCTTGCCATGCAACAGGCATGAAGGAATGGGCTTTCTGGGCTGCATTTTGATGCCTAACGCTCAGTTCCAAACTGCAGACTTTCAGCACCCCTGTTTTCTGTCTGTTGCACAGATACTTGTAGAAAGAGAAAAAAAAAAAAAACCAACAAACCGAACCAAACCCTAACTCATTGCGATCTCTTGCACAGGTGACACTGGTGTGGAGAAACAGACCTCTGGAACAGGATGGCTGGTTGCTGTCTGGGTGGTTGTGGGAGCCTCCATTGCAAGGGGTCTTGCAGTAGTGTCTTCAGCTGGATGGGGTGAGACTCTCCAGGCTGCTGTTCTGCTGCACACATATCTGGCTGGGCTGTGGTCCTGTGGGACCACTCTGGCAAAGGTACGAGCTCTTTCTGTTGATTATCTTAAACTGTGAGCTAAGCATCTCCTGACTATATTAGCTATGTACAAAAGGCCGTCCTAGGTGAGCATCTGTCAGAGTAGTTTCTACTGAACATTTGTAATTCTCTGTGCATGATTTGGTGAGTTCTGCAGGCAAAAGGGCTCAGGGCAGCTGCTGGGACTGCCACGTTGTCCACCTGGGCTGTTACTCTGCATGTTGAACATGGAACTAGTGCCTGGCATCTGCAGGGGGATTTCTGGGCCTTCCTAGACTGGAGAGATCCCACAACGATGAGTGGAGTGTTGTGTTGAGGATTGACTCCATGTCACAGGCCAACCCAGATGATGGGTAGAGATCTGGGGAGATCCTGGACCACCCCAGGAGCTGATGGCTGAAGTGTGGTGGGTGTATACACAGGCACTGCCCTGACACCCAGCTGCACCTCAGTTGTTGCTATGGGGCAAACATGAATTTCATGTTATAATTTATTGTTATAACTTAAATTTCACAGATCTTGCCACAATCCTTCCGCAGGGTGTTGCTGTGACAGTATTCATACCACTGCTGAGATTTAGTTTCGTTTGCATTTTTTCAAAAATGGACTTTCTTCTGAGTGGCTCTAGAACTAAGTGGCTACAATTATTCATATGGGCCTCAATTTCTTCAGCAAAGCAGTGGACTAAGTGTTTTAATTTGCATCAATAGGAACAAAATTGCTCATCTCAGTGCTTACCTCCAAGCACTTAAGCATTTCGGTGTTTACCTTTAAAGGCCCCCTGTGTTCCCACTCTGATGAAATACATCTCCCACGGAGTAACTCAGAATGGTTTGCAACCATTCTCCATGCTCCTTGTCCAATTTAAGAGCAGGATGTGGCTGCTAAGGATTTGGCTGGTCTATGAAGGCATTTGAGGTTTAGGTCAGCATGGTCCAACCAGATGCCTTGACCACAGGCAATTCTGGCCCCCTGCCCTCCTCCTGGAGGAGACAAGGAACAGCTGCTTGAACTGCAAAAGCAAATGGGGCTGCTGAAGGCTTCCTCCTGCACCAGCCCAGATGCTGGGTGGTGGGAATGATGGTTTCAGACTGGTGTGGGAGCACCAGAGCAATTCTGCCAGCTTCACAACATGTAGGTGGCAGCTGCCGGGCTGCCACAAAGACATGGGAAAAGAGACTGTGGTTAAAACATGAAACTTTGGTGAAGCAGAAGCCTGGGGCACCTATCTATCAAGCTTCAAGGTACTCCGGTTGTCAGCCTTGAACTGGCACTGTAAGCCTGGCATTCTCTCTATATATATACACACAGAAGAGGTTCTGCTATAGAGTGTTTCTAGCTGTGTGCATGGCTGAGAATTAGTGCAAGGAACGGATTAGTAGAAAGAGCTGTCTAAACATTTGCTTGTCCTCAGACATTTTAGCAAAATGAAAGGGACTGCATTCAAACAGCAGGGGAAAGTTGACTTTAAAATGAGGAGATGTGGATGGTTTAAATATTCCATAGTGATGTCAGGGCGGGAAGTTAAGTCCTTTTTTTTTTTTTCTGGTTTAAACTTAATGGAAAGGGTAAGACAATATTTCAGCTGTGCAGCTACTGCTATGCCTGTAAGTGGTGTGCTGCAGGGAGCAGCTGGGTCTCTGCACGTGCTGTAATACACAGTGTACGTCCCCATGCACCCTTGGTGAGGGAGTCACAGTTCCCCTGCGGTTGGGAGGAATTAGGCTGCCATGATCCCACTGCCAAATACGGTCCACAAAAGTCAAAGTGTGCACATAAAAAAAAACCCACTAACTAATCCTTGCAAAATCCAGTAAGGTAAAACACATGTACTGTTATCTGTGTTGTACAAGAGGATGAACCAAAAAAGAGAGAATATGTCAGTGACTACTTATAAGATAGTCTTAAAGCCCCCAAGCCTATGACTTGCTACTTCCAGCACTTCCCTGGATGTCATGGTATTTTCTCAAGGAGGTAACCAGCCTCATACATGCTGAGGGCAAACCAAGTTTCTGTGCTAAATATCCCAAACTGTGTAATAGATCAGGTTAGGTATTAATGGCAAAATGAAAGACAGTTCTAGAGTATATAATATATTGCAAGAATCACACTCAGTCTGATGACAGAACTGTTTTAAAAGTGGATTTAAACCCAGAGCAAGTGCTAGAAGGCCCTGCAGTGAGCCAGGCTGCCAAGGCTGTCCCTCTCCCCCACCCCTCTGTGTGCCCAACAGAGGCTGTGGGTGGTATTTAGCTGAGGGCAAGCACTGCTTGGGATCCCACACTGCAGCAATGATGAGAATGAGGGAGGAAGAGTAAAGAGGTATTACTATTCCTACTTACACCTACTTTTGACTCTGCATATTTGTATGGGCTTTTAAGCTTTTTATAGTTGGTCCAAATACAGGGAGAACAAATCAAGCAAGCAGCTGGACAAAGCCTTGGTATTTCTGCCAGCATGGGAGCATCCAAGCTTGCATCCAAGAGGGCCTTGGGATCCAGCAAAGTTTTCAGGAATGATTTGACACTTTCTTTTTCATGTCTGAGTGGTGTAAGTAGCCGCAACCCTGGATATTGGTTTGTTAGTAGATTACATTACTGAAAGGCAATGTTTTGATTATATTAAATAGCTGTCAGGCTCAGAAGTTGTTCTACAATTTGAACTGTTGGTCTTTTACATGGAATTTTTTCCTGAAAGAAAATATTTACTTAACACTCACCATTAAACCAATGAAAAAAATACACTTCCTGACATATATTCTCTTTGATCTTCACTAATTTGCAAGCATCTCTGTCCATACTTGTCTTTATCATCTTCATGGTCATTGTGAGAAAATGCTATTTTCACCGTTTTTCTGGCTTATACTTGTTTATATTTTTTTCAGATATGGTCAGCTTCTAGTATTACAAGTGGTTTAAGAAGAAAAGACATGGTGGTAAAACAGAATTCTGTGATTATTTTGTGGGTTACCCTTAAATTGACTGGTACAGTTTCAGAAGTATAAAGCAACTAGTGGGAAAAGAGGAAAAGGCTGAGATGCCTGGAAGGGTCATATGGTCAACCCATTTTCCAGATCTCCTCTCAGGACATCACCCATGGTGTTTGAAACCTTGGTAACCCATTTGTCTCACCTTGGTAACCCATTGGTAGGGATGTCTGTGCAGAAAACATCTGCTTCCTCAGACCCTTCTCTTGTGAGGACTCTGCTTTCTGAATGTAAATAGCCCTGCTGAGTTTGGCAGTACTGTGTAGGTGAACACAGGGATGTGGCCTTCAGCCTTAATTTGTCCAAAAGCGCAGATGGAAAAGCAGGCCCAATTTTTTTCTCTTTCTGAATCTATACGAATTATCACGTCATAGTGTGCTCCGTCACCTCGCAGTATGTGGGGAGTAATGTGGTTTTAACCAGGGACATAAAATACATAACCAACAAATGGAAGGTAGTACGACAGCTTTGGAAGAGCACCTTGGGGCTGGGAATGTGTCCCAAGTCCTTTTTCTGTCAGTTCAGGAGCCACCGAGAGGTAACTGAAAGGGTCTCCTCACGTGGCAATCTGCACAGGTGCAATACTGGCCTTTCCAATGTCAGTTCAAGCTTCTGCTTCAGTGTCAACATGGCCAAGATTTAACCTTAAGTATTTGTAGTATTTTGGATAGGCACTGCTTATTCTTTTACACACCAAGAAAAAAAAAAAAAAAGCCCAAAACGAAAAACCACAAAACACCAGAATTCCCATAGATTCCTTCCTTCCCAGAAAGACGCTACTCTCAAAATGGCATGCTGACCAAAGTGTTGCTTCCTAAGCAGAGAGACTGCAGGCACATTTGCCTCGCTGGGCAGGTTGCAGCTCCATCCTCACATTGCCTGTCGGGCTTTTCTCTGCCGCCCTTTTTTTTCAGAGATCCTGGTTTTCACTGCCATGGCTGATTTACAGGTGATGGGTATTGAGGAATTCGTGTTTTGGATTTGTTACAGCATGACAGAAACATGTACTGGCTGCTCTCAAAAGATCTAGTGGCTAAGGCTGCCGGCTTTCAAATCTCCCACAAACCCTGGGATTGACTAGCTCTCTCCAAAGATTCTCCTTCAAGATCCAGAGTCTTGGACTTGGCAGGGGAGCCTCCAGTCAACATCTGGTCCAAGCGAGGAAGAGAGGTAGGACTGGAAGGATGTGCCTGTGCTGTCTCTCCCACAGCTGCTGGTTCTGATAGTATTGTCCAAAAATGTGAACTTGGGAAACCACTGAGGACTGCTAAAATTTTGATGCTTCTAGAGGCATTATTTTAAGGTCTTAAAGTCCTGTCTGCTTGGATCAGAGCTGGTATCCACATTCGAGACGTTAGTATCTACTGTTTATTAACTGTTATGTATTAGCTTCAACAAGTGGGATATGGTTTTCTTCATACATTCTTCACCTACAAACCCTTCTGCTTCTAATAGACACAGGGAATATGATGAAAGAAAATATTCTGTGCCATTCCAGAGGAGATTAGACACGTTTTTATTTGCTAATGCATTCCACTTCCAACATATTTACTGCTGTAACATCTGGACAAAAAAAGATGTTTGGTAACCAGTGAAGTAACTTGGTAAAGTCACAATGTCTGGGGGGGCTTGCTCTTGCATGACTATGTGTTAGTCATACACAGCAAGACTATATATCCAGTTAGTTAGAGTCCCAGATTTGTATATTTGAAGAGATGAAAATGGAATTTATAATAGGAAAGCAACACAATAAAAGGGCCTCAGTGAAGATAGTTTAGTATCCATTTTAGACTTGATTTACTTTTTTATCATTACAGTTGTATGTGTGAGTAAATGAAATGTTTTATTTGCATTGGTTAAGAAAATGTTTTAATCACTCATCTGTTCCTAATCAAATCATACAGCTAATTGTTTGAAAATGATAACCAAAACCATTTGTAAATGCCAACACTTTTGTACACCTCAGCAGAAATGAACCTCTGGTGAAAATTTGGGCCAGAAGAATTTTTTGTCGTGATGATTTTTCTCATGCAACAACTTTGTCTCGAGGCTAGTCATCACATATCAATAATTAGTACCAAATAGCTGGTGGTTAAAGAGAACTGTTAGAAAGCATTATGTCAGCCATAATATGATTAACAATAGCAAATTCTTTTTTGTAAATCGTCTGGAATTAACACAATGAACAATCTAGGAATTACTACTCATATCTGGAAATGCCTAACATTTCTGGAAACTAATGTTTCCAGAAACAACTAATGGTTCCTCTATTATTCACTGTGCTGATTCCCAGATGACTTGCAGCCCAAAAAAAAAAAAAAACAGAAAAAGAAAAGAAAGGCTACTGTCTGCAAGTAATTTGCAAGTGAGCCAAGGGCAAGCAAGCCACTTACAATATAGAGCAAAATGTTTCCAAGATTCACCTTTGACTCTGTCCTACCAAAGGCACAGGTAAAGTCCCCATCACTTTCAGAAAGAGTCAGAGAAAAATTGTTTAGACAATGCAGTCCACAATGTCTCTTTCTGAGTATCTTAGTGACTAAATTAGTTATTTTCTCCATTTTTGCTCAAAGAGTTTTGGACTCCTGATCCCTTTTTGTCACTGTAGTAGAAACATCATCAGCAAATGTCCAAAAACCCTTCTCAGAGGTGTCCACACATTCTTGACAGTGAATTAAGACTAAACTGATGCCTTTCTAAAAACAAAAAGAGGCAAAATAATACTGATAAATTGAATAAGGCAAACAAAAGGCTTTATAATGTGCAAATAATACTATTTAAATTATTGCCACTGAATTAGTGGTCCTAGCCATGATTTATAACCTGTAAGTCTTCCCAAAAGCTGTAGTATAATGTTCATTGCTCACTTTTACATTTTTGAAAATCCTGTGCACACATTTTCAGGACTGTGAGAACCCACCACAAAACCAGCTTGAGTTTGCAGCCCATTGTTACATATGTTCCCAGCTGGACTCTTCAGGAGAAAGGTAGGTTAGTTTTAATGTGTGTCGGAGTATGTTTTGGTTAGTGCATCCATCTCAGCAGCTCCTTGTTAGACAAATAATTCAATTTTACGAGTCAAAAGATTAACAAACTACCATCCATGATTACTAAGAGAGTAACGTGAGAGAGCTTGGTCTGAAACTTTGTGGGTTAGATCAGTTCAAATGTATAATGTTTTTTTAAAAAATCAGCAACAAGCTAAAATGAGCAAAATGTAGTTCCTTGAAGAAAAATACATAAGAGCACATGAATAAGTAAGTGTAATGGCAATGCCTCTTACTCTCAGTGTGGTGGATAAATGCTCAGAATGGTGCCTGGATGGCAGCTTGACTCCGCAGCCCCTCTGAATGAAAGCACGGTTTCCTCACGTAGTGAAGGTCAAGCACATCCCAAATTGTACTCTGCACAAGGTGCTTTGGGAGGTAGACATGCAGATAACCAGAAAACAGGAGAACCTGTATGGTTTCATTAACCACAGAAATCTTGGCTGCTATCCCAAGTGTTTTTATTTGTGCTAAACTACTCCTTCATCAAATTTACGTGCAAACGACTCCAGTGCAAGAAGAGGTTAAGAACACACGGGATATGTGTGCCATCACCCTACGTGTAGACTTTTTACAAAATGGGGGTGAATTTGAAGTCCAATGCCATACCACTCCAGGAGCATAACCTGCGAAACACTTCGTAAGACGACAGAGTAAAGAAGTGATTTAGCAGGTTTGAGAACAAGGGCGGAATCCCACCTCCCACCAAAGGTGTGGCACAGTGCCAGGGGCCAGGTTTCAGCCGGAGGTTATTGCTAGTATGTCACACCATTCAACAGGGCAGCCAGAAAAGGGAATATTTATTGCCTTTTTAAAAAAAAAAAAAATTAAAAAAAAAAAAAACAACAGTATTTCTGCCTTAAGCTATTTGGAAAATAGGGTGAAAGAGGTCACACACTCCTGCTATTCTATTGTTGCTTCTGTCTGCAGATTTAATGCCAGAAACTTCACTATGCAGGGTCTTCCCTGGGAGAAGAGCATGGATGGGGAGGTGAGGCAGCCCCGTAGCTGCAGACGAGCTCCCTCCACTCTGCAGGCTGCTGGCACCTGAATGAACAGCACACGTTGCTTTAACCCATGGAGGTGTTCTCCCTGCTGGTTGCTCTCGTAGAGAGGATGGGTTGTCCAACCCTGCCTTCCAGACACTTCTTGGTTTTGAATGTACCCTCTTAATTTTCGTTTCAAACAGCTGCCACAGCTTCGCTTTGGTTTGGTTGAACCTTTTTAAGGCTAGGAATAGCAAAGTGTTTTGAATGCCTCCGAAGCTGCCTGCTGTGAAACAGAAGCATTTATTCTGTTACCTGAGGGAAGCCGCTCTTCATTGGGCTTCTCTGGGTTTGGGTGCTGAGATCCTTCAGCAAATTTATGCTCAGGCATCTTCTGTCTGACCCTGGAAGAAATCCTCCCAGTACCACAGCACTACAGTGCTGATGTCTTGGGGTTTCCAACACCCCAGCAAGATGGTCCTTATCGAAAAGCAGATTGATCAGCTAGCACAGGCTCTGGGAGCATAAAACCCAGTGGGATCAAAGCACCAGAAGGGACCCATTTGTGAGACCAAGTGTGGTGTTCAGACACCCTGAATGCCAGCAGCAAGGCTGGGGCTTTCTCATCCAACGCAACCAAGCTGGAAGAACCGTAATATTTCCTAAGCCTAAATTAGCTTGCAAACTTTATTCAGTCCAGCTTCTATCCATCAAAGCCTGTCATACATCTCTGCTTCTTGACCATAAAGGCGGAAAGAGGCAGGCAGTGTTCCTGCACTCCAGTTCACTCTGGTTTAAAGTCGGTGGTAGCAAAAGGCCATGTTGGGGTTCCAGGTTGAGCTGTGGAGGCAAGACTTACCAGTGCCCAGCGCATCCTCCGCAGAAGGGCCCGCAGAGCCACAAGCAGCTCATCTCGAATGGTGGTGCCTAAGCCACGGCATTCTGAATGAAAGTCATAAATTGTAGCAGGAGGTATAAATTCCCTATCGATGTTCTGCACCAACCTCAGGCATGAGAGAATAACGCAGTGTTAGGGCTGCTGAATGAGTGCTCTGTGTGCACTGAGTCATTAAAAACCTGGGGAACAGTCAGCCATGACTGCACAAAAATAAATATAGAGCTGACTGTAAATAGTACCCCTTCACCTGCTTCTTCAAGTAGAATTTTATAAGAATGTTTGTTAAAGGGAATGATTTCTTTTTTTTTTTTTAACAGGGAGATTTTGGTATATTTCAATTGAAACCATATGCTTGGTCTTGTGCTGCTCAAATACAAAGTCAGTCTAGTTTTACATTTAATACACTTTTAAAAACACCTAAATAAAAAATCTGAGTGAATGTGTTAGGATATAAAAAGGACATTTTCCAACTCCCAAAAAACTGATCTGGGAATACAAGTGAATTTTACTATAGAAGCATGTTTTGTTTCATTCTTTATTTGCTACATTAAGAAAGGTATGGGTGAAAGGAGATTAAACCAGTTAAATCCTAGGATTTTTTTTGTCATTTTTCCATCTTCTCTCACTTTTATCTGCACAAAGGATACTATTATAAATATTTCAGTTTACCTGAGGCCGAGAATAGAAAGACTAAACCATTGTGGAGTTATGTTTAATAAAACTATGTGCAGTTAGTTAGCCTGAACATGTAGGCTCCCACTCAAAAGTCATAAGCAGGGACTTTAAAGGATTGGTGAGCAGAGGAAATTTGATGACTAATCAGTATAAAATGTGTCAGGATCTAGCTTTTATTCAGGAATTCATCCCTGATCTTAATACATAAGTTTATGTGTGTAAATCAGAAAATGCCATGCTTATAAAGGTGGTAAAACTAGAAATTTTATAGTGTAAAATCTGCTGAAATTGCTGGAGAACAGACCTAGAGAATAGGCCAGGTGAAATTCAGCTTTTAGAAAATGTAGATGTTTTCAAGACCCTGCCTCAAATGAATATATTAGATCACAGGACTGCAAATCCTGAGCAATTGTATCAATGGATTAATCCCATTGGAAATGACATCAGCATTTCCCCACCAGACTGTCTTATATTTCTTCCAAGGCTTTTACTCAAATACTTTTCCAACTCTGCCTGAGCAAAACATGTCAGGTTTTAAGCTTTTTCTATTTTGTAAGAGAGGGAGAGAAGGAAAGAGGAAAAAAAGTTGTAGGTTTTTTTAAAATCCTAAAACTTATTTAATTCTAACAGGTTAAAGGCAAGGAGAATGTATTATCATAAATAATTAGCGAACTACGTTTCTGTAACATCTGCAAAGTATATTTTCACATACAGCCTTTTCACGTTCATGTAGAGCATAAACATGAAACAGAAAGGACTGAAAATCAAATCAACATTTTAACAGCACGATACACTGTCTCTGTAACAAACCACATTTACAGAAATGGGAAAGCTTCTCCATGTGCTGGCCAACGATGATGCTCTTTGAAGTGTTTTCATTTCCACTGAGGAAGTGTTATTATTTCCACTTCAGGAACCTTGCTGAAGAAATACAAATGATATCCCTTTTGGGGTTCGAGGTTTTTCATCAACAGACAGAAAATGCACTAGTATAATACCAGTAAATATTCTTCCCTCCTCATCTCTCTTTTAACCTCTTCCCTTCTGAGGAAGCATCCAGATGCATCACTTTTCTTTTCAAAAATAACCTGAGCACATCCTCAGTTTTCTGCTTTAAGCAAATTATATTTACGTAAAGTAAACCAGCACCCACTACAGACAGGAGTGTGGTAAAATCTCTTTATTTTTCTTCCAAGGTTGATCTCATTTTGATGTTGGCTAAAATTGAAGTAGATTCAATACTAACTGCATATTATTCTGAGACAACCAGCCTGACAAACTCTTTCTATTAGCTGTATTCACATTAAGCCTCATACCCAATACTTCCTATAGCTACTCATGTTTTTTCAGTTTGGTTTTCTGTATTGCTTATCCAAGGAGGGCCAGTGCTAAAGGACTCAGAGGACTATATTCCTAGACACAGCTGTGGTTTCAGCCTGAAATCTGTCAAGAAGAAAAGGTTCATCAGAATCCACCACCTCTAAACATTTTCTCTACAAATTTGTATTTGAGAAATCTCTTGTGCTTGAATTAAACTCACCTTTCTGAGAAATTCAGAATTTCAGTGTAATCATAGATATGCATGTTGCTCCTGAACATTCAATATGGTTCATGCTTCAGCATATTCATTCCTAATTTCTGTTGTATTCCAAAGTTATACTGAATGAGTATTAAGTGCTTTATAAAAGTTTCATTTGACAAATTTTTTTTATTTTTTTTTATTGTGTAGAATTTCTGGTATATTTTTGTGGCATTTTTCCTACAAAAAAACCCTGGCATTATTCTTTCATGGGATATTTCATGCCCATGTAATTTGATGTCATTTGAGCCTTTAGTGCTGCACCCTACAATTAGAAATCACACACACATACTTGTTAGTCTCATTTTTAAACAAGCTATCTTTATGTAAAGCTATAGAACAGTTCACAGCAGGAAAACAGAAGCCAGAACAACATTTATACCCTAAAGCCTGTGGGGCCTTTAGGACCACATAACATATATCTGTTCTCTAAATTAATGGCCATTTACATCTGAAACATTCTGATGCTGCAAAGTTTACCATCCTCTGTGACAGAAATAGCAAACACGTGTGAGCCAAGAACCAAAGATGAAGCACTGCTTGCAGAGGAAGACTATGCAAGCCTCACCTGAAATCCAGTGCCGAGCCGTGCATTTTCCATCAGTTTATAGGCAATTTCTGGACTGGAGGCTGATTTTGGTGCTAGTACATAAGAGATTATGCAAAGTAAATTCTGCAGTTCTTTATAGTACTATAAATCTAATGCTCTTCAGTGGAAAAACAACGGCTTTACCACAGCAGAGTATATCATGCCAAGTATTTGTAAAAAGACAGTATCAGTATGCTACTTTATTTTTGTTTCCAGTACTTTTTCCTCATTTTATGCAAAAGGAATTTTTAAATGCTTGAACAGGCACGGAGGGTAAAATACTGCCATGCTGAAATCAATGGGCCTTTTGACAATGCCAGGATTTCAATGAGGGCCTTCATGGGAGCATGCCACAAGGAGCAGCTGTTTCTTGGATGCATCCCAAAAGCTCCCCAGATATCTGATCTCATACAACTACCCCTATGGGTTCCCAGCAGAAAATGCATTGTTCAGCAGAAAGCGGTTTGCTCTCCTCCCCAGTTCTCTCCACCCTGCGTTCCTGGTATTCCCGAGAAATTCCCTTCTGTCTTCCTCCAGTTTTATTGCCCCCTGTGCCTTCCAGATAAGGCCAGAAATTACTTTTGAAAACTCTGCATTGACACTAGTTTTTATGTTGTTATTTCAGCCCTTGCTGCAGTGTTCCTGCTGCTGCCAGCTGTGTTGAAAATGTCTGACCCTTCAACCCAGGCCTTGATGGATAAAGGTGATCCATTTTTCAGTATGTGTCTTTCAAAAAAAAAAAAGAAAAAAAATCAGATTTTCATTTGCATGCACATGGTTTTATGGACAGTTTAAGGGTATTCATATTAGATTATCTCACCGCAGTCTTAAGACTTTTGCCTTTCAGATGTGATTTTGGAATGGATAATATTACCCATGCACAGTATCGTTCTGTCATGTTTTCCACTGTTTGATGCTTTTTGGTTAGCGCTTAGGATTCTGTTGTGTTGCAATCCTGAACCATATAGGTATTGCCTTGGATCAGGCCGTTGTGTGTCTTTCAGCAAGTTTGGCTTTTACCAAAGCTTTGCCTACTGAGTCACCCAGGCTGCAGATCCCGTGCTGCAGACTTCCTTCAGAAGCAGACATTCCAAGTGGGTTACTTGGGGAGAGACTATTTTGATGTAAAATTTAAATAAGACTTGGATAATGCATGTTGGATTGAAAACAGCAGTGGCAGGGACTCGGCAGCTGCAGCAGGGAGCAACAGACACCTCTTAGTCTCTTAATGTATGAAGAGACAGAGAAAAACTATTTACTAAGGCTGAATTTTTACCCACTGTGGCACTGGTGAAAGCATAACCATGCTGACAAAGCTATAGCTGAGTGATTTACAGCGCGGTACTTCCATGAAAAGACCTCAAAAGTGGAGTCCACCACAACCCAAGTATCAGCCAAACCAGTCAACTGGCAGTAACACCAGCTGGGGTGGAAACTGATGTAGATAAAGTACTATGGCTGGCAAAGAATTGGGGACCAAATAAAATATTAGGTGAAAGAAGAGCGCCCTGGGAATAAAATTGTTTGAAAGAGCCCCTGTTGGCAAACACAGACCAAGGACAAATGCCAAGTAGGCTCAGTTGAGTAAGTTTTAAACCTTTTATAGAAAGCTGAAGCACAAAAGCTTAGCCTAATCCAACCTATTTATATGAGTGTTTTCTGAACTTAATTACAAATTTAAAATGTTTCCAAATGTGTGGAGTGTTTCTGTTTGGATAGCTTGTCTGGCCTGGGTTCTCAGCAGTGCAAAATAGTTGCCTGGACTCTGCAAACATTGCTCGCCCTGAGGTGTATGTGCACATGGTCTTAACTGTCTCTGGGGCTTGGAAGGTCTGCTTGAAGCAGTTGAATAGGTGAAGGGTTCAGTTATTACCCTTGCTGTCTCTGGGCTAGGCTTTCGTTGGCTGGCTGACCGGTTGGTTTATTTTTTTGCTCTTGTTTCTTGGTGTTTGTTAGTCTTATGACCTCCTGCGCTTACGTAAAGCCCTTCAGTAGGCTCAACAGTCAATACTCGGGGACACTGATAGCACAGGTTAGCATTAAGTATTAAAGGCCCTGCTGACAGTGAGAACTTGCATACGGTGCTGTTGTGCTGTACCTTAAAGGGCCTGGCCATGTAGCTAAGCCCATCGCTGAGCTCCCAAGAACCCAACGACCTACCCACTGGTACCAGGGCCACCTGGGAACAAGCAGTAGAGGGATGGAGAGAGGGGCCTCGCTGGAGCCTCTCAAGGAACTGTAAATGAGGAAAGGAGTAGCTTGTGGAGCTTGAGAAGAGCAGCTGGTGTCTACAGCTGTTTGCTTCACATGTACCCAGAGAAGGGGTAGCTTTTTGATTACAGTAGGAAGCTGCCGTGAGGGACGGGGCTGGAGACTCTGCATTTGAAATGTAGGTGTCTAAAGTCATGGCAGCATGACTTTAGACACCTACATAAAGTCATAGCAGAGCCAAAGTCCCCCGAGTGCCATAAGACTCTGACCTACAGCGCCCGCCACAATAGTGAAAAAAGTAGAGATACTTCGTAATTATCTGGCCTGTTTCCTAATAAAGTTAACTGTAAATATCACAGTTATCTACAACATGCAGAAAGTATGGAGATGGCAGTTTAAATATTTACATTAAAGAGGAGATATAAGTATTTTTGCATGCAAAGCCCTCACGAACGGCGGTGGGAGTTTTAACTCTGTACGACTGCAGGACTTGGTATAACCTCTGCTAGCTGGTGATGTTTTCCGTGAAGGAGGACAGTTGATGTGAAAGGAGCTGGTGACTTTACAGACCTTTTCTTTTTGTGATCTCACCTTGACTTAACAACTCAAAAATAGTAAAGAGGGATTTATTCACGGTTATGTGCAAGGTTCCACCCTGCTGTAATGGTGCTACCATTGCATTACCATGTTCCGGCACTCACGCGGAATATTGTTTTATGAAAGCGAAACGCTTAAAATTTTACACAGTCAGCCCCGTAGAATGAACTGTATTTGGATTTTCCTCAAACAACTGTATTTGGATTTTCCTCAAACGCGTCTGACGTTTTATTTAAGAACAGAATTTGCATTTCATCTTCCCCATCTTTACCCCATCAAGGCTTTTTGCAGCACACCTTATCTTTTTCCGTGAACCTGCGTCTTTCTTTCCCCTTTCAAGCTTTTAATTGGTGACAAACCAGGCGGCCTGAGCGCTTTGCCAAGCCCCTCTGCCCCGCACACCCTGTGCTTGCTGAGGGGGACGCGGCGCAGAGCAGTCATTCCTTAAGGGGAAAACGAGCAAAACTGAACAATTTCAGGTT
Source organism: Tringa solitaria (assembly GCA_026413425.1). NCBI lineage: Eukaryota > Metazoa > Chordata > Aves > Charadriiformes > Scolopacidae > Tringa > Tringa solitaria. The sequence goes on along the minus strand of JAOXJM010000041.1, from coordinate 61,618,417 downwards.
TGGGGTGGGGGTGGGGGCTGCGAGTGTGCGTTTATTAAGGGAAGAAAGGTGTGCGTTTCTCCCTCCCCTCCCTGCGCCGGACATCCCGGGGGGGGAGTGATGCCGGGGGGGGGGATACCCGGGGGCGGTGCCCGCCGGGTCCCGCCGGTCGATGCCCGGGGCGGGGAACGGCCCGGGGGCCGCTTCCCTCCTCCTTACGGGCTGCCTGGCTTTTAAAGGCGGCGCGCCGGCACCCGGCCCCAGACCGCCGCCGGGGCTCCGCGTCTGCCGCCGCCGCCGCCACCCGACCCGACCCGACGCGGATCCGGCTGCGCCTGCGGGGCGGGGGCCGGGGGACCCCCCCATGGGGGGTGGGCAGCGCGGAGCCCCCCCCCCGCACTAAGCCGGCCGCAGCATGCCGGCAGCCCTGCTCTTGCTGTGGTTGGGCTGCCTCTGCAGCCTCTGCCGGGCTTACTTCCAGGGCCCGCTCTACCCGGAGATGTCCAACGGGACCTTGCACCACTACTTCGTCCCCGACGGGGACTACGAGGAGAACGACGACCCCGAGCGCTGCCAGCTGCTCTTCAGGGTGAGCGACCAGCGGCGGTGCGGCGGTGCGGAGGCGGCGGGCGGCGGGCTGAGCCTGCGGGAGGAGCTGACGGTGCTGGGCCGGCAGGTGGAGGACGCGGGCCGGGTGCTGGAGGGCATCGGCAAGAGCATCTCCTACGACCTGGACGGGGAGGAGAGCTACAGCACCTACCTGCGCCGGGAGTCCGCCCAGATCAGCGACGCCTACTCCAGCTCGGACCGGTCGCTGAGCGAGCTGGAGGGCAAGTTCCGTCAGGGGCAGGAGCAAGGGGGCCGGGAGGAAGCCCGCCTGGGCGACAGCTTCTTGGGCTTGCTCCTCCACGCCCGAGCCCTGCTCCGGGAGACCCGCCACATCTCCAGCGGGCTGCGGGACAAGCACGACCTCCTCGCCCTCACCGTCCGCAGCCACGGCGCCCGCCTCAGCCGCCTCAAGAACGACTATCTCCGGGGCTGAGACGGGAAACCACCACCCCCCCCACCACGTCCCTCCGCACCGCCAGGGGCGAGGGGCTTCGGACGGGGCCCGCAGCCCTGCCTTCGGCGTGCCAGGTCTGGCTGGAAGGAGCACCTCCTCCCGCAAACGCGTCCTTCAGCCTGGAAAAACTTATTTATTACGTTTGACTTCCTAAACAAATAGCGCGGCTTCTATAAACCAGGAGGTTAGAGGTACGTTTAAGTTGATGTCCCATATTTAAAGAATTACGCCGTGCGATACCACTCGTCTTTGGCGACGAGGCGAAGAAAGCTTTCTCGTCTCCCGATTCCCCGTCGTCGGTCTGGTCGTCGGTCTGTGTATCGGCTGTTCTACTACAGCCCACCTGACACAAACGTGGATAAAGCGTGGTGCTCACCGGGCTCGCGTGTAGCAGATGCTTAAATTGCTTTTGTTGTTACTCTCCTTCACGGTGAAACCTCTGGCCCCCTATTAACTTTCTTAACCTTTTGTAACGGCATGTACTCTACGCACGTTAAGCATTGTTCTACTACGTAACTTGAAGCTGTGATTTCCATTTGTGTTTTGAAAGATGGGAACTATTCTGGCGGGATTTGTACTCTTCCAGGCTTGCTTATCTGTGACTCTAAGCTATCATAACCCCAAGAGCCGGCCAAAAAGGCTTATGTCAGATCCTGAGAATGCTGATGCAGATTTTTATAGTAAGGAGAAGGAGCCCTAGTGGTGATTGTAGTTTCAGATCCCAAATTTGAAAGCCAGGTTTCTTAGAGCATGCTTCTAAAGCAGACAAAAAAGGTTTTGTCTGTGCCAGCATAGTGACATGTCCTGTTGGTGCCTTTGTACTTTTGCTAGCTAAGCTATTAATAAAATTATTTGTACTCCTAGACAATAGCAAAAGTGCCTAGTGGGAAGGAGGGGAGGATTGTTTGGGTTTCTAGATTCATTGCTATTTCATTGTCAATTGGGGGTACTATGGCTACTAAGTTACAGATACTGCAGGAAGAATCACTGTTTGGATGAAAAAAGTTCGTATATTGTTTTAATAAATATTTGAAAACAGTATTAAAGCACTTTCTTTTTCTTTTATTGCTCTGCCTGAGACGCTCTTGATTTAAAACATGTTGTAACATGTCTTTTCAGCAAAAGATTTGTGAGTGTGTAGGTTCTGCCAAATGAAATAATGTGCTTTTTAGTAAAAACAAATAAAAATCTACAGACTCAAGAGGTAAGCAAGTTTTGTTAAAAGAAGTGATACAGAAGGGTGGTTAGGGTGGATTTTTTGGCATTAGTAAGCCTTTTTAAGAAACTCGCAACCTCATGGCACTGGAAGAGAAGCTGCTTGGTGTACATCTGAAGTCTGATCTTGTTAACCCTATTTGCATTCAGGTATACTTTGTTCTGCAGCCCATCCAGTTGGTAAGTTACTCGGCAGTGCAATGGGTCAACCTAAGTCACCTGGGACCAGAGGACAGAAGATACCAGGACATGTTGATGAAGGTGCGTGCCTACAGGACCTCTGGACCATCCAGACAGCTCGCTTTCGCTAAAGGCAGTGAGGTGTGGCTCTGAGCAGGAGAATTTACATGTCAATTTGCACTTTTAGATCCCCAGGATCTTTGAAGATCTGGCTACAAAAGAAGAGACATTTTATTAATTGACGTCGGTGGAACTACTCAGTGTAATTTTCAAGTACGTTGTCAAGTTAGAAGGTATGACAGGTTCTAGCTCTTAAAAATTAGTTTCCTTGTGATACTTTCCTTGCCACTAGGCTTACATATAACAACACAGGAGCAAACCATACAGCATTTCTGGGATGGACCAAGCTCTAAAAGTGCCTGAGGGTTTCATTCACATCCAGTCTCTCATTTCTCTCTGAATCTTACCCGTTTAGAAGCAGATGGCAAAGATGTCATACGGTTCCTTTTGTGCCCAGATGCTTCTTGAAAGTCATTTTAGTCTTTGCTCACCCACTTTCTGAGTCATTGGGTAAAATATGAACTGTAAACATCAGTAAAGAAATCGAAGTGGCAGGGCAGGCTAGCTTTTCTAGCCATATGACAGCAGTGTTCAAATCCTAACAGAAAAATAGTAGTAGTAGTAATAGCGTAAAACGCAGCTTCTTGAGTATGCTTGGAGAGCCTTGGCTATTCTATTTGCAGTAGCAAACTTTTAGTCAAGCTCAAACCATTCCAACATATCCAGTAAATGTTTGCAGGGTGCTTACTTTTCAAAGTAGATTACGTGTCCTGTGGACATTTACAGTATAACTCATTCTGCTCAACACCCCTGTCTGTAAGTTGTCATCTAATGAAACAAAACCTGGTTCTTTGAACTCCACACTAACGTTTCATATGATAAATATTAAATGTTGATAAATATCTCCATTGATTTATGTTTCAGAAAAAATGAAAACCTTTTTACCTTGGAAATTGAAACAAATTCAGAATTCTGCTCTGTGACTTTAATTATAAAAGGTTTTAAATGTTGTCTTTCAAAAAGAATACGCATACATCTGAGTCTGCTCTATGCGTAAGTTCACATGGTGAGTAAAAAAGGTCAATCTTACGTGGATTTTGATCAAGCCAGTTCAAAACTCTTTTAGGACATTTAAATCTATGAGAATTTGATTTACAGCATTTTGGCCAGTCTAAGTAAACGTGTATATTAAATATCTATTAAATGTATCAATTTTGAGTCAGAGCTGATATGTAAAATAGCCTTTATAAATCTGCAGTTCCTGCAAGAACTGGGTATTTAGTGATATCCAAGCAGTTTAAAGTTTCAAATTCAAAACAGTTCTTTAAAACCTATGAAAACTCTGTTGCAATCCTCTTTGCAATCGTATATTCTTTCTGCTTTTGCTTTTTTAATCTGATAAAACTAATTTAATTAGAAGAGATGAAGATCCTCTGGTTTTATACAGCCTATTTCAAATAGTAAAGGCCTTTTTATCATTGAAAACTCAGTAAGGACTTGTAAGCAGAGAGCTTTAAAAGGATGATTTTAGCAGTTATTTTGACCCAATAGCTCCTCTTGTTGTGTTTAATATTGCATCGGTACTGGGCTCTTTTTTTTCTTTTTTTTTAATGTAGAAGTTCAAACTAAGATTAAGCTGACTTGGTCTTTTTTGTAATGTTCTGGAGACTTTCAGAATAAGCTTTCTGAATTTTTTAAAGAATTGATGGTATTGAAGAGTAAATGACAATGTTTTCCAGAAAAACTTCAACTAATGCATCTGGAGCAGTCATAGAGAGCTTACTTAAGTTTTCTTTGCCACTCAGTCTGTGATTTAACTCATTGAGAGTCAAAGCAAGGCATTAAGAGACACATCTTACTTTTGAAGGCAGTGCTCTGCTGTGGACATTCTCACGTCTACTGACATACACGTGGGGAGGAAGAAGCTCAGAGTGTCTCACATCAGCACTAACAAAAGCTTGGGAAAGAAAAGGCTGTGCTTGCCTCTTGACAAGCCCGTGGTCGGGAATTTAAGGAGGGGGGTGGGTGGTGGTGCAAATTGTAGCTTTCTAAATCATAGCTTCCAAAGTTTCACAGGCTGACCTCCTCAGGACAATCCTGAGAAACAGAGAAGTCGAGGGAAGCTTTAAAAAACATGGTAAGCCTCTCAGAAACCCTGTGTGCGCCAAGCTGGGTGTATGCATTGCCTGAAGGTATGTTGTTGCTCCTATAGGTTGTCATCTGCTCAGATGCCAAGACGTGTACCTCTGAAGCAAAAAATATACTTGCTTTAGTCAATAGAAACAACCTGGTGAGCTACAGAGAAACCATCAGCTCTGGTTATAATCTTACCTTGAAAATGCGTATTTTGAGAAGAAATTCTGTTGGGTGCGTCTGTTGCTGCTGGTGTAGCTGATAATTTAGATGGGCTTCGTGTTATTTTCCAGCTCCTTGCTCATCCTTCTCAGTTACTGCTTTTGTGATTCGTAAAGAAGTTTTCAGCTAAAACTGAAGTGTTGTTGAGTGAAATGTATTTGACAGCCGTTTCCTGAAGTAAGCCTGTATGTTCAAAATTTGGCATTTTTTTCTATCTTTTAAAATATATTTTTACTTAGAGCCCATTGGGAAATTTAATTTCTATTACTTTGATTGTTGGTGAGCCATTAGCAAAAATTGAACAATTTGTGGGTCCATATTTCATTCCTGAAGTATATGAAACTGCCAAAAATATTGAACCCACTACATGCTTTTTTAAAAAGCTTTTATTAGAATACATACGTATAAAAAGACTGTAACTCTGTGCTTATTTTATTTTCTTCATAAAGTTGTCATCCTGCCTACAAGATCAGTTTACAACTGTAAAAGGCAGAACTTAATGACTAATTCTATAACACGAAAAACATATGGTCTCCATAATCATTACATTTTTAATGATGTGGCTTGGACAGAGTCATTCATGGCTTGTAGAGTCATTCGTCCTTGAAAACTGCCTTACCTTGGGGAGGTATCGCTGACGGTCTCCAACATGCCATTAACATTCTTTCACGAGGAAAGACAATGCCAAGTGTATCATATTTGCTCAGGTGACAACCTTCCTTAGGATGTATCTACACCTCCTTTAAGTGCTTAGAAACTGCCTATGCAGTAGTAATTGTTTGTGTCTGAACTTTCTTGGGGGCGGAGGGGGGAAGTTCTTGGAGAAGGCTGGCTTGGGGAGAGATTCATTATCCAGTGCTAGATATTGGCAAGTGCAGAATGACTGAAAAAGCTATGTACTTGCATCATATTTTCCATACATCTTCCATGCTGCAAACATTTCGCTGCAACAGGAGTTACCATTATAAATTAGTTTTAGCGTAAATAATCAAGACTTTACTATAGACAGACTGTCCAAACTGCAAGATGTTTTTTTTCTGTCTACACATTATGTCCTTCCAAAAATAATGTGACCAAGATTTTCAGTTTAGTGCTAGGTCCAAGACAATTAATTTGGTCGGCATTTGGTCCTAGGTTCTCAGCTTTTCTACTTAAATTTGTCTAAGAGCTTTTTATGCCTTTTCCTGGGTAATGATAAAGAATTCTTTACCATGCACTTTCTGTGTTGACAACTTTTTGGTTAGTCAAGAACAGTCAACTTTTCGTAATAGCAGGCTCTGTCCTTTTTAATGAGTAATAATTTGTTTCTAATTTAATGTGATTTAACTGAGATTTATATTTAAGTTCAGAGTAATATGGGTGCATATGTTAAATATCTTGCAAATTATATTTATGTTTTTATGCTTTCTTACAAAGTAATATTAACTCTGGATTCTAACAGAGGCACAACAAAACACAAGCTAGTTCATAACCGGGTCAGCACACAAGCCAGGATGCTGTTAGGTTTGTAATTTTAAATATTATCTTGCATATTCTCTCATTTCAGAAGAGTAACCCTGGAAAAAAAAAGAGTGAATGAACAAAAGGTAAACTATGCTTAGTTTTGTTTTTTTTTTTCCTGATATGAGTGCAGAGGAATACATCTGAATCTTGTGTATACCAAGAACAAACTGAAGTTCACCCTGTGCTCATTCACCCTAGAAGCAAATTTGCAATGAGGCCCAGTTTTTGTTTCTAACATTTATACTTCTGTGGCAATTGAGGTTTCCAAAACGCCAGGCATCCCCCTGTGCTACATATATATTGATTTATAGCTCTTAGCCTAATCACCTTTCCATTGTGTCTGGTTCTGCAACCATATGCAGGTATTTATTTACTGACGTAGTCTTACTGAATTTAATATTAATTCCTCTATGTCTCTAAGCTACACTTCAGTCTGCCCTGCTGCACAGACATCTCGGGCCTGCTGTAAGTTGCTGCTTGTGTCTCCTCAGCACCCACGCAGAGCCGAAGCTCACAGGACCAGGAAAATATTATTATTACTGTCATTATGTCTGACTCCTTTGGGAATATGGGTCTAGTAGCACTTTACTGTCGTGTCGGGGTTACAAATTTATTGGAAAAATCATCAGAGTTTGCTTCCTGAGGACGTTCTGCTTTTTATGCCCTTTTGCACGTCAGCCTGTGACTTTAAATTTTGCAGTGCCTTTTACCTACTAATTGCTGCCAACCTTCAATTTATTTGGCAGTAACTTACTGCATAGACTAGTAGTCACATGGAAACCTACGGCATAACTCCCCCGGTACCATAATTCCCCCTGTGAATGATAGCAACAGAGTAAAGCCCAAAGGGAATCAGGGAACTGAGCTTGCACTACAGGATTCAGCAAAACACCGTTGTGACAGTAAAAAGGCACGTAAATGTACTGTAAAGTAAATAAGGTCCAGATTTTCATTATATAGCACTTCTGGCATACCTCTCTTAAAATTCTTTCTTTTATAGCCACTCAGCAAATACAGGCACAACACTAATGATTCATATTTTGCTGAGTTATGTCATCTTGAAGGCAGTTTGTTTTTATTTCCACTTGGATAGGATACTTTTCCACTTGCGCATTATGTCACACTCCTTATAAAAATAGAGACCCGGTCTTGCAAACACCTTGGAGCGTTCCTGGTACGGAATGAGACTCATGACCATTACAATTCTCACACCCTCCTTATTATGCTTATACTACTTCAAAATGTTCCCCTCTTGGCTTGAAAAACATCTCCGTTCTTGGTCTGTGTACAGCTTTTCTTCCTAAACAAAATTTCTTCTGGATCTTTTTTTTTTCCCACCTGGCGGGGATTTATATGTATGCTTATGTACTTAGTTCATGTTAATTAGAGATTTCACTCATTAAAAACCTCTATTATTTAGACACACTCGATCTGTTTCTTCATACTTGAAACAAATTGATTCACTTGATTCTTCCTTCAATTAGTAAAAATAAGAAAGGAATTATAAACTTATGCAATATAAAATGGCTTCTTTCAGCCTGTGTGCATTTAAGAGGATGTGCACCAGTTCTAAAAGAAAATAAAGAAGAAAAAAAACTTGAGAAACCTAGTATTACTGTAATAGGTTGCCAAACCAATAGCAAAAGAGTCAGGAAATTAAAAATTGTGGCTTCTCAAGCAACAATCTACATTCAGCATTCAGCAATTCAACAACTCTAAAAATTCAACAACTCTACATTCAGCAGAGTGAACACTCTGCCCTTTTCAAAGAACTATTACTTGCAGATTAGAGATTGACACAGGGAATAAGGTATGTACTCTTTATAAAATATCTGCAGGTACAGAGCTCTCTTCTTTTTTCCCTGTTTTTTCCTGATTTTTTCACTTTTTTCTCTTTTTATTTTTTTTTTCCAGGGGCAATGAAGAGTAATTAACTCTAGAATAAATTAATAAAGCAATTTGTAAACAGTATATATTTGGTAACCATTATATATGAAATGAACTCAATTAGCTGCCAGACATCCAATCTATCAAACTTTGAAAATAATTTAGAGGATAGGAGAGATATACATTAGTTACTTATTAAAAAATAAAAAATAAAGACAGGAGCCATGAAAACCAAGAATATGTGTGTTCCATAGAGAAAATGGTGAAAAAAACAAGGCAAAAATGTGAAAGAAAGGTGGAAAATGGATTTGGGGTCTAATTTGAAAGCAACTAATTCCTACCAATCTTTCCTTAAAAGAAAGTAATGCATCCCACTCTGTGCATTACGGCACTGCTTTGGCACGTGAAGGTTGTTTTTTACTGAAGATGTTGAATGATAACTACCAACAAAAATATTTAATTTCCTATAAGTCGCAGACTTAGTCTTAGCCCTTTTTAACTGCCAAAATGCTTAGACAGTCTCTAAACAGTCATCGAGTATTTTCACTTCTGCGTGCACTCGTTTCCATCCAACCAGCCAACTTTTCATCTTTGTGAATGCTTTACTGTCTCTGAAAAGTGCTGCTTAGGCAACGTTTATGTTGAAGATTTTCCCTTTATTGGTTACACTGAGGCACCAGGACTTTTCTGGGTGCTTTGCAGACCACAGTATGGCCACTGAGCCACCCAATGGAGCAGGTGCCTCTTGCACAGCTGGGAAAAAGCTTCCCATCAGGAGGAAAATAAAGGTTTTCCTTTTCAGTTCAGCGCTTCTTTTTCATGTCAGTCATGCTACCAGCCTATGCACGCTGAAGAAGGTGGGGATTCCAGTCCAGTACAAGCTGAAAACTTGAAGGCCAACATGGACCACTCCAGCGGAAAACTGGTAGGTGCTACGTCCTACCATTGCCTTCAACTACACGAGCCGTATTTGTGTCTTATAGAACATCCCTCCCTTCAGCCACCAGAAACACACTGTTCAAATAAATGCAGCATTAACATATTTGCCAGCCAGAGGGAATCGGGCACTAAATAATAAGGCTATGTTAATGCTGCTTTTAAATTTATTCCCAGGAAGCTCATCTGCCTGAAGCTTACTGCTCACAAGGTTTGTTTGACAGTAAAATCATCTCATAGAATCACAGAATTGTTTAGGTTGGGACAGTCCTTTAAGATCATCGAGTCCAAGCGTTAACTTAGCACTGCCAAGTCCACCTCGAAACCATGTCCCTCAGTACCACATCTACCCATCTTCTAAACACCTCTGGGGATGGTGACTCCACCACTTCCTAATTTTTCCTAATATCCAATCTAAACCTCCCCCAGTGCAACTTCAGGCCATTTCCTCTTGTTGTCCTAGCTTGTTCGTTGGGAGAAGAGACTGACCCCACCTCATTACACCCTCCTCTCAGGTAGTTGGAGAGAGCGATAAGGTCTCCCCTCAACTTCCTTTTCTCCAGGCTGAACAACCCCAGTTCCCTCATCCACTCCTCATGAAACCTGTCCTCCAGACCCCTCACCAGCTTCGTTGCCCTTCTCTGGACCCGCTCCAGCACCTCA